>KZ108311.1:788-313284 GCA_002116355.1 Dothistroma pini CBS 116487 | reverse complement strand
TTAGTAGAAAAGTCTCTTATTTTAAGTAAAAAGTACTAAGAAAGTAATAGTAAAGAATAAAAAAGAGCTTATATATAGAGTAGTAAGATCTAAAGTAGCCTATAGCAATAGATATAAGGATAGTCTATAGGTTGTGTAGATAATAAGGTTATTAAGCAATAGATATATCTCAATTCAGTGCCAAGGAATGACAAACTTCCGGCGTCACAGAGGTACTTTACGTCCTACCTTATAGACCTCTTCGGCCATTGCACATCCCACATCATGCGTCTAGAAATCCTTAGACGATAGTAATCCACATCAGCTCGCCCGCAACGCCGTTCTCAATAAGCTCGCCATGCATCGCGCCACTCACGAAAGCTTCGCCAACGAGCTGGAACGTGCCATCGGTTGAGGGACGTACACAAATGGCACTTTGGCTTGACATATAAGCCACAGCTCATCACCCTCCTTGACTCCGGACTAGGTTCTGCCGAGGTAGTTGTTGTCGGTCATGGAGACGCTGGTGGCCGGACCTGCTCTAGGCACTGCCCTGGCGTGACGTACAGCACGCCAAGATCTTGCTGCTTCATCTACCTCGTGCGTTCGACTGTCCAATCGACCTTGCTCGAAGTCGCTGACGATTGAGGCGCACCGCGTCAGTTCAGTAATGGCATCTGGTGAAGGCATGCTGGGTTGCTCAGACAAAGTGGCGAAGCACTGGTCTAGAGAATCCACATCCGCCATCAGACTAGTGTCATCTGAGTAAATGGTCCGCAGCTCAGCCATCATACAAATGAGCATATTATGGACCTATCGCGCGCAAAGATTCAGAGCCCTGTACGAGCGGGAAGGAAGAGCAAAAACCCTTGAACCACATCGCTAATGAGGATGTCTGTACTGGGATTGCTGCTGCGTGGGCGATGCACATCTCCATGACAGGCAACAGGTAGGCGATCAGTATCCCTGCTGCATCGCGGTATCTCGACAAAGATCTGGCATCCTGGAACGGTCGTTCGTGCTGTGTAACAGCCGAGCATCGTCTTGCAGACAATTTCAAATGCTTATCGTCGACCTCAAAAGCAGAAGTAGATGGATCGTCAAGCCCAGCTGCCATACCCCGTACCAGATGGAACTGTTCACCCCACAATGTTCTACAGTGCATTAGGATGGGCTCGCCCTCTGAGCTGCACCAGCTGAAATCTGGCACCCAGCTTGGTGCGTCTGTCATGATATCTTTATCCGGGAAAGTCTTCAGACGCCGTGTGACCAGAGTAAGTTTTTGTCCGGGACCGCATATCTCTCAAATCATCGATTGTGAACCTCCTGTAGACTTCTTGAGCGCTCGCCGCATAGTCTGGCTGTACCAATGAGGTCGTGGCCCTGGTTAGTTCTAGCAAGCCCAAGTAGAGACATGATAATTTCGACAGGAAATGAGGCAAGGTGTTGATGGCCGCAACTGATGTGATATTCTGAGAAGGCGTAATGTCTGGTTAGCTCGTTGTGGAATACGTACACCGCATCCAGATCCCGCCAGAGCCCGTCGAGAAATTCCTCCACATCTCGTCTCGCCGTCTGCTACGCTGTCATCCAGAGCCAAATCAGTTCTTACCCAACCCCTTCATTGAGGCCGCGTTCGTCCTGAATGAACATGCGCGAGGTGGGCTGGTCCCGTATGTATCCTGCCGACGGTGCTAATCGCTGGAATCTGACCCAGCGACTTTCATCGAGAAGCACTACGGCCTCTCGCGCGAGATAATACCGCGAAGGCTCCTCTCCCCCGTCAGCGGCTACAACTCGATCCAAATCCAGTATGCTTGACTGTATCAAAAGCTTGTGCTGAGCATCCGGGTTCGACTCTCTGACTCGGAGTACTCTTGTTCAGCGGCCTCCAAGGCTGGGCAGCAGTCGATACACCCCCGTGGCACCTGACACTTGGGACGAGCACGCCGTATCCGTGGTGCCAGCATACGAGCAAGAGCTGACTGACCGAGCTCTTTGCAGCTTTCGTGCAGCTGGCGGGCCTTTGCCACATCAACCGAGGTGCGGCTGATACTCGAAGCGTATAGGCGTCCGTCGACATCGAGAGGTACTTGCCCTGGCATTGTCGTATCAAGAAGAGACACGCACTCACTGTAATTTGACTTATTACTCCAGTGAAACAATCGTCACGTTGGTCAAGACTTGGCAGTGGACCAAGGGACACACCAAGGACTAGTGACGGAGTCCATTGCGTCTGTCGTTGGAAACGGCCAAAGGTAGCGACTTGACGTCGCATACAGAGAGCGACGCACTGTTGCCTCGCGCGAATCGCAAGGGCTACTATAGGCTGTGGGGTTTTGCCCCAGCAAGCATACTCCGGAGCAGAGTACATGTATTCGAGCAAGAGCATTTCCAGGTTGTTGCTTCAACGTCAGCACTGAGCACGAAGCCTGAGCGCCGCTCGGCTAGTTCTAAGTTTCGCTTCTCGAGTTAGAACTAGAGCAGATTCGGACACCTATCGTTATCATTGTCGTGCTTCCCATCACTGCCTCGCAGAACTTCCGTCTTCTTGATGGACAAACCCTCCAGCCAAAGCAATCACTCACAAGTCTGGCCGGATCCACTCGCATGCCGTTCACGAATTGCACAACACCATCAGCTGTGCTCAACTGAAGATCAGTATCACTATGGCTCCGATGATGAACCAGACAAGACGATAGCGTTCATAGCAGTGTCGGTCTACACATGATTCTTGTCGCTCGGGACACCAGCTGTAATGAGTGGACAGTGTCGCTGCCACGCTGTTCGCAGCAGCCTCGACGCAACAGCAAGCTTCTTCTGGTGGCTGTCGTATGGCTGAAGCTTGACGAGCTTGCGTCGAATAGCAAGGCTAGCCAAGCGATCATACAGCCACATTGCTGCAGCTCGCATCAAGTCGATGCCTCAGGTTCATACATCCAGTGGTCCAGAACCTGCACTTGGTCTGCAAGGGTAAACACCGCGAGACATGCTACGGTGTCGGCGAGCCTCAACGACTTCTGTAGGCAGAGATCACGGGAGATATGAATCGACCAGTGTGTAGTTTCCTGAGCACGGGTGGTCGCTCATGCTATGGTCATAACCACATCGTGGCTGTCGATGCTGCTGTGCTGATAAATTGTGGCGTTTGCGCTTCGAACCCAAGGCTGTTGAGCTGCGCCCTTTACGCCCACCCTTCGCCTACAATGCACGCTGGGGCCCAGAAGAACGCCACGGGCAACATTGTCCCTCCACTTGGAGCTCAGTCGATGCGAACATCCCGCCATGCCCGCCCCAAGAAGGCTGTGGTACAGAGTCGATATCAAAACCAGCCCGCGACCCGGCACAGCTTCTCTTCGTAGACAACACAAAGACCTACCAACATGGCCATCTATACAGGCGTCTGGTGGGACCACGCATCTCACAAGCTCATTCTGACCTTAGCACCGAAGGCTGCCGGCTTCCTGAGTGCTGCCATCGTCACTTGGGTCAACATAGTCGCGGCGGCGACATGGTCCATCTTCCGTTATAGCCTCTACTTCACGCGACAGAGCCATGGTACCTCACGAGATGTCTTTCATCACCAACGACAGGCTATGCTACGCAACAGCTCCAGCGCTGCGGGCGCTGCCTCGCAGTTGCTGAAGATGATATATGGCTATCGATCATACAAGATACGCGCGTCGGCTCGCAGTATACTGTACTTGCTGGCTTGTGCTGTCATCTTCTTGCTGTGGACGCTCTGCGGGCTTTACGCACCGTACGTGTACACCAGAACGGGATCCGATGTTTTGCTAGCCGAATCTCCCTACTGCGGCTTCGCATTGCCCCAGGTCAGCGACAGCACCAATGGCGGCGATACCTTCAACATGTTTCAGAAGCGGGATATCGACCTTGTGAGCTCGGCAGACGCCTATGTTCAGCAGTGCTACAACGAGAGTAGTGCTACGAGTGCTCAATGCTCCACGTTTCCAAAGCAGTCACTGCAGTACAAAAAGACTGTCGTCGGCTGCCCTTTTGGCACAGATAATGATCTCTGTGTGACCGTCAACTCATCAGCTATACAACTCGACACTGGACTTCTCGACTCCAACTTCGATTTCGGGATCAACGCGCGGGAGACTGAGACCCTCAAGTACCGTCAGGTCGCCACTTGCTCGCCGCTACTCGCCGGCAGTGCCGGTTTCGTTGCCATCGTCAATACTACTGGCACTGACCTGGCGGCATCGTATCCACCAGGAGAGGTTTTGGTAAGTCGTTCAGCGGGGTGCGCCATCTCATGCCCCGAAGACTGATCCCACTCCGATTCAGTACGAATACATGTACGGACCGACCACTACAGGCAACTACACCTACGTTCACACAAAGTATGAGCGCTTGTATGAGGAGAACTACGAGATCACGTATGTCACTATCCTTGGGCCTTTCCGTACGTCCTCGCTGACGGCATTAGAACGCTGCAATACTTCCCAGGCGTTGACTTGGACGAGCAGGAATGGGCACCAAACTCGACGCTCTATGCAGCACAAGACGCTGATGTTACCATCTCTTTCCTGGCCGCGAATGAGATCAAGTACTACTACCCCGTCTACGATCCCGTCTTCAGCGCTGGTTTGGACGATAACGATACCATCCTCGTCCCTGACGGTGCCAAGAACGAAACATTCTATACTTCCCACCATCTCATCGACGTGGTTGGCTGCATCGAGCAATACCAGATCTGTATTTCAGAGGGTGTATGCACACCTTTCATTCCGCTTCAAGCCATACAGAACGCAACGGTAGCTCTGCTCCAAGCCAACAACGCCGAGAATATCGGAAGAATAGCAACGCTTGGCAGACTCTCCATTGCCAGCGGAAGTACCGGCATCGGCAACCCAGTTCTTCGGCGTGGCATCGCAGTCATGCTGGCACCACGATCCTTGAATGGCGTGATACAGACCGCCCGACTGCCGCAAAATCAGTGGGAACTGGAAGTCGAGAACTGGTTCTCCATCGCTCTGGCTAAAATGCAATCGTACATGCTTTCGTACGCAGCCGGGCCCGAAGATCCAATTTTCCGCCCTTTCGTCACCGGCCCAGTGGCCGCGGCGCGAAGTAGTGCTTGCGCAAATCAGCGGGTCCGTAACATGGAGGGTAAAGTCAACTTCAATCTATCTGCGCTCATCGTCCTCGTCGTGGGAGGGTTCGTCCTCATCTTCATTGGACTCTGCTTTGAGCTCATTGTCGGACTGGTCTCGAAGCTCAATTCGAGCTTGAGGAAACGATGGGCGCAGTATGTGTCCGATGGCTTGTATCAAATCCAGAGGTCATCGCTGGAAGCTCAAGGTGTTAGGACCTGGAAGCATGAGAAGGATTCGTTGCCAACTTCGGGGCAGCTTGTTGAGCAAGCGGAGCCGTTCGAAGCGTCCAGCTATGAGTCTGTAGCGTTCGTGTCGAAGTAGAAGGATCGCAGCTTCGTCGGCGTTGCGGCAAATATACAGGGCGATTTTCAGCAGCATGAAGCTCTGTCGGTAACCAAAGTAGTTTACAACAATCGCGCAATGCTCCTACGAAGTCTTACTGGTGAGCTTATACACAGGCTTACCTCGATCTTCAATGCTTGACACATATGTATCAAGGCAGTAGTTGACCTGGGAAATGCGTCTTATTGATCCTGTGTATTTCATGCTATCAGAAATCTCTGACCTGATCTGGTTGCGGAGGCTGCTGTATTGTGTCGATGTCGGTCCCGAGGCGTGACCTTGGAAGACGTTGAGGGAGGATGAACGAATGTGTCAGGTAAGCGGCTCAAGATACAAGTCAGGGCTTCGGCTTGAAGGCTCGAAACATCCGGACAGATCTAGGCACACACAGGTGGAATAGAAGTTTGCACCTAGATGTTCTCAGCCTGTCACCCGTCAAATCAGCTAGACGCGAGCACATATATTCAGCTACTGGGGATGTCCACTGTAGCCGCTCCTGTCAGAGACGTCCAGTGGAGCCCAATCCTCGCTGTCGTATTGTCGAAGGGGGGTACTCCAAGGTTCGTGAAGGGTTGAAGTACCACGAAACAAGAAGCCAGATAGACTAATAAGATCAGAAGGACTGCATCAGACTCTTGCTGTAGCGTTCGTATGCTATGCTGGATGGTACAGTATATATGGAGACTGCTATACAGGCGGATGTTGGCTCTATGGCATCGAAGCATGCTTCACCCCACGATGGCGAGCTTAGTCCATGGGACAGGTAGGTCATTGCGTGCTGCATGTCTGACTTGGGGCAAGGACTTCGTCTTGGCGTCTACTTCAACTGTCGGAAAAGCTTGGGCGCTGCGCACTGTGCAGCGCAGTGCATCATGTGGAAGTCTGCAATCAGGTTAGCTCATACGTCCGCTGTACAGAACGCAACGAGCTGCAGCTCAGCTGTAATGTCTTTGACTCACACTCCTCAACGCAGTCTTCCGAAGGCTTGCCGTGGGTCTTCTCCTGGTGCTTCACGCGCTCAGCGCACTCATCGTAGTGGTGCTTTAGAGGCGCACACTCCTTTGTCTTTAAGCAGTCCTCCTCAATCTTTGGCTTGGGGTCCTCTGGCTCATCTTCCTCCTCTTCCTCTTCTTCTTCCTCTTCCTCGTCATTGCCTCCCTCATCACCACCATCCTCGCCAGTCTCCTCGCTCTCGCCTGTTTTCAAGCTTGGTCAGCATTCGCGCCTCGGCGTTGGACGCCCATGCTTTGGACCGCCGTGCATGTATGCATACCTTCGCCGTCACCACCATCACTGCTCTCCTCCTTTTCCTCGCCGCCCTCGGAACCTTCATCGCCGCCTGCCGGACAATGGCATTAGCAAATTCTCGATGCATGTGAGGCTTGCGCCTGATCGTGACACCACAGCTTGGCCGTCGCTGTGTGTCGCTGCTGTGCCCGGCGCTGCCTCGATGGCCAATCCTTACCGTCATCGTTTTGCGGCTCCTCGGCGTGGGTTTCCTGCACACTCAGTGCCTCGTAGAGGTCGGTGACATAGTCCCAGATACCCATCGTGCCGGTAGATGGGAAGTGATATTGCCAATGGCTGGTGGATCGGGTGTTGTCGGTGCTGGCGGTGTTTCAAGCTCGATGGCAGGAGGTTCTGTGAATCTGGATTCTGCAGCGACATGGGTCGGTGCTCTTCCGAAGGTCAGCGAGGCAGGAGCGATCCGATTGGTGCGAGCTCCGGCTTCGACCTAACGACTCTTTCTGTTCCTACATATCACCTATATCTACAACGATATTCAGTCATGCTACAGACAACTACATTGTCACGTCGCCGATGCTTCAAAACGGTCGTGGGATCCGTCACTGTCTCTGATGTTTGCACTGTCTTGGGACTTCCTGTGGATCTTCTCGAAATTTTCGACACCGTATCCTCTAAGAGGAACGCTCAGACCTGGTAAGATGCACTGCAGCGACGACCACCAAGACACTCGTCTTGTGAACATCATCATTGTATCCGCTCAGCGCCTCGTGCATTGACAAGATGAAAGCTCCCAGCAAGCCGACTGTTGTCTGACCGAACTGGATCCTGGTCGGAGAGACACCCACGAGGACGGCTAGTTGCATACAGGATGCAAGGATGTCAACAGGCATGTAAAGATGCGCATCACTCTCCAGCGCTTCATCACTGTTCCAAGACCACAACACTATGCCGTCCGCCCCAAAGTTAGCAAGCAAATTAGCCAAAGTCAAAATCGTGTACCCACGAATTACAAGTCCTACTTACAGTTCTTTCCTGAAATCTGCGGCTACACTCCGGCCTGGGAATGGGGATGCTTTGGTTTTGGTTGGGCGGGTAGCCGTAGACGCGGAGTATCGTGAGCAGTTGCAGCAGAAATTCGGCCATGACGATAAACTATGCAGAAGGTGCATCGAAGAGGGATGTAGTTTTAACTCAGGCGTGCGAAGCCTACTGACAGTTGTAACAGATGAACTCTAAAGCTGCAACGTCCATATGGCAAGGAATAAAGACACGTTCCACCAAAAGGCAACCCGGGGCCACGGAAGCCGCGGTCCTCGCTGAGGGTGTTGAGCGCTTCAAACTGCCACCTGTCGGGCAAAACCACAAAGCGCAGAGCGGGAAAGGCTCCAAGAATGAACGCTGGTCGCTGCAGACTTACGACGACTTCGCCACCAAGGCCGAAAGATCAAACCCCGACGTGACTTTCACCAAGCGGCTGATGGATGACACTTTTCAGCGAGCTATTTTGGTTGCTACACGGTATGGCAGGGGCTCCAACAAATCTGGTGTGAGCACGTCAGAAATCGACAAGGTCCTTGCACGGGTACGCTACTGTATCACTGACTCTTGTTAGAGGGATTACTGACTTCATGAAAGTGCCTTGGCGATGAATCGCAGGAGTACTGGAAGGATCGTGAAGAGGGCATGTGATTAGACGTATGGATATTCGGTGGAATGCTCATCGTTCAGAACGTATGGAATTGAGGACGATTTTGGATTGCGCATTTGCCCAGCCCATATTGCACTCCTTCCTGTCCTCTGACTCAACAGCGGCTGTCTCTTCGTGCTTTCTCGCCAATTCGTCGGAGCAAGTGTATTATTGGCGGCTGTCTGTCCGTCGCTTGTAGCTTTTCAAGAAACACTGCTGGGGGCTTGGCAGAGACATCTGTGTTTCTCCCAATGCTTCTTCTGGCAGTCTTCGGAACGATAGCAGCGCTTCTTGCACTTGCCACACTTAAGTAAAGCTTGGCCGTGGCCGGATTGACTGCTGCCACACTCGCCGCATGCATGACCCTTCCACATGCCACCCGGATGGCGTAGAGCCAGGATCTCACTGGTGTACGGGTTGTAGGAAAGGTTTCTAATGGTCGTCTCACGCTCGGTAGCAGAGGCGGAGGCAAGCATTGGCACGCGGCGCCACTGTGCCTGTGTGGAGTCAGTACGTCACCTTCTTAAGGTAAGATACGCGGGACTCACCATCTCATCCGCCAACCTACCATGGTCCGGACCGCGGACGTTGATCATGCCTTTAGCTGGGAAAGCAAGATCTTCCGTAGGTGCCAGCTCAGTCTCTCCAATCGATGAGACACCGAAGTCCCACGGTACACCATTCACGTAGCCTGTATCTGGGTCGAGAGCAGCTTCGAGCTGTGTGACGGCATCGCGCATGATCTCGCAGCTCTTGTCTGCACAGAACTACAACTTGCTTCATGTACGAGACATGCGAAGACACCATTCTCACTGGGAAGTAGTTATACGACGAGTGGTGGCAATCACGAGACGCCTTAGATGGAATCGTTATGCGTCGCGATGTGAGCAATGATTCTACGACTTATTTTATGAGATATTCAGTCCTCGGCGAGCTCCAATACCGATGCGCCAAACTATCTGAATTGACCAGACCAAAAAGTTCAAAGTCTTGGCATTCACATGTGGAATCCCACACAAGACACATCACCCAAATGAGCATTGAGAACGCAAAAAGGAAGCACATAGTACCCCGTAAACCATGCGATTCCTGTAAGAATTCGTCTTACCATGAACCCTGTTCGAATCGTCTGCACAACTTCGGGGTTCTTGTGCTGTCGGTCGCGGTGTAATCAATCTACCAATAATCGATACCGGCTTCGAACTTCCTGGCCTACGACTTATCGCCCCTTGGCGGAACAGTCTGAGAGAGTGAAGGCTTTCGATACAAGTCTGGTCGATCCGCCACCAGGATTACCCGCAACTTTTGCGATTGATGGTACCACGTCAAATTTTGCCGGCTAGGAGTAGTTGGCTGACAACTTTGCGAAACCCGACGACTCGTATGGTTAATCATAAGTTCCAGTTGTATGTGGGCGTCACTGGAAGTAATCTGTGTACGGCCACTGCCGCTTTTTGCAGCTTTCATGAGTGCCATCACTGCTGGTGGCAACATGTCCGCTCATCACAACGACACAAAGTGACACTTCGAAGCTGAGCTTATGCATGCTGCTACACTTTCATGTAGCAGTCAGTTCGTGGCGTACGTTTACATTGAAGTGCTCGAGACGTATGGGTGTGTTCTTTTCGCTGGAGATCTAAAATTTCGCTGCAATAGCGTCACGACAGACAAAGACTTTGGTAGACAGTTGTCCAGGAAGACTGAGGCAGCGAGCAGCACTTTCCTACACGTGGTGGACATCATATATCCTCTTGCCGCGGAGGTAATCATTGTTACAGATGGTGCTCTGAATAGCCCAAAACTCCTGACGCTCAGCGGTGTCGGTCCAGCCAGTCACCCCAAAGACCTAAATATTCCTGTCATACTCGACGCCCCGGAAACTGACCCATCTATCTACGACCATCAATTCGACGTGCTGTTGTACGAAGTCAACGACAAAGTCGTCACCAGCGTCAACCTCAGTAACAACGCCACCTTCACAGCGATCGTAGAAGAACAATATAGACGTGGTGGCGGTGGGTTCATCGACGGTTCTGATCCTACATTCGCCCTTGGTCGTGCGCCAGACGCCATCTTTGAAGCCGTCAACGATACTTTCCACCCCTCTTTGCCGGTGGACAGAGGCCATCTCCTCTACCAGGCCGTCTACCGACCTCTGATCGCAAACGCTCCCAAGGTTAGCATTGCGTCTCAATCCGTCGCTCTCCTCCAACGCGAGGCAACAGGCTATATACGGCTCAACTCGAGCAACTTTGGCGATGCCCGTCTAATCTTCTCAAATTACTATGGCTCTCCCGACGATAAAGCGGCGATCTTATATGGACATGAGAACCTCCGTGAGATCTGGTTACATCCCAGTTTGCAGGAGGTCGTAGTGAGAGAAGTCTCTCGTGTTAAGAATGCCACGAGCTATGACGGGCTTTGGGAGGCTATCCAGCAGAGCGCACAGAGCTTCTATCATGCTCTGGCAACTGAGACGTTGGGAAAGGTTTTGGATAAGAATTGGTAGATTCAGGGATTGGACGGAACCCGAGTGATGGATTCGAGTGCGTTCCCAAGTCCACCAACCTGCCATACTCAGGCTGATATATATACCATAGCGCATGCGACAGCTAGAGCGACTTGGTCTGAGGATAGGAAGAGGAGGTCAATGCACACTCAGCGGGACTCACGAGAAAGGCAAACCCATCTGCAAATTCCTTGACTCCTAAACTTCAGCAAGTCACATGTCTCATTCGCAGCAGACTACGCCAAAAAATCTTTCAATGCCTCATCCATAACATCATTGAATTTCTTGTCCTGCTCCCTTCTCGGCGTCTCGATTGCCTCCCAGATCGGCTTTGCACTTCCCACTACGACATCCTCCTGCCCAGCTTTGAGACCTTCCCAGAGTTCCTAAACTCACAGCGGTCAGTCACCCACAACAACACACACTTTCAGGGCATTGTGAGAATAACCTGGTCAAAGTCCTCTAACGGCATCCCAATCTCCCCACCACTCTTCAAATCCGGCTGATTCTTGCTGTCATGCAACTCCGTCTGGACTGCGGGCGGGTAGACCTTAACAATCTTGGTGCTTTGACCTGCTTTGCGGAGCTGTTCGCGTAGAGCTAAGATGAAATGGTGCAGCGCGGCCTTGGAGGCGCCGTAATTGGGTCTGCTGTGAAGAG
The DNA here is from genome assembly GCA_002116355.1 of Dothistroma pini CBS 116487. Taxonomy (NCBI): domain Eukaryota; kingdom Fungi; phylum Ascomycota; class Dothideomycetes; order Mycosphaerellales; family Mycosphaerellaceae; genus Dothistroma; species Dothistroma pini. Next base: position 301,736 of record KZ108311.1, on the reverse strand, counting down.
TGATGAGCGCGAGTTGGGATGTTGTAAAAGCCAGCGCTGTGGGTCGAGATTGCGCGGTGAGGTAAGGGAGAATAGCCTGGGTCAGCTAGACTGGGGCGGTGTAGTTGGTCTTGAGCTCGAGGTCGAAAGTATCAAGGGAGACATTGGAGGGGGAGGTGAAGTCCAGAGCGCGTTGAGTCCCGGAGTTGAGGAGGACGAAATCGATGTCTGGGTGGGATTTGAAGAGTCCCGAGACGAAGTTAGACGTCTGATTGAGGAACTTATGAGTGATCTATGGCTACCGTACATGTAAGGTTGTGCTTGGGCTGAACCGAACTTACAGCTTTGAGATCGTTGACATTGTGGACGCGATAGTCTGCCTTTTGCTTGCCGGCTTTCTGGACAAAAGCTTCCAATCTATCTTTTCTGCGGCCGACGCCGATTACGAAGACATTGTTGTCAACGAGTGTTTGGGCAAACCTTGCTCCGATGCCTGAAGTGGCGCCAATGAGGAGGACTTTCTTGTACGGGAAGGTTATGGTCGTGGTCTGGTCAAAGCAATTGATGGTGGTCAATGACTGAAATGTCGTGGCTGATTCAAATCACCTGGCTTCTTGCACCTAGAACGATATTTACCTAGGCATAGAGTGCTTACAAACAACAGAAGCAGTGGCACGCAGGCTCTTCAGAAGTCGTCCCGGAGCTTCAATGCGACGTCATGGACGATCTTCATGTTAGACTTTTATTGGTCTACAGAATTACTTGTTTCGGCCGAGGTCGGAGGAGCTTGCGTTCGTCTATGTTGGTGCATCTCTATCTCTTGCCCAAATCATCTGAAATATTTCCCTGACTCAGCAGAAGACCAGCTAGGACGTGATAAATTTGTACGGAGATCTTGGCACTGTCAGCGACCCCGGCACCCGAAGAGGGGGCTCTGGCTTGATCATGTATTGCCAGTATGCTGGGAGGATTATCTCCACTATCGAAGGTGCTTTAACAACGTCTACGCCACTGAAAGCCTGGTCAAACTATGTAATGCTGTGGCCTGAATGAGATTCGCGCTATTTGTGGATGTCAGCACCCGAGAGAAATATTCTTCGATTGCGGTAGAGTCGTCTCTCTCCCAAGAACCAAAGGTGCTGTCGTAGGCATCACGGCTGTGTCACCCCTCATGGCACTTTCTTGGAGACCCAAGTCGCCGTCGTTGACACAGGTCCGTCTCATCCATCACTCTCCGCACATCCTACTGCTCACTCCTGAATGCAGAGCCATTTCACTCGCCCCTCTACTCACCCCGCAGTCCACCTCTCAAACCAAATCCCTCTCCATAATCGCATCGACAGCAGCCACCAAAAACGGCAAAGCAGTCAAGGCGAAGCCAGGAACATTCCGGTTATGGAAGATTGATATGGACACCGAGAGTGCCAGGTATGACGCCGGCTTTTCGCTTCTTATCTTGAGCTTTCGAATCCTTGGAATCGAGGCCACGTTCGCCTCAGTCGTGGTATACAGCTTTGCGTGATGTGCGACAATCTCATCTTCAAGCTTCTTCTGCATTTTCTTTCTAAGCTGGATCTCGATCAAGAGGCGACGAGCGGTAGTCGCGAGCTGGTGCTCAGCCACCTTGAGCCGATGTTCGAGGCAGGCGAGGATTCGGTCTTGATGTTGAGTGACTCTGTGTCCTGGTGTGAGGCGCTGCCATCAGGCCTGATGTCGTGAGTTCTGTTTACGACGCTCCGAGGTGGTGGCTGGTGGTGAACAGCGTTGACCTTGTTGTGGTTACGTGCTTGAACTCTTGCGTCGCGGCGGCGAGCTTGCTCTGCTGTCGTCGATACTGTCATACTGCCCATGTTGTCGACGTCGTATTCTGATAGATGTGGGAGGTATTACCTGCTCTTCGAGCCGATGCTGATGCGGATGATATGGAGGTGCTTTGGTCGAACCAATTGCCTATATGTATTCATCAGTAGCAACAGACACAGGTTCAAGACATGTGTCTTGTGCCCATGAATGATCGATATTGTCGCATTGGTCTGGGGCACTGTGTGTACACAACGACTCACACACTCCTTGAGACAGTTTTCGAAGTTGCTGTGAAGCTCTACTCAAGGCCCATGCCTTCCTTCAGCAACTGCACGCCATCGTCTCTCAGCTTGAACTTCTGAATCTTCCCACTCGCTGTCTTGGGATAATCATCAACCCAGAAGACGTACTTCGGCACTACAGCGACAGTATTAGCAGGCCAGTCATAATCCTCCGCATTCACTTCAGACGGGTTGAGACTCACCCAAATGCCCACTCAACCTCTCCCTCACATAACTCCTAACCTCCTTCCCCGTTAACCCCTTCCCCTTATGCCGAATAACAAACGCGGCCACAACTTCTCCATACTTCTCATCCGGCAATCCCACCACACTCACATCCCCCACACTGTCATGTGCCAAGAGACAGTTCTCGACTTCAAGGGGATGGATATTCTCGCCGCCCCTGATAATCAAATCCTTAATCCTCCCCGTAATACTAACATACCCCTCCGCATCCATCACCGCCTCATCGCCCGTCATCATCCACAACTTGGTGGGGTCGTTATCATCAGGAAGCAAATTCTCCTTCGTCTTGACTGGATCGTCCCAGTACTCTTTCATGACCAGGTACCCACTAGTCGCCAACTCGCCTCTCTCGCCGACATCCAGTGTTCTGCTCCGATCAAAGGGGTCGACGACTTTACACTCCACGTGCGGGAGCAGTTTACCGACGGTGTCGACTCGTTTTTGAAGCGGGTCCGTGGTGGATGTCATACACGACACCGGAGAAGTCTCCGTCATGCCGTAGCAGATTGTGAGGTCGTGGAGGTTCAAGGTCTTGTGCAATTTCCTCATCAACTCAGCGGGGACTACGCTTCCCGCCGCGATGCCAGTTCGCAGGTGCTCGAATCCCTTATCGGGAACAGTCCCATTCGCAATCAACTCCAGCTCAGCCAAAAACATCGTCGCAACACCGTACAGTGCTGTACCTTGATACTCCTGCACAGCGCGAAGCGAAGCCTCCGGATCGAAAGCTTGGCTCGGGAAGACGATGGCGCTCCCGTGTGTGGCGGTCGCCATGTAGCCTAGGATGCAGCCGAAGCAGTGGAACAGGGGCGGTGGGCAGACAACAACGTCTTTAGGAGTGAGGAGCATGCGGTCGCCGATTTGGGCGCCATTGTTCAAAATGGATCGATGTGAGAGGCATGCTGCTTTGGGAGCCGATGTCGTCCCCGAGGTGAATTGAATATTGACGATGTCATCTTTGTGGAGATTTTGGGGTGGGAGAGTCTGCGTGTTGTCGTTTTGAATGGCTTCGAAGGGGACTGTTGCAGACAGGGTCTTGGGTCTTACGCGACCTGTGAGGAGAGATGTCAGCCACATGCACGTAGTCACATACCATCTAGCAACTGATCGCCGTCGCCGTGGATCTGTTCCCATCATGACACACCTGACGAATTATCCACCAGCACCACCTCCTTCAGACTCCTCACTTTCTCACTCTCCAATTTCCCACCACCCCCAATCCCCGGCGCAATCCACTTCAGGATCTCTGTGTTATCCCTCGGATCTTTCCGCGCCAAATGCGTCTCCGTGCCGATAATCAAATGGCTGCTTTCCAGATGATTCAGCGCACTCACAACCTGCGTCGCATTGAAGCTCGGATTCAGTGGATTGAGGATCGCGCCGAGTTTGAAGATGGCGTAGGTCGCGATTGCAAATTCGATATTGTTACCGAGGGAGACTGAGACTCTGTCACCCTTCTTGACGCCGATGCTTTGGAGACCGCGGGCCAGAGCATTGCTCTTGTCGTCGAGCTGGGAGTAGGAGAGTTCGGCGCGTTGATGGCGAGTTATGACCCTGAGGATGGAGATTATTGAGACTTCCGGTCATGCTCTTTCTGTCCCACGGGGGAAACATACGCTGGACGATCTCCATACTGTCGCACGACGTTCGCGAAGTGCTCAGGGACGGTCTGTTCGAAGAGCGGTGGCTATATCGCGTATTAGCACTAGTCTACTCCCAACGCGACTCTTGCTCGCAGTGCTGCTATCATACCTCAGTGGGTCCACGGTCGTGTGCCTTGGTGAGCAGTGTCCTCGAGGCCAGCACACCTCGAGAGCTCCAGCTTTTCGTCAACCTCGGCCATGAGGATTGCAGCGTCCTCTGGCTACCTGAAGCCAGAAACATGCGTCTTGACAACGAGCTTCGAGAAGCTCATAGAGACAAAGCCTCTTGTAGAGAATGGAAACATTGTGACAGTAGCAGTGAGGAGACATGGTTCTTGTTCCTGATGAGCCGCCCGGATGGAGCTCTGCAAGCGGACCTGGACGGGAGCGCCATGAAGTGGGGAAGCGTGAACTCAGTAAAATACTCAACCGGGAATGGCATTGAAATAGCCGAGAGACCGGCGACAGGGTGTCGGGGCACCGGCGGGCATCAGTGCCATTGGGACAAGATATATGTCATAGCCGTAGTCCTACTCCTGAGATCAGCTGCCCAAAATCCCTCGTACTAAATCATGCTCATAATCGTTCCAAGATAGTAACAAACTCTCCCTCGTCCATCGATGCCATTGTGGCTCGTCGACTTGCCGAACACCGTGCGCCATGCTTGGTCCCATGCTCTCCCGTCAAGTACGAACAATAATGCAGTAAGGCCAGGTCCACTGTCGTTCGAATGCTCCTGTATGTTGAATGATGCATCTGGTGGCGGGCCTAGAAGTCGGCGAAGGCTCGCTCGTATTTGTCGCGCATTTCCTGATCGAAGAGTCAGTGCTCTCTCAATAAATGAAACGGAATAGAACTCACTTTCGTATACTCATCCTTCTCCTTTGGCTCCGCATCATATTCATCAAAGTTCCGTGTGTCGTCTGCGCCTCTCAGATGTGGCACTATAGGTCCCTTCATCCTGCGGCGATATAGCTCATCCCAGTTGATACTCTGGAACCACGGATGTTGCTTCACTGAATTCGCACCGCCATTCATGTTCCCAAGTCTCTTGCTCACGTCAACAGTGCACAGGCCACCAATAATGTCTCGTGCGTCTTTCGACATTGCACTGGGATACCGCACTTTGCCCTCCACGATCTGCTCGTAGATTTTCATCGGATTTTGGTCCCAGAAGGGCGGCTGTCCCACCAGGAACTCATATATCAGTATACCAAATGCCCACCAGTCCACTGCGGTGCCATGGCCGGTGTTTCTGATGACCTCGGGTGCCAGATATTCTGGTGTCCCGCAGAGAGTATAAGTCTCCCCTGTCGGGTTGTCAGCTTTCTGGCGCTTGCGCCCATCAGCCGTGGTTGGGTACGCACTACTTTCAATCTTTTTCGCGAAGCCAAAGTCCACGAGCTTCAAGTGACCTTCCGCATCGATCAGGATGTTTTCCGGTTTAAGATCGCGGTATGCCACGCCCTCTCGCTCGTGCAAGAAATCGAGGATTAGTACAATCTCGGCGGCGTAGAATTGCGCAGTGGGCTCGTTGAATCGTCGGGCCCGTCGTAGATATGAGAAGACCTCGCCGCCAGGGCAGTAATCGAGAAGCATGTAAAGGGTGGTGTCGTCCTGGAAGCTGGCTACCATGGTCGTTATGAAGGGATGGCCCGCCACGGCTGCGAGGACGTTGCGCTCGTTCCGCACATGCTCCACTTGCTTCAGGCGAATGACATCCGGCTTGCGCAGGATCTTGAGCGCGAAGACTTTGTTGTTGTCTCGTTCTTTACGGTTGGCCAGCTTGACTAACCACACGCGCGCAAAGGTGCCGGTGCCCAGTGTCTTGACCAGCTCAAAGTCTTCCTTGCGCAGGACTTTGCTCGAATGCCCCACGGGCTTCGTCTGCGGGTCTTTGACAATCTCGTCTGGCTCAAGCGGGCGTTTCTCCGCTTCCCACGATGCTAGTCTTGTCTTCTCCTCTTCGCGCTGTGCGTTGCTCTGCCGGCTGTCTCTGCTGCTGTTGTGCGAGTCGCTGTCCTGCGAGTGGCTCATTCGGTGAAAGCGCGACGCAATGTTGGAGACGACGGCCGGTGCCATGGCGTCGGGGCTGGCTGTCGTATGTGTACTCGAGGACGGTCGGCTTGACGGTGGAGAGGCCGCTGGCTATCAGAAGAAGGTACACGGTGGATTGCTGCGATCTGCTTTGTGCCTTCACGCTGCGGACATGGCCGCCCTGAAGATGGTCGCCAGAGTTGAGGAGTACCTTTTTACTTTTCGCGAGGTTTAGTCGTCAGGCAGATCATCAGCCGCACGTTTCTTCGTGAGCCCAGCACCGTGGGTCGGGGACTGATGGGAATACGAACGGCTGGGTGGAGGGGGGAGCGGAAGGGTGAGACTTTGGTCGAAGAGAACAGAACAACCGCGAGAGCTTCTCTCGTCTGGTAGTGTTCGGAGCGTTGGTAGAGCTTGAACCTCGTTACACATTGAAGATATCTTTGGCAAATGACGTAGACTCATCGCTGTCGCCGTTGGCCGTTCCGTTTCTTCACCGCCGCATGCCGCACAGCTCTCAAAGCTTCACCGAGGCTGACAACCTGACAACTTGACCACTCAACCCGACCATTCCTCGCGTTCCTGCAGCATATAAGTTACCCTTCGCTGTCATCTTCACGGAACCAGCACAACACACACAAACCGTCTACGAGACTGTCGCATCCGAGTTCACGTCATATGTTGATGGAGTCAGCACCGTGGTCGAGACGGCAGTCGTGGATGTCGCTGCAGAAAATGTATACGCTACAGCTGAAGGCGTGGCCGTGACTGCGCCGCAGGTGTATGTGACTGCTGGGTTCTAAGGATTCATAGAAGGGAGGCAATGGGGGATGGCCGATCATGAGATCTGGTGACATCGTTTGAATGGCACCATTCCACACTTCGACCGGCTGAGCATTTTTGAGGGCTTCTTCCAGATAGTCACATCAGCGCTGCCTTATCTTCTACTAAAGCATCAGGAAGCCTCTCCTACAGGATCCAGAGTCCTACAGTATCATATTAACAGGCTCCTCGCCTTGAAAAGAGCCGGCCATCGCATCTTCACCACCGACCTCGTTCAGTTCTTCTTCCGCGATTTAATCAAGGCCTTTCTTCCACACAGCTTTCCACGCCCCCGTCGCCGCCACTTGCACTTTCCTCCAATCTGCCGGCAACTGAAAAGCTTTCAGTTCGATCAGTTCGACCTCTTGGCTGACTTCATCACCCGCTGACACTACGACCAAATCATCTCTTGATGGCCGCAGCTTCCTATTCAGCTCAAGTCCTGCACCTGGAAGATCGTGACCTGAGGTGGCGTCTTTTAGCTTCAGGATGCGCAGGTCCAAGGCTTGAGTGTCGAAAGGCGAGACCCAGCGGAGGAAAGTTCGCGATGAGTTAAAATCGCGATTGGAGACCGTGATCTTGAAGTTTTCGTCAGATGTTGTCGAAAGTCGCACCGACAACTGCAGATCATCATTTGCTTCGTCCGCCGGTGCCATCGTGTTTCTTTCGCTTGGACTTGGTATGATGAGGAAGAGGAGAGTCGCGAGGGAGGTTAGAACGGTGATGACGATGACTGAGGTACGTTGTGGCATCGCAGGTGAACGAGGGACGCATCGACTTTCGACAAAAGCACTCACTTCGGCGAAGGTTGCGCGTGGCGGCTGGTCACACCACAGCTATTCAACAGCTTTCGCCTCTCAAGTTCGCAGATAAGTTCACTCCACCACGACGTGGGCCGCTATACGAGCACGGGTAGTCACACATCAACTTTGCGAACGGTCGAGCAAACTATCACGCCTGCACTTCACACCAGCAGCGACGACTCTCAAAGGGCTGCCCGCTTCTGCCAAGGTGTTGATATCAAGCTTATCAAGGCGGACATACCCGATGCGGAAGGAGCTTTATGATCCTGATATACTTTGTATATACCATGTACCTGCAGCACCTTGTGTATCGACATCGCTTGTACGGGCACATGCCGGACCTGCACAACGGGAAGGAGCGATGTATGGCCACGCCAGCGCATGCTTCCCGTTGGCCTTCTACCACTGAAACCGGTCATATCTGAGACATCACGCTTAGCGCTACAGGATTTTCCGTGCAGACCTGAGTGCTTCTGTTATGCCAGGGACAAGGGCGGATCGTGTAGATCAACCACAGCGGCCTTTGTCGAATCGTGCCCAACAGCAAGGCAGAAAATAGAGCGGGGTTGTCTTGTATGCGGCTCTTCTCCATCGCAGACATAAGCGACTGCAACTGCTAATATTGGTAATCTGGACGATACACCAAGATGAGAAGGTCGCACGACTACTTCACCAGCGAACACTAATATCAGGCTTGGCTGCGTCTGCGAAATGGTCCCACGGTCTCTTGCTGGCGTTAATCGCCAGCATTGATCGCCTAGAAAGGACAAATCAGCACAACATCGTCGCTCGTATATGTGCCAGCGAGTGTATACAGGCGGAGCTGCACATATCACCGGGAACTCTGCTCTGAAGCACAGCACTTCTCAAGCATGGCTTTGGCCAACTCACAACATTGGGCAAAATGGCAGCGAAGAATACAACTGCCAAGTACATGGTCTGTCAAGCAATGTAGGGACTACCAAGAGTGGACGGATCACGAGAGGCGTGGAGACATAGCTTGTCTGCATATCAAGCTTGACATGCCAAGTCGGCTTTCTGCCAGCGACTGTAGTCTTGCATGAAGTACATCCATCTCAGGAGTGGATAGAGATACTGACGACGGAGGCTTTCCCCAATCAGGATGAAGCGAAATCGCATCCATCGCAACTTCAAGGTACTAGTCGGTGGAGAAGCGGACGTCGTAGCGCTGGAGGGTCAGAGATGATTGACTGTCAGGGGTGAAGTGACTTATGCTGACTTGGTACCATGTGAACCACAGCACGCTGAAAAAGCCGATGTATTGCTTGAGGGTGTCGACGTCGTTGACTTCGTGGACGTTGGTGAAGACTGTCAGGTTGGCCACAAAGGACAAGTCGTAGAAGAGCATCGCGGTGGTAGCTTCTGCGTGGAGGTAGTACTGAGGATTGTTGAGGCGCGATTGGACGTCATGTTCGCGACGTTGTTGTGTGACGAACGAACATGGTCAGCGCTCTGATACCTCATGTCCTTGGCACCATTACACACCGTGTTTCTGTGCACCTTCGTCTTGACTGCTTGTCGAAGAGCGACTCTCACCTGCGTGAACCAGCGGACTCCTAAGTACAGAGAGATCCCCCTGCTCTTCGTGCGACTTCTTCGCTTGTCTGTAGTGTGTCGACACAAGAGCGACACTGCAAGTCAATGATATCAACGCTCTGTGTGCTGCTGACGAAGCCGAAGGAAGATGATCCACACCACGATCGCAACCAAGGGCAGGAAGAACAGCATATATCTCTCACTGCCCGCAGGATTCAGGTGGACATCTCAGGGTATGCTACAACAGCCAACGGACCATAGACGCACAGATATGCGTACGGTTGGCTGCGGCTGAGGCTCAAGTTTGTAGATCCTTCAGCCCATGCCGCTCGGATGCAGCACAGCTATAGGCGTCCCATTCCTTCATCCTGAGTGTAGGCCCTACTGAATTTGCTTGGCAGTCTAGATTCACGTGTCGTCAAAAATCCTGGGCGGGTTGTGTGCACAGGGACGATCTGGTGTCTCATAGAGCCAAGTCTCGGATATGTTCACGGTGGTTGACAACGAAACTTCCGTCACGTTGCCGCCGAAGCTTCCAGTGGTGAAGAGAGCTTGGGTGCCTACATCAGCTCGAACACTCGGCACAAGGTTTCGATCCAATGCAGTGTCGACATGTTCGCCAGCCTACCAATCTGTTGCTTCGGGGATGCCATCTGCAGTCTTCCGTGCAAAGTTCACAGCTTTCCTCGCACGACATGAAGTTAAGAGGGTCCTACGCCAGTAGCGCAACTGAGCTATTCCCAGCCATGTGGAGCACTTACACTGGACGCCTTAAGCCTTCTCAAACTCATCCATAGAGCCCTCACGGTCCTTGCTATCGACCGGAATGGCGAAATTAGCCTCCGGCTTCTTAAGCGAAGCTCGCACCAACCCAGAAATGCTATTGTCTCTGAACAGGACATCCATCTGCTCCAGACTCCGTCCCATAGTCTCAGGGTAGAGAAAGAACACCAAGACTGGGATACAGCCTCCCAAAACTGCGTACAGGATGTAGTACTGGTACCCAAGACTGTCGATCGCGGTTGGGGTGATCATCAACACCGCAAAGTTCCACAGCCAGTGGTTCGCGGTCGAGAAGCTCGTCATTACAGTTCTTAGTCGGGATGGAGCGATCTCCGTAACGTAGAGATAGTTGCAGCCTAGGAAGCCGATCGGGACGAAGAAGTTGAAGAAGAAGACGAAGAAGACGGAGGCGTATTGAGCGGATTTGTTGGAGGTTGGCATGCTTGTTGTGACGCTCAGGCAGACCATGCAGAGCGACATGCCGGCGCCGGAGAACCTGGGGAAAAGTCAGTAGATGCATCTTCAGTTCAGTTTCGTGTCCTCGTACATGAAGAGCTTGCGGCGGCCAAAACGATCCACGGTGAAGAAGGCGACGAACGAGGATAGGAACTTCCACGTCAAGCAGCCTCCCGACAGGATTCGGGCTGTCTGGCTGTCGAGACCGAGACCGTTCTCGAAGATGGTGGTCGAATATGAGGAAATCAGATTCGAGCCGCACCATTGTTGCAAGAATTGCAACATGAGACAGAGCGCGAAGCGGTAGAAGATCTTATTCTCGCCCATCGTGAACAGGTCTCGCTTCTGAGCTGCATTTGTGTTCTCCTCCAAGGCATACTCGATGACCCCAAGCTCATTCGTGACTTCGAAACTATCCTCCGGCAAGTCGCGTAGCTTCGAGATGTTCTGGCGCGCCTGTGCGATGTTGTCATTACCAGCAAGCCTGCAAAAGTATTAGTTTGCTGCTAATGTCCTCTCGTAGGCGTGCTGCTGACCACCTTGGACTCTCTGGAAACAGATACACGGATCCAATAATCACCGCGGAGACCATGGTCGGAAACGCAAGCGGAATACGCCATGCCAGCGATGCAATCCCTGTGTCTTCGCCTTTCTGAATCTGATAACAGCCAAGATTGATCCACGCTTGAAAGACATATCCGACACAGATGAAAAGTCCGTCAATCACAACATGACGACCTCGGTTCTTCGCCTGAGAACATTCGGACTGCCATACAGGGACCTAGACAGCGTATCAGCACGGTCGGCAAGGACGCGAAGACAAGCTTTGTGCTCCGCGTACGGTGCTACTTAGGGCGCCAACCCCAAGGCCGATGACGAAACGTCCGATCGTGAACTGCGCAAGGTGGAAGCTGGTGCATTCGAGGACTTCTCCAATGAACGTTAGGATCGCTGCAAAAAGGATCGTCTTGCGTCGTCCGAGAGGGTCACCGATCCACGAACATGCCAGTGAACCGAATAGAGCACCAAGCGTACAGGTGGCGACAATGACACCCTGGACGGTGCTGTTGCTCTCCTCTTTCGATCCGGTCGTGTGGAGTGTATCAATCTGTGGAAATGTGTTGACCCAGCTCTCGATGCTGAGCAAGCCACCGACTCCAGACTGATTGTAGCCGAACAGAATGAAAGACGGCAAGACCACCAGCAGCAGCTGAGCAGTCTCGAGGGTTTTGCCCGTGAACACCATGATTCCTGTTTCGAAGCCCAGCTGAGCCAAGGGAACTACAGTGCTTGGCACAGGTGTTGTGGTTCTTGTCCAGAGACTTGGGAATGTCGAGAAAGACGGAGGACCTTGGCTGCAGGCGTTGGATGAAAGTGGGTTGCTGGGCAGTGGTCAAGCTACTTATACCGGACGGCATTCGCCCTCAGACAGGCGTACCTCCGAGTTGAAGGCGATGCGGGTTCATGCCAGTCATACTCCATAATTTACTCCATACTGTGCAGTGAGTGGAACTGTAGGCCTCCGCTGTTGAGCCGCTCCAAGGTGCGGCAAGGTTGTTCGTAGCAAGTCTAGTTCTCCACGGGCAATCGCCACGTGACATTGGGGTACGATGACAAAGCCGATAGAGTGGTCGAAGCAATGTTGCACGGCAAAGTGGACTTCGTGATCAGCCGTGATATAGCGGGAGCAAAGTGCCCTGGTGTGCTGGGACTACGTTCATGAGTCGAGGTGGAACGCTTTTGTACAGCACTTCTAACAAGTGCTCGTTACGGTGCTGCGCTGGCTGACATTAGCCTGGGACTGCTGTGAGACATCATGTTGACAAAGGTGCGAGTAAATTCTTTTGCACTAGCTTGGTGTTGAGACCAAATGGATATCGCGTCTGTTGGTCATCCGCTTGGGCAATCCGCACTGGCTGCTTCATGAACGCCGTCGGGGCCTACCTCATGCTCGTGAAGGTCAGGGTCACCATCCTATGCTCTTGGTTGTCGCAGGCGGTCGCCCGTTGTGCGTCTACATGCGGCACAGCAACAAAGTGGAAGGATGAGCTGGGCTGGCACGGCTGGATCATGTTTACCATTGTCCACTACCGCAGACACCACGTCCGGCAGGCTCATTCACATCTTTCACCGGTTTCGGCTCCATCCATGTCGTCCGCAAGATTGTCGATATTGCAACGAAGAGTGTGCCGTGACTTCTCTTGCTGGCTCCAGTCCGCGATGCCAATGCTGCTTGTGCGCTCATCTCAGGACCCATCGTGGACGCTTCGTAGGCTGCGGGATGGTCATCAATTGGGAAGCTACCGCGAGGACAGATCGAAGAAGTGATCGGGGCATGAGCTCTTTCAGACCACTGTCGCAATGGTAGAGATGTGACACCAGAGCGGAGGCGGCATCTGACGGGAAGAGTCACTTGCCGAGGTCCAAAGAGGCAAACGCAACGCACTTGCTGACATGAGCCGTTCTTGACGGTTACCACAATGTCTCAATAAACAGCATCAGGCTGGACTGGCGTAAACATGGCAGCAAAGGTAGACAAGCTCGTAGTGAACGACACAAGGGCCACAAAACAGTCCACTGAAGTCAATGGCCGTCGATGGTGTGAGTATCACTCTACTCCCTGCGCGACGCTTGATGATCACTTATCACCGCGTACAAGACTACATCGATGCCCTTCCCCGAACTCAGCAGAAAGGCACGATAGTCCTCATCCATGGCTTCCCCGACATATCCTTCGCCTGGAGGTACCAAATCCCTCTCTTTCTTGACCTAGGCTTCCGCTGCATCGCCCTGGATTGCATGGGCTACAGTGACACCGGCTCTTCCTCCAATCTAAAAGACTTCAGCTTCAAAACTCACGCGGACGCAATCGCCGGAATCGCCAAAGCGATTGGCGTGCATAAGATCATAGTCGGTGGTCACGACTGGGGAGGCTTCACGGTCTATCGTGTGGCGCAGTGGTATCCGGACCTTGTGAGCCATGTGTTCTCGGTGTGCACAGCGTATGCGCCACCAATGGATAAGTATGTCTCGACGGAGGAGCTGAGCAAGACGACCATCCCGCAGTTTGCGTATCAGCTGCAGTTTGGGAGTCAGGATGGCAAGGTTGAGAAGTATGTGAAAGACAAAGCGAGTATCAGGAAATTTCTTCTCGGGATGTATGGAGGGAGGACTGCTAGCAGGAAGCCGTTCATGACTCCCGAGCGGGGTATTGATCTGGAGATGATTGTGTCGGAAGATATTGCCATGACGCCGTTGTTGAGTGAAGAGGTGCGGACGCCAATGAATGTCGCTGATCTTGTTGAGTCGCTGACAACAACCAGGAGCTCGACTTCTACGTCAAAGAGTTCGCAAAGAACGGTCTCAGTGGTCCATGCTCATGGTACCGCACCAGAAAGATCAATTGGGAAGATGATCTTGGCCTGCCGCAGTCAAGCAAGAAACAGCTCAAGCAACCAACACTCTATATCTTGGCGACAAATGACAATGTCTTAACCAGAGAGATGAGCAGAGGTATGGAGAGAGCCATCCCGAACCTGACCCGTGGGGAGGTCCCTGCCGGCCACTGGGCCCTGTGGCAGACTCCCACACAGGTCAATGCCATTCTGAAGGACTGGCTTCAGGGCGTCATCCTTGGTGGGAAGAGTAAGCTGTAGGCTAGCAATGGTGGCAAGACGGAGGATGAGCGATTTGTTCGCTTAATATTCGTGTCCCTCATAATCGTCACAGCCAACAGCCCACCTCCTCAGTCCTATCCTCTCCTCCTCCTCCTACTCGCCGCCATCATAACAAAATCATCTCCAAGCCCATTGATCCACCCCTCCCCCACCCTCTCTCGTTCTAACTCCATCTGCGCCCCCACCCCAACCACACTCCTCATAAAAGGCTTCAAATCACTTTCTAACGCCTCACTGACCCTTCTCACCTCCCACTTCACGCTCTCGGCCTACAGCACACCAGAACGTCAGCTAGCATTACCACAGTCTCAGGTAGCGGCAGAGCGACGACATGGACATGCCGCTGCCTGAGCCACCCACCCTTGCGTTCCGTACGTACCTCAACCCTACCATAAAGCACCCTCCCCCTCTCCGCATACCACCTCAAAACCTTCGGCTCATTCCCCTCCCAGAGCTCATACCGCCACGAAATTTTATCAAGACTCGCAGCACGGTCCTCACACCATCTCCTCAAAGGCGCGTACGTATCATTATGACACTTCCGCAGCTTCAGTATGATGATAAGCTTGTCATTCGACCGCAACGCTTTCAATTCGGTGCTATAAAGAGAAGACAGAAGGCTTTGCACCTGTTTGAAGTTGAAGTCTGTGACTGTCGCTTTGATGGTAGCGGTTGAGAGGAGGATGGGAGTGTATTCGATGCGGGTTTGGCGGGAGGCGAGAAGGAGGGCGGGGATGGGTTTGGGTCTTGATTTTGTGGTTGCTGGGTTGAAGAGGTGGAGAGCGGAGGTCTGTGCTGCGAGGGTGTAGATTTCGTTGCGGAGCTCTGCTGGGAGGCAGAAGAAGGTGGTTTGTCTATTGGGTTGGGTGGCGAATGTGGCGGGTAAGGTTGAATCCTGGGCTTTTGGGTGCACTTTGGCTTTGCTGCTGCGGCGGAACTTCTTGAGCATTTTGGTAGATTCGGACATGAATGTTGATGGGAAAGATGTTTTGAAGTTTATGTTATGCTACCAAGTGCGGTAGCATGACAAGGATGAGGTATGGTGGGGTTCTTGCCTCGTTAGCGTCAGCTGAATATGACCAGTAGATGTACACCCTCCTGGCTTGGCTGATCAATTGTTCCGCTCGAAACCATGGCATAGGTTCTCTATGCATGAAGTGAAGTATGGTCGTACATATAATTACAAAGTCACGGCAGCGTTGTCCTGCTTGCCGCCGCTCATGAAGAAACGCTTTTGCTCCATGCATCGCTCACTCGTACAGCCAGGACATCTGAGACCCATCTGTCTGCTGCAAATCTCGCCAGCCTTGAGATGGTTGCCTGCAAGGTCTGCAAGCGCCTGGATGAAAGTCGGGCTGCCATTGAGAGATTCAGCTCTGCGTACCCGCCCGTCAGCGCCGGCTTCGTTCGCCTCGTGGATGACTTCCTGGTCGATTTCGAACAATGTTTCGATGTGGTCGGACGTGAAAGCGATTGGCACGAGAACAATATCCTTCTGGCCCTTCTTGATCAGGTTTGGCACTGTGTCGGCAGTCTGAGCACCGAGCCACGCCGATGGACCAACTTGCGACTGCCAGACCAGACGGTAAGGGTTGCGATGACCAAGTTTCTGCTGGACTGCCCACACTGTTGCTGCTACTTCGGCGGGGTACGGATCGCCACGGTTGACAACACTCATGGGCAAGCTGTGTGCACTGTACAGGATCACGACCGAGTCTCTGATGTCCTCAGGATACGTCTCCAGCGCCTTTGTGATGTTTTCTGCAAAAGCGGCAACCAGTCCGGGGTGTGTCGGCCAACGATCAATGACACTCCATTGAATCGAGCCTTCCTCTGGAGCGTCGGCGTTTCGTGTGGGTGATTCCAATCTTTGCCTCCACTTCCAAAGTTCGTTCAAGGAGCTGCCAGTTGTGCTGCAGGAGTACTGCGGGTACTGCGTGAACGCAACTGCTCGTCCACCTCTTCCTTTTCCGAACCCATCTTCAAACAACTTGTTGTACATCTCTTCTGTCAAAGGATTCGCGTAACGAAAGGCGACGTATGGCTTGTGTGGTGCACTTTCAGGATTTGTCTTATCCAGAATCTTGCACATCTCCTCTGCCTGGTATTCACTCCACTTGCGAATTGGACTGCCTCCGCCAATGTCTGCGTACTGCTTCTTGATTTTGGGCGTTCTCCGTCTGCTGATCAAAGGTCCAAGATAGTTCTGCAGTGGTCCGAGAGGGATGAGATCAGCATCAGCGAACAGTCGTGACAAGAAGCCACCGACTTCGTCTGTCGTAGATGGACCACCCATGTTCATGAAGACCATTGCAGTCGGACCATTTTTGGTAAGGGAATTCTGCGTGACGGGTGGTATTGCTCCCCCAACAGCTGTGGCCATCGATCGTTCGGATGTTTGCTGCCATAACCGTGGCTTGTGTTGGTGCGCTCGGGGCTGTAATGACAGACATTGTGAGCCGGTCGCCCGTCGCGTGAGCGACTTGAGCGGTTGCTGGACGCTCATGTTGGTGTATTGATGTGTCGTTGCGGTGTAGAATGCAAAGAAGAGGCCAGCATGTTTGTTGCCCCCGTATAATGTGATCCAGCTAGCCTCTGATACGTCGTCGATGATGCTGGGGATCGCGACCAAGGCTCGCTTAAGCTATAAGCTTCTTCGGGTCTTTGCCGAACAGTTGTCACGAGTTCTCGCGACGCGTTTCAGGCAGACATTGCTGCCTGGGCTCTAACGCCACGACTCCGACATCAAACACAACGCGATGTTCATTTTCATTCTGTCTTGATCGCACCTCGACTTCCGACATCACCGAGCGTCAAGACAGCACACACACGGATGTCGAATGTCCGATGTTCCTTACAGGATGGCGGAAGATTCAAAATACCCTCGCGGCCCGGATGAGGATGAAGACGAGGAGGAGGAAGTAGTCGAGTCTGGCTACAAGACGGTCAAAGATGCTGTGCTCTTCGCCATCGATGTCAGTAGAAGCATGCTCACTGCGCCATCCGACTCAGATCCAAAGAAGCCAGACACCGCCTTGTCGCCAACGTTGGCGGCACTAAAATGTGCCTATGCGCTGATGCAACAACGAATCATTAGCAATCCGAATGATATGATGGGCATCTTCTTGTTCGGCACGGAGAGAAGCAAGTTCCAGGAAGGTGAAGATGAAGCCAGTCGATCCGGACTGCAGTATCCGCATTGCTATTTACTCACGGATCTTGACGTTCCAGCTGCAGCAGATGTCAAACAGCTGCGAAATCTGGTGGAAGACGAAGAAGAGGCTGCCGAACTACTGCAGGCTAGCAGCGAGGAAGTCAGTATGGCCAACGTGCTGTTCTGCGCAAATCAGATCTTCACGACCAAGGCACCCAATTTCTCATCCCGGCGGTTGTTCTTGGTGACAGACAACGACTATCCACATGCTTTGAGCAGAGACGCGAGGAACAGTGCTGCTGTTCGTGCAAAGGACCTTTACGACCTTGGTGTGACCATCGAGCTGTTCCCAATATCACACCCGGATCGTGGCTACATGTTCGACAGGAACAAGTTCTACAACGACATTGTCTACTCTGCAACACCATCTGACCCAGATGCACCTGCGCCGCTATCTGACGATATCAAAGCAGCAAGTAGCATCGCAAAGGACGGCATCAGTCTGCTGCAGTCGCTGATCTCTTCCGTCAACTCCCGCGCTGCGCCTCGGCGAGCACTTTTCAGCAGCGTACCGTTCGAGATTGGACCCGGTCTGAAGATCAGCATCAAGGGCTTCAGCCTGATTCAGCGGCAGGAACCAAAGCGTACCACCTATGTGTACCTCCCATCTGACAGTGGCAAGGCACAGCTTGCTGTCGGCAGCAGCACACTAGTCGACGAAGACACTGCTCGAACAGTTGAGAAGGTCGAGATCAGAAAAGCCTATAAGTTTGGTGGCGAGACTATCTCCTTTACTGAAGAGGAGCTTTCTAAGATCAAGAACTTTGGCGATACCGTGTTGCGCATCATTGGGTTCAAGCCAGTGAGTCTGCTGCCGATGTGGGCAAGCATCGACAAGTCCACATTCATCTATCCTTCAGAAGATGGCTGGGTTGGATCTACACGAGTATTCTCTGCGCTACACCAGAAACTTTTGAAAGACGACAAGATGGGTCTGGCGTGGTACATCCCTCGCAAAAATTCAGTGCCGAAGCTGGTGGCCGTCATCCCAGGAGTGGAAGAACGTAATGAAGAAGGTGAGCAGAAGATGCCGCCAGGATTGTGGCTCAAGCCACTACCTTGGGCCGACGACATTAGAGAAGCGCCCGAAACAAGCCTCATCAGAGCACCAGACACAGTCACAGATGCCATGCGCATCATCGTGGAGCAGCTGCAGCTTCCGAAGGCAGTCTACGACCCATACAAATACCCCAATCCTTCTCTGCAGTGGTTCTACCGCATCTTACAGGCGCTTGCACTTGAGGAGGACTTGCCAGAGCAACCCGACGACAAGACCCTGCCGAAATGGAAGCAAATACACAAGCGCGCCGGAGGCTATGTCGCAGAATGGGGCGGAGTCCTAGACCAAGCCTTTGAAGAATGGCAGACCGAGCACCAAAAGAGCATCAAGCCTGCTGCGAATGGAGGGTCGAAGCGTACTGCGCCTGCTTCATCTGCGTCAAAGAGCAAGAAAGTTAAAGACGAAGATGACGACGAAGGTGTTACTGATGCGCAAATGCGCGCCGCATATGATGCGGATAAGATCAGCAAGTTCAAGATTCCCGAGCTGAAGGCGTGGCTGCAGTCGAAGAACTTGAGAGCTGGGGCGAAGAAGCAGGATATGGTTGATGCTGTTACGAGTTATCTTGAGACGAAGATGGAGACTGATTAAAGTGTGTGGTCGAGTGTAAGATATGAGCAGCATTAGCGTGGCGTCAGGCGGCGTGTTCGATACCACGAGTCAAGTACCAGTGCACAACCTTTCTGCAACTATTCCTGTGATCTCAGTGCCATTCCCGATGACGCATTCTCCACGTCGTAACACCAAGCTCAGTCATTTGTCATCCAAGGAAAACACCGTCACTGCCAGCACAAGCCTTGTGGCCGCCGAATACCCCATTCATGCAACGAAAATATGCATTGAGTTGAAACACAAGTACACTGTCGTGTCCCTCGGCCTAGAGCCTTATAAGCATTCACAAAGACCTCACCTTCATCAGAACAAATTATCCTCCATGTTGCAATTGCTGGGCTCTTAGTTTAATGATAGAAAATCTTGGTTGTACGAGCTCCAATGCTGGCCTCTGGTAAACAGCAGAGGAGCTCCGGAAGATAATGATTCGATATCCATTAGAGCTTATCGTGTTCGTTTCTTTTCGCTTTTTGCGGGTCATCTTGTATGGCTCAGATGAGTGACCTAGCGCTCAGACAGCGCCATCACTTTGCCCTGCATGTGCCCTTTTCGCCCCGAACAGAACCTTGCAGTCCCTCCATAACCCTACCAAAACCTCCTTCAGCGCACCAGTACTTTCGAAAATAGGGTATATCACGCAGATGATCATCGAGACCCAGACCCAGATGAAGCTGACGACGACCTATGCATATCAGCTCATGCTCTATCAAGATTCGCATGCTATGTTCACTTACCCATCCCTCGAAGAAAGAGCGACTATAAACATATCCAGTCCCAAATAGCGTGAACGGAACCAAGATCACAGCAACCAAGAGGAAAACAATGTTGGCACCAGCAGCGATTCGTTCGCCCTTCTTGACGGCCTCGGGGTCCATTGGCTCGATGTGCGACGCTTCCAGGAAGTCGACGAGGTCGTTGCCAGTCGGTATCAAAGTCGTCGGTTGTTCTTTGGAAGCAGGTTCCGGTAAGGGCGTCTTCTCGCCTTTAGGGGTTGTGGTTCGAGGAGTTGTGCTACCACTTGATGCAACCGGGAACGCTGTAACATTCGCGATCCCTTGAATCTTGTTGCTCCGCTCGATATGCCGGGCGTCGGTGCTCGTGTACTTCGCCGGGAAGAAAAGGCTGAGGATCACACAGGTGATCCAGCCTACCCCGAAACTGGTCACGTTGCCGGCCACTGCATTTGTCGTGTCGCCTGTGCTTGCGATGGAGATTTCGCCGGATCTTTTCCAGGTTGTGATGAACCAGGCCGTGAGACCGCATAGTAGGCCTATCCAGGGCGAGGCGATAGCGGCGATGGTGCTAGTGCGTTTCCAGATCAACACGAGGCCAACTGGGACAGAAGCGCCGCCGACGATGATGGCGAGGACGGTGAGAAGCCAGGTGAGATTTAGCCCGACTGCGTTGAGGATGCAGCAGAAAGCCGCGAGGACTAGGGCATAGATCATGATGCCGTAATGGGAAACTTGGACCAGTCTTGAAGATGCAGCGTCGTGTTTGATGTAGGTCTTGTAGACGTCGAAGGTCAATAGCGAGCTGACTGCGATCAGCTCGGCGGATGTGCTCGAGGTGACTGCCATAAAGAGCAATACTAGCATCAGCACCGCGCCTCCGGATCCAAGCAGAGTAATCGCCGTAGCAGGAGAAGACAGTCCAGCATTGTTCTGCGTAGCAGACAGCGCATCCGGATACGTAGGAAACCTGGGATTTCCAGTCAAAGCCGCACATCCCAAACCCATAGCAGTCGCAAACCCAAACGGGATCCCATACCACGCAATTCCGCCAAGAAGATACGCCTTAACACTACTCTCCGGCCTCGACGCAATCGCCCTCTGCCAATACGCCTGATCCAACCAAACAGTCGAAAATCCCGACGCAAAAAGATCAATCGCAAAAACCAGTCCATCGACGGACCTGAACGTCAAATACGACCCATCACCAGCATTCTTCGCAATCGGCATCTTCTCCGACGCCTCAACAAGCAACTCATAAAACCTCCCCGGACTCCCCACCAGATCACTCGTGGCATAGAGCACAAACCCAAAAACAAAAATCGCCACAAAGAGAATTGCCGTGTGGATATAATCCGCCACGAACGTACTCCGCAAGCCTCCAGCTACGACGTACGCAGCCACCACTAACGGGATCAGGAAGCAACTTGCGTAAACATTCATCCCCGTCAACGCCGCCACGACCTGCGAGCCTCCCAGGACCAAGCAAGCGCCGACGAGCATGTTCGTACAGAGGCCGAAGAACAGGTAAGTCAGATGGGCAATTTTGCCGTGGCGGGCGAGGAGGATTTCGGGGAAGGTGTGGGCGCCGGGGGCGTTGGATTTGATTTTGATGGCGATGAGGGCGAAGAGGAGGATTTGGAAGGTTCCCATTGCACCGTACCACTTGAGTGAGAAGTGGAGTTAGAACTCTTAGCTTCTTGGATGTGAAGGGCTGTAGCTTACCATGGGGCCGCAGACGCCGTAGGAGTAGGCGAAGGTGGAGCTGGTCAGGAGGGTGGCGGACCAGGTCCATGCTGTAGTGCAAACATCGTGGTTAGTGGGATCGTGTCGTTGGATCGGGATGGGTTGTATGAATGGAAGTCCTACAGGAGACGATGCCGGAGGCGATGAGACCAGGTTTGACGGAGCGTGAGGCGGTGTTGAATTCTTCGGCTTGTTTGGTGGAGAAGCGTGTCTTACCAAAGTCAGTGTGTGTGCACATATTTGGTTACAGAACTCACATAGCGATTCTGTAACCAGGTGATGGCGAGCATGATGGCAGCGAAGACACCGCCAATGCCGATGACGATGGCGTAGCCTGCTCCAGCAGGGAGGACTTTCATGGCGTCGTCGTTCGCCATGGTGTTACACCTCAGTTGTTGGGCGTGTAGAAGAACGGGTTGCAATGGAAATGGTTGTGCATTTTACGGTGATAATGGCACATCGCCACCCCACCCCATGATCTTGACGTTGGTTGCAATATTGTGTTCAGCATGGTTCACGATAAGTGTCTTCTGCTTCCTGATGCATTTGCCATACGCGTCGCACGATAAGGACAACTCATTGATCTCCATTGGTAGAGATAATGCACATACAAGCGAGCGGTGGAGGCCGACAGATAGGCGAACTTTTTAGATCTGCCGCTAATTCCTTTTTACGCGAAGCAGCGGTCGTAGACGTGACAAGGCCAGAGTTACTGAGGCGCGTAAGTTGATGCTTCAATCCTGCGAGACGTCGCGCCTGGCGCTTGAGCATAGCCCTCGTCGTGGCGAGCCAGAAGCCACCCAGTTGGGCCAGATGGTATGCTCGCCGAAGGAGCAGGACTATGGACATCCCCAGAATTGTCGACTCGGAGGGTCTTTGATGCCGAGGGGTTCCCTAGACATTGCTCATTTGCCCGAATTTATCTGATGCGATTGCTATTCCCATCGGTAAGTTCTCTCGTAACTTTGACATTGCAGCCATCCTCGAGTCATCACTCGCTGACCTTAACCACGTGGACCAAGGTCGACGTGCGATCACCTCCGTTTCTTCACCTTGCCCTGCCATGCGTCTACAAACTGTGCCTTCTCCTTCACACCCAGGCCCAAAGTTTTCGTCCTTCCCAATCTACATAGCGAGTCGGCGACAAGATCTAAGGATCTCCTTTCTGACGGCGTAAGACCATCGATATCAGTCTGTTCTCCGCCGTTTTGGAAGCTGTCGAAAAAGTTAGTATCATACGGTCTGCCTTCTGCATGGCCTCTAGAAGCTTCCCTGCTGGCAATCTCCGCCGCAGTATCTTGTTGACCCAAGGTCAGCGGAAGACCAATGCGCACGCGGATGCAGTGCGTTTGCCGTGAGCAGAGCTTCCATAGGAAGCGGGCAGCTTCGACGATGCCAGGTATCGGGGTGACGACGTCGGCTGGTGTGTAGCGAAGCGAGACTGGGTAGATGCTAGTGTCCTTGGCGGCTGAGAGGAGGGAGGGTGTCAATCGAAGCACGCCCCGGCCGTTGCTCGTTGTGCTTTCGGGGAAGACTACGATGACTCTATCTGGATTTTGAGCTACCAGCTGCGAAAGTGGTACTGCTTGATCGGGAGGCGGTGGGAGGGTGAAGCATGCCGCAAGCGCGCCTTCAATAGATAGATGTCGTACTTTTCGAGATCCTGGGTAGCTCTGCGTGAAGATGGGATCGAAAATGCAAGCCAGATACAGAACATCCAGAGGTGAGGTGCATGAAGATGCGATTACGGTCCCTGGTCCCGGCAGAGGATTCGATCCGCCTGGCCTCCCCAACGATCTGGTGGGAATCGTGTCAGCATCGTGGTGTGATGTGAAGACCATGCAGGTCAAGCTCACCCGCGTCGGACGCCGTCAACCCTAATGTCAACCCACCAGACTCCGGGAATGCCCAGAATGCACCAAAGATTGGCTTTTCGAAGGATGCCGGCGGGGGGAGTCCATTGTATGACGAGATACCAGACGGCGCAAGCGAAGATGAAGAAAGGTATGCGGAAGAAGAAGAGAAACTGCCGAGGTGTTTGTAGTCAGTGGCTGGGTGTACGATGCTGCGAGTCGAGGGGACTAGACACATACAACATGATATGGGGCGAGGAAGATGTTGCTTGGCGGAGGTGCAATGCTGAAGAAGGGTGCTATGCCAGAGCCTGGAGCGATGGCGAGTCAGCTGCTGGTGAGGGCGATATGCAAGCAGAGCTTCCAAGCGATGTCGAGGTACCTTTATCCCTGTACTGGCCATACTTCTCCATGGCGCGTGCACACTCGCGGAGTCGGTGGTGTCGGTGAAGGGCGGCGCGCTGGTGTGCAGCTGGGCTGTGTGTCAGAGGCGGGCGCTGAGAAGATGTCGTGTGAGGTACAACATTCTAGCAGTGGTGGGGTGGTGGCCTGGCGGCAGATAGGAAGGCGGAAGTCCGTCAGACGGCGACGAGAAAGAAGCGTCTGCTGCTGCTGGTGTTTCCGTGCGATATCCCAGAGATCAAATCGGTGAGTTCGCAGCGCTGCCCTGGTCCGGACGAGCCTTCCGAGGAAGATGGTTGGTTGACATGTGAGAGCGCCTGCGCGAATGACGTGGGAACATGAAGCTGATGTTTGCGTGCACGTGTCTCACGGCATTCCGAGCCCGGGAGGAGGGTCCACGGATCACGGGACCCCGGTGTCGAGAAAGTGAGCCTTCCCGTCGGCAGACTGTCCCGACAACGCTCCGCCCCGCTCCGGTACTTAGCGTGTTTGTCGAACGCGCCTCCGACAAACATTGAACAGACCCTCGACGAGTCACCACATTGGACGATGGTCCTGGTCCCGTGTCTTGTTATCCTCACTTCGCATTGACGACACCATTCACCGGCGCGAGCCGTGTTGGACCATCATCCTGAGCACCATGGAACGGCCAGCATCGCAAACGGAGAACATACGCCCATCCGGTCTGAAGCCACCATCTAGGCTGCCCGCCTTGACCAGCAGCAGAACGCTGCAAGAGACGTCCTCGAGCGACCTGAATGCGAAGACCGCCGGAAGCGACATCCCACCGCCGCCGAATGGCATAATACCATCCAAACACAAGCCTAGCGGGTGTATGTACATCCCTGACATGCGAGGTGTGAATGTGGAGGCTGACATGAGCACACAGTACCCGAGCCGCCTACAAAGCGTAAGACACTCGCAGAGCGTGCCGCAGAGCCAGCGAATCCACTACGATCGCATTCGTCTATCAAAAGCATCAGCAGCACCTCAGGCTTCGGCACGCGACCACCCTCCAGCGTCTCGACCTATCGAAACACATTTAATGCCTCGACAGCAAGCTCGATTGGCAGCGTACGGCCAGGAAGTAGACATGCTACCGGACTGCGGCATGGAGGAGTCGCTCGATCCGCGGGCACGACACGAGCTCAGCCGCAGAGCGATGATCAGGAATCAGATGGAGAAGCAGGAGTCGTGGGTATGCGCAAAGGTACTCCCATTTTGTCCTTTAACAACTGCCCCGTCAACGGCATCCCTCTCCGCAAGACTCGCGCACAGTGCAATCTTCGCACCCAAAAGCAGGATTACAGTACTGCAACGGCCAGGTCTCAACACTCTGGCTCGTCATACCAGAGCGATTCCAGCGACGATGGCGGAGTCTTCGGTCAATCGTCGCGCGACGCTTCTACCGCGACCACCTCTTCAGCATTGTCAGCACCATCAGCACAGCAAGATCAACCAGGAGGAACTGTCGGTGCCAGCCAACCCTCCAGTCGTAACGTATCGCTCAGCACGCAATTTGCTGGGCTCTCGCTCACACCCAAGAAACCACGAGGCACGTCCTCGCGGCATCGGCCTTCGCTCGAGCGCATCAAGGAAGAGGTTTCCCCTACCAAAATTCCCAAATTCTCCTGCACACCCCATCCCCGTCTTCATTATGCACAGTCTACACAAGTACTCGTCACCCCTACCCCCGTCAAGCACAAACAATCAGTCAATGGTCTCCGCACGCCTGCAACCAGCGCGAGGCGGAGAGATATGCCAGTCTTTTTAACGAAAGACAAGCTAAGTCCTGTCGCAGCTTGGGACCCCATGCACCGCCTCGATGGTCTCGAAAAAATGTACTCTGGCCTTAAGGAGCAGATGGGAGAGGCCGCGCAAGCGAAGAGCGCCATCGAAGAGACATTGGCTCTGTACAAGACGCGAGTACAGGAGCTGTCCGATGAGAATCGAGAGCTTGCCGCCCAAACACGATCCCTTACGAGCGATCTCGATCGAGCACGAAACGAACTTCACACAACGTCGACCGATCTTCGTCAAGTACGACGAGACAACGAGCGCGAGCTGCAGGATTTGGCAAGAAGACAGGAAAGAGAGAGCGACGACCTTCGAGCAAAGCACGAGAAGGAAGTGCAGAGGCTGGAACGAGAGCGTGAAAAGCAGACTGCCGAATTCGAACGGAAGCTCGAAGATGTGAAGAAGGCGTTGGAGAAGGAGAAGGACCAGGAGACCGCAGAACTGACTTCACGACATTGGGATGAGATCGACGAGGTGAAGAAGGACCACGATGAGGAGCTGTCCAGACTGCAAAAAGAAGTGGAAACGCTACGCGAAGCAGGCGAAAGCAGAGCCACGGAATCTGCTACAGAAGTACAATTCATGCGAGACTCCATCGCAGACCTTCAGGCCCAGCTTGACGAGAACAAAGCGACCACGACCACGCTGCGAACGCGCATCACAACCTACGAGAATAAGATCACGATGCTCGAGCAGGAGAAGAACGCGCTGGTCTCGAAAACGCACTTCCTGGAAGGAAATCAAGAGGCACAGAGCCATGAGTTCACGACAATGCGCGAGCAGATGGAGAGAGCAATATCGGAGAAGGAAGCAACGCTCGAGACGTTACGACGAGAGGAGGCACTCCGACGAAAGTTGAACGCCACCATACTGGAGCTCAAAGGCAACATTCGGGTCTTCGTTCGGTCGCGCCCACTTCTCACTGGCGAGACAGATGCTGCGAAAGTGGAGTACCTCGGAGAGGATGAGCTTGACGGCTGCAAGGACATGGTCGTTCACGCTCCTGCGGCGCAGACCGCGACCGGCAAGACTCGGAACGAGAAGCACAATTACTCTTTTGACCGTGTCTTCCCGCCAGGCACAGGGAACACCAGCGTCTTCGAAGAGTGTAAGGAGCTTATCCAGTCGGTGGTCGACGGCTACAACGTTAGCATCCTGTCATATGGTCAGACAGGTAGTGGAAAGACGTTTGGCATGTCTGGGCCAAAGGGTATCATTCCGTCTTCGATTCGTTTGCTCATGTCTGAGATGCAACGATTGAAATTCAAGGGCTGGGACTATGCCGTTGAAGCTTCATTCGTGGAAGTATACAACGAGACACTGAACGACCTGCTTGGCGACGCAAAGACGTGGGACGATGCTGACGACCTCGGCGCCAGTGTTCGTGGCAAGAAGAAAGACAAGCATGACATCCATCACGACGCGGCTACTGGAAAGACGACCGTGACGAATCTCACAGCCATTGGACTCTGGCCACCACCTGCCGAGGCGGACTGGCCTCCTGCTGCTTTAATCAGCAGTAGCCCATCTGCCAGCCCAAGGGCTTCTGGCGTGAATGCAGCAGCACAGTACACTGAGAAAGCCGTGACTAACTTGCTTGACACTGCCGCCAAGAACCGACGAGTGGCGGCCACGAAAGCCAACGAGCGCAGCTCTCGAAGTCACAGTGTCTTCATCTTGACTTTAAAGGGTCGCTGCGAAGCCACTGGAGAGACCACCGAAGGTGTCCTCAATCTTGTCGATCTTGCAGGAAGCGAACGACTGAAGCAATCCGGAGCCGAAGGCAGCCGCATGAAGGAGACACAAGCCATCAACAAGTCTCTCAGCTCTCTCGGAGATGTCGTTGCCGCGCTGGGCAACAAGAGTCAGAATGGCGACGCCCACGTGCCGTACCGGAACAGCAAGTTGACCCATTTGCTGCAGTACTCGCTTGGAGGCAGCACGGCGGGCAAATCGTCGAGGACGCTCATGTTGTTACATCTCAGTCCGCTGCAGGCACATTGGCAGGAAAGTAGGAGTAGTCTGTTGTTTGGAAGTAAAGGTGAGTCTGACTATTTACCCTTGGTCTTGATCTGACTTTGCTAACGGTCCTACAGTGCATGGTACTCACATTGGTACCGCGAAGAAGCGATAAATCTGCATTGAAAGTTGGAGTCATTGTGCTGGCATACTCAGGGGGTCGAGTTGTTTAGCCCTGCATAGCTTTGGATCGCTGGGATTGTCAACGAAGTTTACCTGGAAGCTGTCCGATTTGGACGTGTTGAATGCTGCAGATTGGCAACAGGGTAGGTATGTAGATGACCGGGACAATGATGAGATGTTTGTACGTGGGGCTCTGCGCCTAGGTCGATCGCTTCTCGGCAGGCAGAGCTCTACAGATGCAAGTGTGAAGGTGGCGCAGCTCGCCGCCCTGGTTTTGGACCTTCGCCCTGTGTAAGATGCTCACTACATTTCAAGCCATCGATTTGATTCGGCGATCCGGAGAGCACTTTGCCATGAAAGTCCTTATTTGAGAAGTAAGAAAAGAAGTCTAGAGCAGTCGCATGCACCTCCACCAATTGTGCCGTCCCAGAGACAACGAAAAAAGCCCTCACTAGGGGAGCAATGTTCCAGATTCTTTGGTTAACAGACATCGCTGCCCTGCCACCCGACGTCGAGGATATAGATAGCCTACGTCTTGTAGTCTCTAGTTAACGCAGAAGCGCCCGAGCTCGTACAAGCTCCCTCACGAAGTCATCTGTAGCCAAAGGCGCAGGCAAGACCGGCACTGGCGGCGAGAACACCCAGGCGAGTGCTCTACACTCGACCGAAATTGTCGATCTGATGCCCAAGTCAGTGCCTAGCTACCAATATAAACCACTATCTTGAGGTGCTATCCGACTGGTCAGATTTCCCCCTGGCGCTAGCCGTGAAATTGAGCTGACAATGCAAAATCATCAACGCTACCACCAGTCCGGCGTAGACTATACAGCGTTATCCTACTGCTGGGGAGCTCCGGCACTCTCATGTTACATATACATCGATGGACGACGCCTGGCTGTGACGAAAGATCTGCAGACGGCCTTGCAAGGCATTCGTTCGCGCCTGCGGCGAAATGATTGGGAAGCGTTATGGAGTCAACAACCAGACCCAGAGCCGCAGTGGTTCTGGATAGACCAGATATGCATCAACCAAAACGATGTGCAGGAACGAAACGAACAAGTATACCAGATGTGGCGGATCTTCTCGTCAGCCGCGTGCGTTCTCGCGTGGCTCAGTGAGGTCGACAAGGGCCGTACAGGGAGCGACATTTTCAGCTGCGGTAAAGACATCAACGACTCCATTCAAGGCTTTCAGGAATCGGGATGAAGCATTTCGCCTCCACGTCCACATGGTACAGCCCACGAATACGATATATCCAAAGAGCTCCAGATGAGCGTGAAAGACATCCCGGACATGCCCTATTTTTTGAGAACGTGGATTGTCCCGGAGATCTTACAAGCGCAGAATTTGCGTTTTATGCGGGCAAAGGTCCTGCTCTGGTGCGAGAATCCTGCAAGCACTACAACTGATGCGTTCTGCGCTATGGACTGAGAGAGCAGACGAGATGAGCAGACTCTGCCATCTACTAGAGAGTCGCAGCGAGCCGGCACCAGGGGAATTTCGCCTCGCACGTACTCCTCGCGCTGCGTTCATGGCCAATCTACAGTCTTTGCACAGCACTTTCTGCGCAGACTTCCGGGACAGGGTCTTCGCCGCTCCCACTTGTCCAGGCTCTACCTCCATGGACGACGTAGAAGCTCTCAAACCCGACTATTCCGTGGCCAGGAATGAATTAGCTGTGCTCGTGATAGTTCATGTCGACCGGATATCGACATCTGAAGAAAGAACCAGATCCGAGCGTTACAGGGACGAACTCTCGCGTACGCTCGCCAGGTCTTGGGAACTGTGTCATGAAGGTGAAATGACATTGCGTTGCCAGCTTGCTGTCATTTCTTCTATCAAATGTTGTACACGACCCTGGCAGCCAGGCAACCCATTGCTCATGTCTTTTGGTGCAGTGGCTGTCGACCCAGGCCCGCTCTTGATGTTCTACCTCACAGCGATCCTAGCTGAACAGGAGCAGTCGGCAGTATCCTCTATCGTCGGCAGTCTCAGCCTCAAGCACGAGCACCCACCGGGGTTGTAAGCTCGACCGGTGCGCACGGTTAGATACCTACCCGTTCGCTCGCTTCGCTGCACCTGCAGCAGCTGTGGTCTAAGTGCGGCTAGCCATCTCTGCGTAGCCAGATGATGGACCACTCGAAGGAAGGATGCTTCTTTATTTTGCGGTTGTGCCAACAACTTCTGCCTACTTGCGCATGAAACAAAGATCAGCTATTTTTGTGATGGAGAAGATGTGGAGAGGTGAACTAGTAGGTAGATTAAGATGGATCGAAGTATCGCTTCTTCTCGAATCCTCACTATCTGCCAGCTTCGCTCTGTCGCGACCCGTCACCCTATTCCATTGCTCTCTTGGCTTTAGGGACCGCTTCAGCTCTCACAGAACTGGGAGCATTTGCCAGCGTCATTCTTTGCCTCCATCGCGGCCACCATACCTCAACCCTTCAACAAGAACTTTGCAACACCGATCAGACCCATGACTACCGCCGTTACTGCCAGCACTTCTTACAACCCAGATAACAATTGCCACGATTAGATGCCAGCAAGTAGAAGACGAACTGCCCAAGTTCATGAGGGTGTTCGTAAAGCACGAGCAGCCCGCAGGTCGCGAAGAGGAAGACTATGCCGAGGTTGACCAGAAGATGTCTGCGAAGTCACCACAAAGGCACCAGTAGGATCTGTGCAACCATGTGCGAAGCTGTGGCTGTGAGGCAGATGGGCGAAGATCGAGAGGGTGTAGATGAAGCTGTAGCGGAGGATGCCGTGCAAAGTGGCCATCCTGGTGGTGTTTGTACAAGCAACGGATCAGTCGAAAAGATCGATCGCGGAGCTCTCATACCCCAGGGGCAACCAGCCACGATACCCAGAGGAATGTTGCATTCGTACACTGGAGTGAGTGAATACAGCTCGACTCCCTTAGCTCGTAATCCCATTTCACACATTCCATACCCGCACGCTCCCAAGACAGACTGACATCCGTCTAACCAGTCATCAACTCGTCACCGTCAACTGGTCACCCTCACCCCATCACCGCCCAACCCTGCCTTACAACGCCGCCAATCGCCATCATCGCCATAACCAGCACCAACACCAACAAAACCCATTTCATAGCTTCCACCACGACTGGCAGGACATTCACATATTGCTTATCCCGCATGACCATCGCAATTGCGCCAGCTTGAAGGATGACCAGGACATTGCAGGTGGGGAGAGCTCCTTGTACGGGAAGTGGATACATACTGTTGGCAAGCATCCAGATGGGTAGTATGATGAGTTGGGCGATGAGATGGAGGAGTCTGAGTCCGAAGAAGATGCCGATGATGCTGAGGGCGTAGAAGAGGGTGGAGCGGAGGGCGGTCCGGAGAAAAGAGGCCATTCTTGGTGAGCGTGTTGGCTGTTGGTTTTCGTATTCGGTGGTGTGCTGAGATTGTTGGCACAATACTAGTAGCGTAATGATGGTGGTGAGTGTTGTTGCTGTTATTGTATTTGAGGGTGTGAGGTTTTTGGGAAGTCGAAAGTTGGGGCCAATGTCTCCACTTTTTGTTTGCATTCACCGCAGACCGTGGAAGTGTACCGTAAGCAACTCTCGTGATGGTCCGACGCTACCACTCGTCAGCTGTCACATACACAGTCCTTTACCGATGCTCGACGCCTGTTATCAACGACGTGAGCGATATTCTTGCGTTAGGATAAGGTCCCAAAATTCGACCATCGCCGGTCGTTGTGCGCTGCGGGTTTGTTCAATATGACTTAGTTGCGCTACCTAGGCCTCAGCAGCGGATGCGCTTCGGTATTGAGCACGTACTCGTCTAAGCTAATGACACTCGGCTCACTGAAGATTAGATAGAAGTACTTGAGCGTCTCTGCTGTCCAGAACGACTCCATCTAAAGGTAAGGTAGGTTAGCCTTTGTGGCTCAAAGAGGGGGGACAGAAGCCCTGAGCTTTCTGAGTGCGTCTCAGATGTCGCACCAGGGCTACTGTACGTGACCTTACTCACGTTATCGAGTAGTTCTCGCTCCGGCTCAATCTGCGTAACATCCTTCAGCGCCGCATGTGCAATCGAAGTCCTGGTGGCGTTACTGATAGACTCAAACATCTGCCACGCCTTGTCGCGAAGCGACTCGTCTCCAGTGATCCTGTACAGAACAAAAACCGATTCGATCGCTTCAGGTCGCAGAATGTAGCGAGCATCGTCGATCTGGGTGAAGCCGGGCGGAAGCTTCTTGGCTTTGATCACGGTCTGCGCTTCATCGAGGTATTTGTCAGGCTTGAGACCATTGTGGTACTTCTCAACCACCGTCCTCTTCCAGAGATCCTCATCCCAGGTGCAATCTGCGTAGTCTTTTTCTTTGCAAGGTAGGAGAGAGCTGACTTCAGCCATGATGCCAGCAGGCATGCTCTCATACGCCCAGATGCACCCATCGACTAGCTCACGAGCTGTGTCCAGATCGTGGGCTTGGTTGAATATTTTCGCACCCAAAGCGACCATGCCGCCGGCAAAACATCCGAGATGTTCACCTTGTGGTTGTAACTTGATGTTGTGCGCGGTGTAGCGCTTAGCTGTTCCCAGCATCAACAGCTTTTGATTGTCTGGCGTTAACGGTCGGAAGAAAAGGTGCTTCTTGGCCTGTGGCAAGGCAGTTAGATACATGTCGCGGTACTGCTCGTTCTGGGCCCCCAGCATCAGATGCTGCTTTGGAAGATACTCGTACACCGAATCGGCCATACCACCCATCGTGAAGGTCGTATCCTTCTTGAAGTCTGCGTTACGTGTATTGACGTAAGTAGGCCATAATCCAGGTAGTTTGGTATGGTTCTGCTGCTCCTCGAAGAGGTCTGTAATTCGAGCGACCGCGTCGTACCACTTTGGGTCGCCAGTGAGCTGGGACAACCTGGTGAACTCTAGAGTGAGTGACCCGACCTCAGCTACTAATGATTGACTTTTGGCTTCTTGGTCATTTCCGAGAGCTGTCTTTTGCCAATCCCATCTCGTCACAGGGAGTCGGTTAGGGGTGTCGAAGGCATGGTATATCATGTCTGCCAACTCCACCGCTCTTTGCAGCAGGATACTATGCTGATGTCCACTGACGTCGTATGCACTCAGTAATCCACCAAGGTATCGGATCGTCGTTTCGAAGATGTTCACCTCGCTCAAGGAAGCCGTCGTGAATTCAATCATCTTCAAACCAGCGACGGCGTTTTTAAATTCCTTCTGCCCAAACAGAAGGGTGTTAGCCATACTCGAACATCACGTGGGAACAGCAAGCGCTGGCATGAGATGTGGCAGGCACGTCTCAGACGAACGATGCCTTCTACCATATACACTTACCTTCATTCCCATGATCCAAAGAGTATCCAAAGTATCTACCAACGTCGCGCCCCATCCTCCAAACGGGTTCCTCGAGTCTCCTGTCAGAGGGGACACCTCATCCTGCAACCAAGCGTTCCTGCTATATCCTTCCCAGCTGTGTCTGAATGCTGCCTCTACCGCGCTCAATCTTCGCTTCCGCTCGATTGCATGCTGCAAGGTCTCTGGCGCAAAATCATGTTGAACTAGGGGAATTGATACTTTCGGACCGCTCGGTAGCGAAGTGTATTCGTGGAGTGGATGTTGTTGAGGTATGTTTCGCCATCTGAACTTCGGCTGGAAGAAGCCGGGGTGTATGATCCGATCGATCGGTCGAGGTCGGCCACTTTGATGGTGAGGTACCAGCTCAAGGAGTGTGTTGGAGAAAAGAAGAAACAAGGAGACCATGAGTATGCTTCCGCCGATCCATCTTCGAAGAGGCGGTAGCATAATACAGAACAATCAAGCAGGGAAGGAGTGATACATTGCTCGCAGACACGTAAAGAAGGACGGAGCAGGTAGAAAGGTATGGACATACCAGAGTGGTATTTCAACTCCCAGAGCGATCGAAAAGCTGGAACGACTCCTTCCTGTCGCATGGATGGCTTTCGGTAGCCAGGCCCCTGACGTCCATCTCATGATCAGCAAGGTGCTCGTGCTCGGCGTTTGAGGCACGTTGCAGTCTCTCTCTTCTGAGTCATGGAAGTTGAGAGGTCGACGTGCGGGCATGATGGCAGACGTGTCCATCGACGCAACACTTGTTGCTGGCAGAAGACGGTGTAATGCGACATCGTGAAATGAAGGACGGCGTGGACGGCAACCATTCTTTGTCGGTCGTGGTCGATCCGCGGGCCGGCAGTCCCGCTAGCGTTGCCGCCTCTGCCACGTGACCTGGTTCAATCCTTGCCCATCGTCTTGCAGAGAGATTTCTGGCAACTGACCACGACACGACAATGAGCTGAACGATCGGTCCTGCGGGACTGCATACCACCATCATGACAGACGCGTATCCGACAATCCCACAATGCGCCGTGGTTGCCACTGCGCTCAAGGTACTCCTTTGGCCCGCATACAGATCAACAGATTTCGAGGTTCATCGAAACTGGCTTGCCATCACGAATTCATTGCCGCTCGATCAATGGTACTACGAGGCCACATCGGAATGGACACTGGACTACCCGCCAGTCTTTGCTTACTTCGAGTGGGCAATGTCTCAAGCTGCCAAACTTGTTCATCCTGAGATGCTTGAGATCAATAATTTGGGCTACAACAGCTGGCAGACTCTCTACTTCCAAAGAGCGACTGTCATCCTGACCGAGTTCGTACTGGTATATGCGTTGATGCTGTAAGTCTGCCATTGATCGGCAATGATCACACGACTGATCGACAAACAGGTTCGTCAATACATCACCCATAGGCACGAAGAAGCAGTCCCACGCGGCGGCACTTTCAATCCTGCTTTCTCCTGGTCTGCTCATCATCGACCACATCCACTTCCAGTACAATGGCTTCATGTACGGGATTCTCATCCTTTCCATGGTCTTCGCACGCCGGCCGAAGGGTGGCCTCCTGTTGAGCGGCATCTTGTTTGCTACTCTGCTCTGCTTGAAGCACATCTACGTCTACCTCGCTCCAGCATACTTCGTCTACCTGTTGCGAGTGTACTGTCTGGGCCCACGATCGATCTTCGACATCCGAGTCTCCAACTGCATCAAGCTAGGAATCAGCATCGCAGCGGTTGTCGGGCTGGCATTTGGACCCTTCATCTACCTGCATCAGATTCCGCAACTTCTCAGCAGGCTGTTTCCGTTCTCCAGAGGACTAACGCATGCGTACTGGGCACCCAATGTTTGGGCTATGTACTCCTTCACTGACAGAGTCCTCATCTACTGTGAGTCTGTTGTAATGAATCATGCACAGCTAGTCGCTGACAGAGCATGCAGTGTCTCCTTACTTGAAGCTGCCAGTCGATCGAGATGCAGTTGAGAGTGTGACACGAGGCCTGGTCGGCGACGTTTCCTTCGCGGTGTTGCCGAACGTCTCGAGCGACATGACCTTCGTTCTTACGCTCGCAGCGCAATTAGTAGGTACCTGTCTATCGATAGCCGTCGCGTCTTTGCTGACAGCGACACAGCCAACATTGATCAAGCTCTTCCTCCATCCGACATGGGACAACTTCGTGGCCTCTATCACACTCTGCGGCTATGCTTCGTTCCTCTTCGGATACCACGTCCATGAGAAGGCAATCTTGCTTGTCATCATACCATTCAGTCT
The DNA here is from genome assembly GCA_002116355.1 of Dothistroma pini CBS 116487. Lineage (NCBI taxonomy): Eukaryota > Fungi > Ascomycota > Dothideomycetes > Mycosphaerellales > Mycosphaerellaceae > Dothistroma > Dothistroma pini. The sequence goes on along the minus strand of KZ108311.1, from coordinate 266,470 downwards.
CCTGGCTCTCAAAGATCGGCGTTACCTGGGTGCGTTCAGACCACTGGCAGTCTCGGGTCACGTGAGCCTGTTCCCACTGCTCTTCACGCCTATGGAGTCCCCAGTGAAGGTGGTGTATACCATGTTGTGGCTCATCACGTTCCTGCTTGCTTTCGATCAACTCGCGCCAGCGTAAGTCTCTTCACATCCTCTTGGCAAGTCAATCCGAGCAGCGCTAATATCAAGACAGATCGGAAAGGCCTCGAGTTTTTTTGTTTGATAGATTCTCTCTGCTTTACATTGCGATTTCGATACCCTTGATAGTATACTGCGCTGGATTGCATGGGCTTGTATTTGGCGCCAAGTATGAGTTCCTGCCTTTGATGTTCATCAGCTCCTATTCGGCTGTCGGCGTGGCTGGAAGCTGGGTTGGGTTCATGGTCGTGTTCTTCATGTCTTAGAAGGCCGTCCGTGCGTCCATACATTACTGTCGATTGTGTACTCGATTTGGCGGTTTGACGACTCAACAGGACGTCCCTCACGGCGTTCCAAAGCTTATAGTAAACGATGAAACACCCACAGTGGCGGTTGATGGCACAGCCCGAGACAAGTGTTCATGAGCACTGTGGATGGGCAACGATCGGGCATGGATCAATGTCCAATTGACGAAAATTACGTGCAATTTTGATGTCCAGCGTTTCGTTGACCATAGAGTACGCTTTGGTTGTGACTTGCACTGCCGAACATGGGAGCGGTTTGGGAGCGATGATGTTTCAGCGACAAGTTGATATATGGCAGCTGTTCTGATCATCTTTGAGTTGATCATGTATCGCCATCTGATTATGTGAGTTGAGAGGATTGGAACGAGTCCGAACACATTCAGTTCACGCGTATTACTGGAGAAGGGAGGAGTCGATATCAGCGGCAGAGTGGCCTCGTTTGGAGAGGAAGCCAACGGAGTCCTCTGGCGGACGCGGACCGATCCACATCGCCACGCGAATTGGGTAAAGCGCCGAGCTTCCTGACGTCCCTTCGCTCACAGCAGATGGCCCTACAGCAGTCTACCTAGCAGTCCCCCCACAAGCTTAGCACCATGCTGTTCTTCAATTCCTTTCCTCGCAATCATCCTGCCCCCTCACCGACAACAACGCCGCGGTCGCGCACCATCTCCGTCACATTCGCGCGACGTCTGTCCCACGCATCGACACCTCCGGCCAAGCTGCTTTGTACGCGTCTCGGCGACTCTCTTCCTCTCAATCCACTCCCGCCCGGCTGATCCTCCTCACGACGCGCGCACTCCCGACCGACATTACGATCACCAGCCGCAGCCATCCACCGATCTTCCCAATCATCAGCAAACACATCTCCGTCGACCCCATCGACCTCCACACATCACGATCGACACTGACACGATCCGCGTAAGGCTCTGTGAGACCCAGCTATAGGCTGGGGTGATCGCAACTATGGTGCGCAAGCTTGAATATGAACAGAATATGGAACACATGGCCAACAACGAGTCACAGGTCCTCCTCAAGAGAAAGCCGGTCCACCTGCTACCGCCGCCTACAAGCATATCCGAACATGCTGAGGTAGAACGTCGTATAACAACTGTTGCCCAAATCGTTTCTGATGCGAACAATTCAGGTCTTTGTCATGCGGGGCACCGACGAGGTGTTTGCAGACTACGAGAAGTACCTCAAGCGGTATGTATCTTCAACACAAATGACCTCTGAACGCAACAGCTAACGTGAGACAGGTTTGACTGGCTCAACCAAGTATGCGCTTCCGAAGCATGTGACCTCGACTTGTGCTAACATAATCACAGAAAAAGTTTGTCGACGCTGTCAATGGCAAATCAGGCCTCACTTACTGGGACGCGTTAGCGTCTGAGGTATGGTGGCTGATAATGATATTTATCATCATATTTGGTAGCTGACTTGCAGCAGACAAAGAGCTCCGCTGCAGTGGAGACCGTGTTCCCTGATCCTCTGCGCGATCCTATCCTCCGGAAGGTTCAATTCTCGATCATCTCACGCATGGACGAGCTTGGTAAGGTGTTCCTTCGCTATCAAAGACTCGTCGTTAACCAATCGTGATAGTCAACACGATATATGACGAATTCAAGCATGACTTCTTCCCAGGCGAGGAAGTCATTGTCACGCTTGGCGACGGAGAGACAACCCAGTATATAGGCATCATCCGCGAAAAGGCCAAGTTCCCGATGATCAGAGGTGCCGACGGCAGCATCCAACGCGCGCCCTTCTCACGGTACTTCGTCAGACTGAATAACACCCAGGCCGAGGAAGCCCTACTGGACGACAAGCACCTCCGACGGGATCGCAAAGTCTTCACCAAGCAGAATCTTCGAGCATTCCTCAAGAATTCGTTGCAACGCGAAGCCTGGACCGGTGCTCCCTGGTTGGTGAAAGAGAACTTGGCCATCCAATACAGACTGCCCATGGAGATCCCGGCGCATCTGTTGCAGGATGCGAGACTTCTACATTCCAAGCAGCAGATGCTTATGCATGGGCCACCACCGAAGCAAAGCAAGAAGGGTCTATCTAAGCAGGAGTACCAGCGGCTTCAGCAAGAAGAGCTGCACATGCTGCATATGCAGCAGCAACAGCAGCATCCTGGTGCACCGCCGCAACAACCCCACCTCAGCTACCGCAACCAACAACCTCCTCAACGTATGGAGCATCGACCAACCCAGCCGCCGCCCATAAAGTACCCGATTGAGGACCTGGACATCGCGCCCAAGCGAAATGGTGTCACTCGACCCGAGCTCAAGTTCTTTACTGAGGAAATGGGCCAGTACATCCTGAACAAGCGACACATACCACCCACGGACATTGAGATCGAATCGATGGGAATGCTACTGGAAGTGTGGAACACATTGAATGTGCAATGCGAGGTCTACGTGCTTGATAGCTTCACCTTTGACGATTTCGTCGATGCCATGAGCTTTCAGTCGGTAGAAACGCCCTGTGAGCTGTTCGAGGAAGTGCACTGCGCTGTGCTTTCGCAATTCGTGGACGACAAGGGCAAGATTCAGGTCAAAGGATTACCGAAGCAGGTCGAGGACACTTCGTTGGATGATTCCGAAGTTCAAGATGAAAGTGAGGTTTCGACTCCTATACCAGATGCACCTGCACGATCGACACGCAGCAGGCTCAGCCACATGGAAACTGCGGCAGACGTCGAGATGACGACCGAAGCGCCGAATCGTGCGTTGGAGATGCTTGCCGGTCATGACTGGGCAGAGCAATGTGCGGCGCGCGCATATTCAAACGGCGGGTGGCAAATCATTGTCGTTGGCATCCTTCACCAGCTCTCAGCTTCGCCATCGTTCAAAAGCAGATGCGAGATGATTCTTGCGCATCTCGCACCGAAGGACGAAGAACCGACACGCGAGACCGCTCGCATCCAGTACGCCACTATGGACATCAACTTGAGGATATCTTCATTGCAAATACTTACCATCCTCACTATCCAAACGGACGCTGTCAAGGATTTCCTCGAACAGTGCAGCGAAGATATGACTGATGTGCGGAAGCGCAAGATCGAGCATCAACGCGAGAAGAAGGCTGCGATGGAAGAGTTGGCGATCAAGGACCGAGAACGCAAGATCCTCCTACCCGACAACATGCCTCCTTCACCCAAGCCAGAAAGTGTCGACCCAGAAGCGACAGAGGTGACCCTGGACAGCATTGATCTTAACGCCGCCGGTAGTTCCGACGCTGATGAAGATGAAGCACCCTCGAATGGCCGCTCACTACGGCGTGGCAATGATCGCAAGCGAAAGCGTGAAGAAGACAACGCCCGGCGCGAAAAGGAGCGACAGGAGAAAGCCGAAGCAGCGAAAGCGCAAAACAAGCAAACGAAGGAGTTCAAGAAGCTCTGCAACGAGGTCGAGACCCTGCACCAGAAGATCAAGCAGCTTGAAGACGAGATTGCCGATTGTGACGGGGATTTGCGCGAGGCTAACGTCCAGCGCACGAAGGTCCTCGGCAAGGATCGTTTCTGCAACCGCTACTACTGGTTCGAGCGTAATGGGCAGCCATTCGGTGGCTTGCCATCCTCGAGTACGGCTGCCTATGGATACGCGAACGGCAGGATCTGGGTGCAAGGTCCGGATCCAATGGAGCGAGAAGGTTTCATTGAGCGCACCAAGGAGGACCAAGCTCACTATCAGCAGCAGTTCCGAATGACTGTGCCCGAGCGTCGGAAACAAGAAGAAGGTGCCACCATTCTGGACAACGCCAACCAATGGGGTTTCTACGACGACCCAGATCGCCTCGACAACTTGATCGGCTGGCTTGACGAGCGTGGCGAGCGCGAAAAGAAGCTACGCAAGGAGCTCTGCGAATGGCGCGACAAGATTGCACAGTTCATGGACGCGCACAAGAAGTTCAAGGAGGAAGAAGCTGCCAAGAAGATGGACGTCGAAGAAGAGCACACTGCACGTGTCAACACACGACACAAAGCGCATGAGGATCAGACAGCGGCTAAGGAGCGCTGCCTGCGATGGACGAACACGATGGCTCTCAACGATATGGGCCACCTGCACTCGCAGCCGCCCAGGCCCAAGAAGGAGAAGGCGAAGCCCGCGGCCAGAGAGCTGAAGGGCTTGGCTGTTCCGGTCAATCGTGGCGGCAAGCCGATGACCCGACAAGGCGAGAAGTACAATTTCAGCAAGTAATGCTTTGAAGCTTGCGATCGATGCCAGAGGGACGAGATTGTGTGTCTCCCAGCGAATGAGTCATGACAGCGGCATTGTGTGGCGTCTTGGGCGTTTCTCGAAAAAGAAAAAAGCGACTTGCTGGCTGGCGGGAAGATAGATGTACTACTGTGTATGACTTGTGGCACAGCGATGGCGTTGTGTAAAGGGCAGAAAAGCTGCTTTGCTCTGTATGGAACTTGACGATGAAAAGTCTGGTCAATAAGTCGACTTCGTCTTTGCTCTAGTTGTGTTTTCTGCATCTAGATATCAAGCTACACGACACTTCTGCAGCGACACTGCAACTCTCAACCTGATCCCCATCACCTGAGGTACTCGAATCCTACTTCTGCTCGTAGAGCTGGATACCCACTTGAATCCACCTCCGGCAACACACTCATCTTCCTCGCCTCCTCAACCTTATCGGCCTCAACCCATCTCTGGACCTCGCCCTCATCACTCCAATCACTGATCGCCCCATGCCCCCAACCAATCTGATGCAACTGCGTCCCAGTCCCTTGCGTATTCTTCGGCAAGGGCATGAAATTCTCAATCGCTCCCGTCACTCTTCCTTCTAAAATCTCCTTACACAGATAAGGCTCGGCTCCTAATGGTCGTCCGATTCCTATCCCATCGCAAGCGCCGTCGGTGATTGCTCGGACCATTCCGCTGGCGGTACGGAAGCCGCCGGTCACGTAGAGTTTCGTCTTTTTCAGGAGGGGACGGATCAGTTCGGCGAATTCGATGAAGTAGGATTCGCGGGCGATGGTGCTTTCTTTTTTGTGTTCGAAGGCGCGGCCTTCGAAGGTGCCGCCCGAGAGGTCGATGCTGTGATTGATATCATAAGTTCGTGCTTCGGTTGAGTGCTGGAGAAAAAAAAAAGACATGATGGTGTGATTTGGTTGGCAATGCTGTATTCAAGAGCCTGCTAACAAGGAACAGCGATGGAGAGTGACAGAGTGACAGAGTGACAATGTCATCTCATACGTCAGATCAGCCATCGAGAGGCATTGCCAGCACAATCAAAAAAGTGCATGTGCGTCTTGGGACGAATATACTCACAAATCTACTTTTGCTTCCTCAAGTTTCACGCATAAATTCCTGCAATCTTCGGACGTCTGTCCTCCAGGCTGGAACTCTACGCTGTTGATTTTGACGCAAATTATGAACGAAGGGTCCGGCACCCGACGATGTATCTCTTGGATAATTTCGAAAATGATGCGGCTGCGGTTGGCCAAGTCACCGCCGTACTCGTCTGTGCGTTTGTTGGTGGTGAGCGCGAGGAATTGCGCCAAGAGGTAGCCATGAGCACAATGCACCTGAACGCCGTCGAAGCCGGCAAGGTAGCACAGGTAGGCGCTTTCTCCCCATTGTCTGACCATGTCTTTGATTTCGGGGACGGTCAAGGCTCGGGGTTGCGCAAACGAGTTGCCAGCCCATTCGATCGTGAGCTGAACGTCGCTGGCGGAGACTGGGTTTGGGTTCAGGTGTTTGGTACCTTGCCGTCCTGGATGGGACAGTTGTGCGATGAAGAGGGATCCGTGCACCTTGGCGGCGTCTGAGACTTTCCTAAAGGCTGCAACTCTCCCGTCGTGGTCGTCCGACAGAATTGGATTACCATATGCTTCGACAGCGTCGTACCTTAGCATCGTATTGCCAGACACAATGACTCCGATCTCGCCTTCTCCCCACCGTTTGTAGAGATGCTCATACTCTGGGGTCGGGAAGCCTCGAGCTGAGATGTCCTCGCCTCGCGAGTTCCAGGTGCACAGACGCTCTGTCATGGGGGCCTTGAGAAAGCGGTTCATGGCAGTTCTGCCGGAGAATGGGAATGTGATCGTTTCCTTTAGCCTGCTAGTATCGACCTGTGGTCCTTTGACTCGCAGTCGGCCATCTTTACCACCGACCGGCTGGCTTTCGTGAGGATATACCGTGGACTCTGGAGGTGCCGGTGCTGAGACTTTGTCGTACTCCATGGCGAAGTCACTTGCTGTGCACGAAGATGACCCGACTGCCAAACGAGAATCTATGCACACCTTCTCGCTGGGAGTTTGGAGCTACACCCCGCTTGATATCATGTCATCCGATGGGAGGCGGTCGCAGCTGGCCGATCTCGGCATCGCTCGTGCGAACAGGCAACTGCAGCAATGCAGTCTGCAGTCTCCCTGATCGTGATGCTGCTGCAGCAGAAGTGGTCGATGGACGGCGAAGCAGACCACACGCAGCTGTTCTGTTGTACGTTGCTCGACGTTTGGTCTTGCTCTCGAATCGTGGAGACTACATGTAGACTATCGAGCGCGTCAGCCGTGCGGTCCACGTCGGCTCGCAGCACCGCCGCTGCGAGTTGTCTGCTTGACGATCAACCACTTCTATTACGCGACTCTCCCGCGACCTGTGATTGACGATATCAATGCACATCGGAGGTTGAGGAGACTGCCATCCTGATGATGGGAGAAAGTGGCACGCTGGCGTGCAGAAGGAAGAGGACGCTCCCGCCCAGACAACGTGCTGACGAGACGAGACGACAATCAACATCCATTTCCCAGCACCAAACGTTTCATTTGCGGAGCCAATCTCGCGGCGCGGCTCCCATCGTCAGAAGCTGAGTCCTGACTGTTCTGAGTTCGAGCGAAGATGCGCCTTCTAGTAGAATGGCCTGGGTCTCTGCTCGCTCGATATGGATGTCTCCAGCTCGTTGCGTCCAGGCGACGTGCACGAACACTGCATTCTACTTCTGCGGTATCACAAGTCTATTGCCTTCAGCCCAGGGCCCAGGGGCCAGGGCATATGATATGTTTGTTACATATCATATGTCTTGTGCCACTGGCTCGGCATGACTCGCGCCTAAACCAGCGGGACGCGCCTCTTCTCCCCGAAAGTGGCACACCGGAAGTGTATGCTCCAATTCTATCGTTTGGTGCACAGGCCGGTGGCTGTGCGATGTCCTTAACACTCGAGATATTCACGGGATTCACTTGCGAATACTCTCGTGCCTCCACCATCCCCGGCCTTACTGGGTGGAGTGCTCTTCCGCATTATCTTTACATGGGCCACCGGACAGGATTCGTGCATGCCTGCTGCATGTGGATGACAGATCGTTAGCGCTTGATCCAGGAACGGGCCCTGACGCTTATGGACTGCTAGCAATCTCGTTCAGCCCTGCAGAATTCACCAAGTTGTCCTTAGACGGAGCCTCATGCAGACGTGTATGCTGTCCTACTTCACTATCACCCTGTGCGTCGATGCGCCAGGTCATCGTCGAACGGTGTTGTGTACAGGAACGCAACAATTCACGGCGAAGAATGCTGCTATTCTTGCGGCGGGCGGGTACAGCAAAGAACTAAACCAAAGACGGCAGGCTTCCAGAACTGTGGGATGCCTCCTATTCCGACATCTCATAATTTCCCCGACATGCCGGCCCATGCCCATGCCCGTGATATTTCGTTGGCCAGATTGTATCCTTCTTCCTCCTCCAAGCGTTGCGTGCTGCTCGCTGCACCGTCACTCCTTGCCTTCTCTTCCTTCATACATTGCCATTGGGCCTTTTGAGCATTTGCTTCTCGCCTATTCTACGCCGACTCTTCTTCTCGATCCGGACGGCTATAATATATATCTACCGCCAGAACGGTATCCCGGGTCTGGTATTGTCGTGGAGATTGAACGAATCTGGCGACTTCGATCAGCAAGAGACAGTAGTGTACATACCTTGGACACGACCGTGAAAGCTTTACCGCTTTCTGCTACATTCTTGCCATTGTGCTTGACATACTGCACGCGTGGGACTTGGTCTAGCGATGTAAGTCGGCCTGCACGCAATTCATACTGTGATGCTGTTTGAAGAGTGTTGGTAGCAGCTGCATGGCGTTGCAACTAACGTTGAACAGCATTGCTCATACGCACTGCAAGCCCTGGTCGACTTTATAATCCACGACTTTCCACTGTAGATCTTTGCGTTCGGTCTGCTTCGCACCGGACCTCTAATACCACCCAACACGGCCGTCCTTGCAGCAAACCCGCGGGACAGCATTTCGCTGCCACCGCACATGCTCGGAATGCAGTCCGGCGAAACCATGTCTCACGGTGCGAGCTTTGGACATCGCCAGACCCAGTCCTTTGCCGTAAAGCCATCGATCATCTCCGATCCCAATGGTTACGCCAACGGATCGTCTCACTCCCATCAGCCTTCCATGGGTGGGTACAGTGAGAGACACCCCCAGCGGAACAATGTGCCGAGCATCAACACTGGGCGCCTTGCCAGCAACAACTACAATGGTCAAGACATGCAGACGCCCCAGACCGGCTACGACATGAACTTCACACCTCTGCTCCCGTCACAGCTGTTGATGGGAAGCCCCTTCCAGCCTGGCTCGCCATCGACCTTCCAATCGCCTCAATTCCAGAACTTCTCCAGCTTCTCTCAACAACAAGGGGGCCCTCGTCATCAGCAGTACCAAAGCAACAATGCTTTCCAGCATCAGCAAACATCGATATCCCCGAGCGCGTATCAGAGCCTGGCCTCTCCGACGGCGCTTGGTGCTGGCTCGTACTTTGGTGGCATCCAGTCGCCGACGACTGGTTTCAACGCTCTGGCTGGAGCGAACATGGCAGGATATGGTGGACCGATGCAGATGGGTCCTGGTATGATGACTGGAATCAGCCGCACGGTGTATCTGGGCAACATTCCTCCGGACACATCTGCCGAGGAGATTCTGAGCCACGTTCGCAGCGGTCAAATCGAATCCGTTCGCCTGCTTCCCGATAAGAACTGTGCTTTCATCTCCTTCCTTGATGGAAGTTCTGCGACTCACTTCCACTCGGACGCGATCTTGAAGAAGTTATCAATCAAGGGTCAGGATATCAAGATTGGTTGGGGAAAGCCTTCATCAGTTCCCACTTCTGTGGCATTGGCAGTGCAGCAATCAGGCGCCTCTCGGAATGTCTACTTGGGCAATCTCGGTGAGGACATCTCTGAAGAAGAACTACGCGAAGATCTGAGCAAATTCGGGCCCATCGATACTGTGAAACTCGTTCGAGAGAAGTCGATTGGGTTTGTCCACTTCCTATCGATCGGAAATGCCATCAAGGCGGTAACCTTACTCCCACAGGAGCCGAAGTGGCAGGCTCCGCGACGCGTGTACTATGGAAAGGATCGCTGCGCCTACGTCTCGAAGACTCAGCAGCAGAATGCGGCTCAATACCTTGGAATCGCACCTGGCTATGCCCACGTCTTGAATGGCGCGGATCGAGATCTGATCACAAATGCTCTGGCGCAGCAGTCTGTGGCTGCAGCAGCCGTAGCAACGACCGCAGGTGGTGTGAACAATTTGGGCAACCGAACAGTCTATCTTGGCAACATTCATCCGGAGACGACCATTGAGGAGATCTGCAACGTGGTTCGCGGAGGTCTGCTCCATCATATCCGCTACATTCCGGACAAGCACATTTGCTTCGTGACGTTCATCGATCCAACAGCGGCCGCATCTTTCTACGCTCTGAGCAACTTGCAGGGACTGATGATCCACAACCGTCGACTCAAGATCGGCTGGGGTAAGCACTCGGGTGCGCTTCCTCCTGCTATTGCCCTGGCAGTCTCTGGCGGTGCTTCGCGGAATGTGTACATTGGCAATCTGGACGAGACGTGGACCGAGGATCGCTTGAGGCAGGACTTCCAGGAGTACGGTGAAATCGAGCTGGTCAACACCTTGCGCGAGAAGAGCTGTGCTTTCGTCAACTTCACCAACATTGCAAATGCGATCAAAGCCATTGAGGCAGTACGAGGCAAGGAGGATTACAAGCGCTTTAAAGTCAACTTTGGCAAGGATCGTTGCGGCAACCCACCAAGACAAGTCATCAACGCTGCGCAGATGCAACAGCGCGAACAGCAGCAGCAGCAGCAGCAGCATGAGAACGGCATGAGCTCGCCATCGCCAGTGAACGGTCTTGCTCCAAGCAGGACCCACAACTCCATCTCACCTGCGAGCTCCGGACCATCAAGTGGCGGCTTCAACCCAGCACACGGCCCTACCGCCTCCACGATCTTCAACAACGGCGGTAACAATCCTCTGACGCTGTACCTGGCGGCCACACAGCAGAGCGCGCAAGCAGCAGCAGAGCAACAGGCCCACCAACAATTCCTGCAGCGCCAAGACACCCTCAGCCCCTCCGACTTCGAGCAGCTGTCCCTGCACCCCTCCGCCTACCAGCAATCTCAAGGTCAATCCTCCCTGATGTCCAGCCAACAAGCCTTCTACGATACCCCGAACGAAGTCACCGCCCCACGATCCAGCGGCCTCGAGCCTCCCTCCCACCACTACGGCCACCACGGCAGCCACCAGAGCGTCAACATCACCAATGGCGTCCCCATGAACTCCTACTCCAATGCCGCCAGCCACAACGCCCAGCAAGCGCAACACCGCCGCGGCGTCAGTCTGCCAGCTTTCTCACTCCAGCAGGCCCAGCAAGCACAGCAGAGCGGTAACCTCGCTGGCCTTGGTGGCTACAGTCCCGGCGGCTACGGTCTAGGCGTGTCGGAGGGCACGTTACCAGGATGGGCAGAAGAGGAAGCCGCATAAACGGATGACACGCTATGCACACCGTATTCATTCTTGTCTTGAATTACTACCGTCGTACTCTTTTAGACTAATATCGCTCCCTCCTACGAAAGAGGGAGGCCGGCGGCCGAGCCAGGCATTCCCTAGGTCGTTGTACGTTGCGTGGGGAACACACAAGTCAGAGCTGGAGTTTGAGAAATCGGTGAGGAATGCGCACGGGTCCGTGTCGAATTGGAAATGTAAGGAGTAGTTTTGCGCAAATCTCATTCTTGAAATATCGAGAGAGATGGGATCAGATCATTCACTGGGCAGAATAACAGAATGAAAGTTTTTTGAGTGCGACAGATCCTGGCTGGGAGATATTGCTTCATCTAGTATTGAGTTTTGAGTATGGATGAGGCTGAACGATGCCCTCTTTCAAGTGTGCGTCATATCATGCTTGTCAGTGAGCGGATCGCTTCCTGGGACAGTAGTACGGTCTATCTCTGGATATGAAAATGTCGTTCCTCGTCTTGTCGTCTGGCCACCAGATCCAGAACTGTCTTATCGTACACATCTTCAGGTGCTCGTCCTTCTTTAAGCACCACCTGTTCGTGCTTCATCATCTCATCCTTGGTCATGCACACGAGTTCATCAAATTGAAGCTTGTCAGCTTTCTGGCCAGGATTGCTCGTGTCTATCCATGCACTCTCGGGCTTTCGCCATCGGACCAAACTCAGCCTGCTGGCGAGACCGGAGACCACACTGCGACCCCGGTAGACTTCTTCAACGAGGTAGCCAACGTCGTCTGAGGTCAAAGGCATTCGCAGACCAACTGGATCGTAGCCATGGTGTTTGGCAACCCGTTCTTCGAGACCTTGGAGCTGGGCAAGGATTCCATCGTACATCTTCTCCCTAGCCTTGCTGGGAAGGTAGTCGTGAGGATAACCGGATATCGCTAGCATGACATGGTTCGCCACACATAGACCAAAGACTGCTGGCATCGTTCCGAGGACTGGAAGGATGCGGACACGAAAGTCAGGTAGCACGCCAAGCTCGCCGACTTTGCCTTTTTGGAACTCGTCCTCGGGGAGTGGAAGCAGCTGCGCCTTTCCAGGACCCGTCTTTTCGGAAGAGAAGACAACAGGTATGCCGTCCTTCACCCTGAGCTTTCGTAGTTTCCGCCGTGTAGCACCTGCAAGAGGATCATCTGTGGATGCGGAGATATCGCCAATGAAGACTCTGGTAGGATCGGACTTACAGCCGGCACCCATCGAAGAGATGACAGGCATGCTATTCTTGTGGCAATAATTCAACAACGCCACTTTGGAGTCGATGTTGTCGATAGCGTCGATGACGAAAGTCGGTGCTTGACCGTCTTTCCAAGGGGCAAGTTGCGTAGCTGCTGATGCCTCGTCGAAGAGTTGATTGATTGAATCGAAGTGTGTCCACGGTACGATCTGCTCCAGGCGCTTTTGGAGACACGTCACCTTAGGCGTGCCGACGTCTGCGAGGGTAGCGACGGCATGACGATTCAGTGAGCTGAGGGTGATTTGATCAAAGTCAATGAGACGCAGACGGCCGCAGCCAGAACGAGCTAGTGCTGCAGTGGCATGTGATCCTACGCCACCACAACCGACTACAACGACGAAGGCCTTCCTCAATTTCTTGAGGCCATCGTCGGTGAGAAAGACGCGATTGCGCGCAAGCTGCTCGAGGATGAGATCTAAAGACTATCAGCTCATTCCTCTGGCTGCGCACGGCCCAGCATACCTTCATCATAGTCTCCAAGTCGAGCTCTTCGTGCTAATGCTGCGCTTCGCTCATCGTCTCTATTCTCAGATGTGTCGTCTGGCACTGCGCCACCGAAGTCATTGATCTGGACTTTTGTCAGTCAGCGCCATCACGATGAATACAACATATACATCATACCTTCTCAATATCGTGAGGTACGCTTAGATCCGGTATGGAGTCCTTTAGATCGTGAATATCATATCGTCGTCGTGCCTCCTGCAGTCCAACGACAGCACTAGCCGCTAAGCAACCAGAAATCACCGCAGTCAAGCCTAATTGAACTCGATGCGATGAGATGACGTCCGACCACCACGAGGACATCCTCACGCCAGAAATGTTTCCATCAAAATTTTCATGGTGTTGATGGTGAAGATCACAGTTTCACAAGCACGTCGAACGGGTTTAGGCACGGCCCGGCTTAAACCCTGCGATATTTGGTGGGCCCCTCCGCGGATAGTAGTGGACAGCTTGTTGTACGCTGGAAATAGCTGTCACGAGAGCACACATGCTCCTTTCTCATACAGCAACAGCACTTTCCATTCGACTGCTGCAGGTCCTGCTTGCTGACCCGCCGGATACACACTCTTTTCTCACCAGGCATTGAACGCGCATGACACGACGATAGCGCAGCCCAGCATGGCCTTCCGTTCCAACTCATGGGTCACGTCCATATTGCTGGCGATATGGGCTTGTTTTGCGATTGCGCAGGAGTCGGACATTAAGTCCATACCACTGCGAACGCATAGTCTGCAGACAGTGAGCATGGCTGCGTACTTCATGCTACAAGTACCTCTTGCTGACGTGGCTTGTAGCCATATCTCGACACGGACATGCAGTCACGATGGTGGGACTTTGGAGGAAGTGCAGTGATACGGGCAGACCAATACGTCCGACTTACCGCACAACAACCCTCCCAATCTGGCTGGATATTTACACGAGTACCCCTAACCGCCACGAATTGGGAAATCACAGTCGACTTCAAGATCCACGGCACAGGTAGCCTCTTTGGCGACGGTATGGCGATGTGGGTCACGAAAGAGCGAGCAGAGCAAGGAAATGTTTTTGGCATGAAGGACAACTTCGACGGTCTGGGCATCTTCTTCGATACTTACAAGAACAACCGCCCAGGCGTCGTCTTCCCGTATGTCATGGCCATGCTCGGAGATGGCAAGACACCTTACGATCAGGCAAACGACGGCAAGGCAAATGAGCTAGCAGGATGCTCAGCGCGTGGTTTGCGGAACCCAGACTTCCCCACCAAGGCCAAGATCACCTACTTCCAGGACAAGCAATTGACGGTGGAGTTGATGTACAAGAAGGAGGACGAGTGGACAAAGTGCTTCGAGGTGCCGAATGTGAAGCTGCCGTCGGTGACCTACGTGGGTTTCAGCTCCGAGACGGGAGAGCTCTCAGACATCCACGATATCATCAAGGTCGAGACGAAGAATCTGTACTCACCCAGTGGCCAGACTGGCACCGGCGGTGCAGCGGGCAGCAAGGACTACAGCCGCAGAAAGGGCAAGCCGCAGAAAGCGAGGACGAGTGGTGGCTGGTTGTGGTTCTTTGCCAAACTCATCATCTTCGGCCTAGTTGTAGCCGCTGGTTACGTCGGCTTCACTGCATACCGGGCGAGGAGAAGAGATAGATTCTAAACAATTTCGTGCATTGCAACTACGTAAAATCGAATCGATGCAGTGATATGATGTGATGTTCATCTGCAGCAGTGGTTGTGCGCGCATGTGCTTTCGTGTCCTCAGATTAGCTCTCAGTATGTGGCCATCAGTGACAACCAGGTCCCCTGCAAGCAGAAGCCGGCTGCCTTCATATTTGGCTTATTTGTCAATGACAATCATCAACGGACGTTAGCGACATCGACATCACCACAGACTGCGACCACTGCAGACTTCCATGCCTTCCTCGCTGCACGCAGGAATAGCCGGCAAAGACGGAGCAAGTACCCTGCGATTGAAAACTATCTTTTGTGATGTGGTCCTCAGTGCAGCGCGAGTCTGCTGGATGGTTGAGATTGTCGGTCATGGGCGTACTGTAGTGCTACACGTCTCGGCGCGGTGTCTCCCTGTCACAGCTCAGCTAAAGAAGAGTCCGGAGGGTTGCATGGCGGTGCTGGATGGAAATGTGCGCGTGTTGGTGTTGTTGCGAGAGTTGGAGGACAAGCGAGTGCGGAAAAGCCCTTGGATTTCTGTTCATGACTCAGCCATGCAGCGCAATCCCACATGTGAGAACAATTGATTCTTGGTCAAGTTGTTTCGGCTGCTCGCGAGCAAGCTGCGGCTACATGCAGGCGTCCGTCCTGGGAAGCTCTTGTGATTGGGTATCGTCATCGGGTTTCGTGCTGTGCAGGGCTGTTAGTATGTTGTTGTGCTACGCAGAACGTCACAGTTGGGAGCACATGTGCATGTACTGACCATCGCGTTCAGACTCGGCATCGTACACCGTCATGTGAATGATGACGGGAGGTGAAGTTGACACTTTACACCAGAAGATTTCACGCCGGTCGCTTCCGCGAGCCGCTAGAACCAAGGGGCTGAGTCACGCAACAAAGTATTCGCACCAACGTCGTTTCGGACATAGGTATGGCTGAATCGATACAGACTATCGGTGTGCAATTCCGGACGATGATCAGATATCGAAAGTCGGCATACCGTGCCGCAGGAGTTGTCAGCCTTATCGACCATGCCCGTCGGTCTCGAGTGGCGCACTTGGGAGGCACGACCATGATGCACACAGCTCATCACTCCGATTCACAGCCGATTTGGTAAAAGACAAGAGGTGCACTATGAACGCACAGCGAGACTAGCGAGTCAGACTCTGGTGCAAAAGACATCTTCATGCATCGGGTGTACCTCGCACTTTCCCAATCCGTCCATGCCGGTCAGCAGCCAGGGAGGAGGCCAACCATTGTCGTTCTGCGTCGATCCAACACCCGCAACACCAACCACGGCTGGCGAAAACGTTTGTGCATGGCATGCATGAGCATTCCTTCTGACCCCTATAGGCACATCGGCTACCAATAGTCCTCCACAAAGGGGCTAGGCGCGAGCGTTATTGCGCTGCCTCGGTGCAGCTCGCGTGCTGACAGTGGAGGCGCATGGCGCTGAGATTGCCTTCTGAATTTAGACTTACCTTTCTGAGAGCAGGAAAGGCTCCTGGCGAGCGTTAGACCTATGCGTACTTCAATAGTCTCATGCCCAGAGGAGCGGGTTGGCCGCGCGCAGCATAAGTATCAGCCTTTGATGGTTGGCCGCGCGCAGCACATGTATCAGCCTTTGTTCCTGTGCCTTGATCCCGCCTGGCTCTCCTCTTCCTGCATCAGTATCGATAAGATGTCACTCACGCTCACTGTGCCCAGAGACTATGGCTATGTCATTACTACCACAGCCTTAACGTTCTTCGTAAGTTTGAGCAGCCACCATGGTGCAGTGAAACTTGCTGAAAATCGCTTCAGCTTGGGCTGTGGCACGGCGCGCGGGCACGACCCTACCGAACACGAGCTCAACTTTGGGCGCCACGAGCCTTCGCTGAGACCACCGACTTCAATGCGGCAGATAACACGAGGAAGGAAGCTTTGCATCTCTTCA
Organism: Dothistroma pini CBS 116487; assembly: GCA_002116355.1. Lineage (NCBI taxonomy): Eukaryota > Fungi > Ascomycota > Dothideomycetes > Mycosphaerellales > Mycosphaerellaceae > Dothistroma > Dothistroma pini. The sequence goes on along the minus strand of KZ108311.1, from coordinate 249,848 downwards.
ACTGTGCACAGCGGGCCCATGCCAACTACGTTGAGAACCAACCTTCGACAGCGATAGCACTTCTGCTAGCCGGGCTACACTACCCTCAGCTCAGCACGCTGCTGGGCGTTGGCTGGATGATTGGCCGCATCCTGTTTGCTGTGGGATATACAAGGCCTGGGAAAGAGCATGGCAGTGGGAGGATAGCTGGGTTCGCACTCCAGTTCCCAATGCAGATATCGCTTTGGGCACTGGCCGCGTGGTCCGGCATCAAGATGGTACGATGAGAGCGGGTAGCCACGCGGGTCTTCAGCAGCGAGAGAAAAGTGCGATTGCAGCATCGCGATGATTATCAGCATGGTGGATGGGATGCGATGCGCCCACTCTAGGTGGCTTGTCGACCCGATATCCTGGCTCCTGGATCTGTCTAGGTTCATTCGACCACAGCTGAGTGCTCCGGAGGTAATGCTGATGTCAATGTCTCCGCGCGACGAAAATTGTAAGCGGTGGTGCGTGGACGGGGTGATGGAATTGGAATCTTGCGTGCGATGCGTTCTGCGAGTGAGGGAGCTCTGGTCGGTGGCTAGATGTTTGTCTTAAGATACCCTGCTGTGGCGGTCTCCGGTTCTGGCTGTAAAGCTAGAGCAACGGCAACCGCGATCGGACCATGTTTGACGAAGCCTTGTTGAAGTTGCGGTCGCGCAAAGTCCTTGTAAGGTATGTTTGTTGTTTTGCGTCTGCATTCACTATGATTGCGTAGTAGCTTCGCGCAGCATCCGCCACGACAACGACTCTTAGGCACCAATCGCAGCCTATATCTCCAGCTGATTCATATCGCAGTATTTGGCGTACTGCATGAGAACTATCCGTGAGCCAAAGCCATAGTCACAGCCAGCCATGTCATCATTGAAGGATTGGATGGACAAGCGTAACGAACGCAGGCAATCAGCAAAAGCTAACAGCCGTGGCAAGCAACCATCAGGGGACAACGCGCTCGACAACACGTCCACTCCAGCCGAAGATTCTGATTCCACGCCTCTAGACGATTTCAGCAACATTTCACCACCGCCACCTGCTCCAAGAAATAGAGCTCGAGAGCAGCGGTTCATCCCGCCTGCACCAAGACACAGATATATGAGCACGCAGACGCCACCTTCACTTTCAACTTCCGCTTCACCCAAGACTCGGACTCCATCACCAAAAGGCAGCGCCTTCTCAGGTGAGTTAGAACAAGACAATGGTTGCACAGACATAGATGAAGCAGACTGGGAGACTGATGCGAGACGCGCAGAACACTTCGACAGCCAGTCCCCTAAGACAGTCACTCGAATTCACGGCGTAGATTTCAAGATGTCCACAGCCCCTGATGGCGCAGATGGACCACCATCGAACAGAGACGACATCAGAACTCGACGCTCCAGCAGATCGCAGACCCGTAGGCAGGAGCGCGCAGATTCTCATCAGATGATCGAGGAGGATGGCGACAAGGCCGACCTCGACCTCACTCTCGACATCCCCGGGAGCCTTCAAATCCATAAGACGCAGGTCGGTCGCGCAGATCCACCTTCGCCACTGGAGAAAGACCCGTGCAGCGGTCTCGACGGCGCACTCCGCCAGCTCTCGAACCTCCCACAGCCAGGTAGCGCCGAGCCCGCCACCAAGAAGATCGGCACAGCCGTGACCACCAGCCCACTGCCCTCCAAGTCAGGTCCCTCGCCCTTCATGCAACGCCTCCGCGGCTCCCTGTCCAGACCCAACACCACCTCCTCAGCACCACCAACCGGCATCCCACCGCCCGACGACGAGCCCGACCTCCAGAAGTTCATCAACCCCGACAACCCCACCGTGGCAGTCCGTCCGCCAATCTACGACCTCTCCAAGAACGCTGCGCAGCAGTGGGAGAGCGATCTCGGCTCGACGAGTCGGCCAGCTAGGCCTTGGGACTGGACGAAGCGCTGGACCTGCTGTCAGTGTGAGGGCCAGACGGTTGTGGAGCAGATTGTGTGTAGCAATTTGGACTGTGTGCATGATCGGTGTCCGGAGAACTGTAGAGTGGTTCGGTGGGCGAGGCTGGGGGGAATTATGCCATGAGGCCGTGGAGGCGCCACGAGCGCACGAGGGAAAAGAAGGCTGCGGGGAAAGAACCGAAGAGAGCACGATTGGCAAGACGTTGAGTATGCGAGGGTTGGATGGGAAAGGCGAAGAAAAGTGCCGATTTCGTGAAAGTCCAGCACAGGAACTGCTTGATGGATACTGCTTGGTATCGCATCGCCTAGAGACGATCGCACTTTCTTTGTTCAAATTCACTCGACAACAAACGTTGACCGGTCAGAAGTCCTCGATCCTCGTCCCTATCCCTCGATCCTGTGCTTTCGCCAATAAATCGTTACCCACCACAACATCCATCAACACTAAGCCGATAGACTTGTATATCACATTGCCTCGAGTCAGCCACTCCTTCAAACCACTATTATTCTGCAAATGGCAACCCTCATCAGTCTCTTCGCCACTATCTCTGGCACGTTGCTCCGCATCCCGCTTCAACATCAACAGCTCTCCTAGCTCGACAACTTGATCTGGCGTGAGCTTCGCTTGCACCACTTCACCTGCCTCCTTGAGACAGCCCGAGACTGTGTCAACCAAGATAGCGCCACCTTCTTTCTGCCGCTTGTGGATGTGTTTGTGTCCGTGATGGGGTGCTACAGCTTGTTTGAGGACATCTGGGTGCAGTTCGACCATGGAAGGTTTGTAGGAGCCAATACAGGCAATGTAGCGACCTTTTTTCCGGCCTTCGGGATTTGTGAGGTAAGTCGCTGGGAAGAGGGGAGACGTCGAAGGAGTACAGCAGAAGATGATGTTACTTGCTCTAACGTACTCTTTGAGTAGACGTTGATATTCTGTGTGCATTGGGGTGAGGAGATTGACTTTCGTCTTGCTGTTGTACTTCTGGCCGACGTGGTTGATAAAATCAGGATCGTCGGGCTGAGGATTGTAGATCCGCATTATGCATTGCCGGGCGCTTTCGAAATTCCTCGTGACAATATTGAGGTGGTGAATCTCTGGGCCGCGGAGGAGTAAGGCAAGACGAATATGCCAATGCGCTTGTTTGCCAGCTCCAAATACAGTCATGTCGTGGACGGAGTGACGCTTGTTCAGGAGCATAGTCGAGGCTAAAGCTGTCCGAAATGCAGTCAACTCCTCCGCGTTGACCAGGCCTGTAGTGTTGCCTTCTTTGTCCAGCAGCGTAAGAGTGCTCTTCACAGTTGCCACCGCACTGTTCTCGGACTGAAGGTACAGCTTTGCGCTGCGCTCATTTCCCGCGGATGTTGCGGCCTGGAGCGAGGAAGACGAAGAGTTGGTGTTCGTGCTAGCCATAGAACCTTGTCGCGTCGGCGAACTAATGGAGCTTCTTGAGTCACCGTCGGAGCTCAAACTCATATTCTCTGCCAGAGCAGGCAGCCCGCTAGCATTACTTGGGGTTGTGATGTTCAAGACTTTGACCGCTTGCCCATGCATGCTACTAGCAGGCATGAAAAGGGTCGTCAAGCCATCTTGCCGCTTTAGTTGTGTCCTTTCAGGTTGAAAATCGGAGCAGAAGTCATTCTCGTCGGCTGAGGTCGAGTACCAATGCAGGGCGTCCCCAAGTGATTGTTGAAGCTCTAAGATGTCGTCTTTGTTGAGTGAGTGCAGTATGCGACTGACATCCTGGTTTCCTAGGACGGTGAGAGGCATCCTGGGCGTCTTTGACCCCAGAGCTCAGGCACGTCTGTGAGTCTGTCAGTCTGGTGGCACATGGACTCGCACTGATGGGCGAAGGATCCGTGCAAGGTACGAGTGGATGCGTTTGTGAACGGGATCGAAGGACGGACTTCAGGAGATGGAAGTGCGTTGCTCACATTCGCTTGATAGACTCGCACGTTGCAGTAGTGCACTATCTCCTACATCCGACGGCCCAAACAATTCACGCATCCGTTTGAAAGAGCTTCCAGAAGGAGATGCGGTTTGCATGCATGAGGTGTGGTTGGTATGGGCGTTAGTAAGCGCGTTGCGTCATAGCCTGGGTTTCAATGTTCATGTTCACTCGCTGATGGAACGATGCGAGCCGACGCGAAGAAAACAGTTCATAGCATGCAACAGCCTCATCCTAATGAGGGCCTGCGCTTCAGGACAAATGATGAAAGCATCACGCTGTTACTGTAGCACTGCTCTGAAGGAGTAAGCAGATTCAAGCAACTTTTTGCAGGCCAGCAGTCACTCATATTACCGATGCAAACACACCGATCGTCAATGATGTGGACGGTGAATGCTAGCCGGGCCACATGCTCGACAGCGGTTTGGCATGTGTAGTGCGTAGCCGGTGCACAAGAGCTGTCCATGACGCCTGCTACGCAATAAGTCGCGAGTACAGCACGCTCCTGCAAGGACGCGGCAGGTACAGACGGCGCGCGAGGCGATCCGCGTTGCTGACGTCTTGTTGAACGCTGACAACTCACTCACGGAACCACAAGCCTAGAGCATTGCAGTAATGGTGGCCGGTCGATCACGAAGTGCGTGTCCAGTCGCTGCTCATGTAGGTCTGTCCGGGAACTCGAGTGTTACAGCGCTGTCGTTTGTAATGTGATGTGTGCGGACAAGCCAATTCTCGTACGTTTGTGCTGGCGCGATGGCGTCCAATGGTCACGGCGCGTGTAATAGCTCGGTCGTGGAATTCTCGAACGTGGCATGGTGGTCAATGTCTCCACGCGGCGATGTTGAAGCGCCGGAGGTCTCACCACGCGTCTGTCGAAGCTTTGCACGCCGGACCGACAATCACCGAACCTCATGGAACCACCGGCAAAGATTACATAAAGGGGTTCCAATGGTGCCACTGCCATCCGATGCGGTGCGGAGCGGTATCGGATGCTGCCTATAGAGCAAGGGCAAACAGGTGAGCAGCCTTTGACGTATCTTGTATTTATGACCTGTCCGGGTTCACCGTGTGCATATGTATGCATGTAACTTCTAAGCCAGACGAGTGCACGGAAGTGTTGACGCACTAGAAATGGGTTCCGCTTCTGGACAATAGATCCGCAATCGGCACTGCACTTTGGCCACGAACCATCTTCACAATTCGACACTCCTGAGACAGCTCGCACTCACTTCAGACAACCAACGACACCGCCATTTCGAGTGAAGCACAGCAACACGCAGACAAAATATTCGACCTTGTGATTGTTTGCTCCCCGTCCAGTTCTTTGTTCGGTGGCGTACTTGCGTTCGTCATACGGGCGAGAAATTATCTGATCCGCCGATACATACGCATTCCTTCGCCAGAGGCGCAATCTGATTCTGCTGGTGAGTGCCCGCCCGCCCGCAAATCCCGACGACACTTCGATCGAGGGGCGCTGTTGCAGCGCGCGCAAGAGACCTTTTCCCGCCGGCCTACGCCGTCCACTACGATGTCTACACTGCTGCTGCATCAGACCAGTCAGCCGTTCTCGTACCGCGGCAATCGATTCGGGCACTTCTTGCAGTCCTGTGTCGATGACTTAGGCGCACTTCCGCGCCAATGTCGATCTGTTTCTCTGCATTACACATGTGCCCGACCTCAGCCATCTCGGCACTCTGCACTCTGCACTCTGCATTACCAATGATCTGACCCCTCCTTAGAATGCACAGTCCCACCCAGCAACACCTTACCCTCCGCCAATAATCCCCCGACATGTCGACTCCACAAAAGACGGGCGCGAGACGTCACTCCTTCTCGTCCTTCGGCGCCCGCCACAAAAAGCATACGAATATTCCATACAGCGCCACGAGCCACCCCGATAACCCGATCCCCATAGAGCCCCTTCGGAGCAACGACATGAGCCTACCCATCGACGCGCAAATCAGACTGAGCAATCTCAGTGCCATGGCAAAAGCAAGTCCACGCTCGAGCGGCGATAGCATCGCTGGCATGAGCGACGATACCAACACCAGCGATTCGGATGCACCCTCTACTCCAGCAACAGAACCAACAGATCTCGCCGATATACCAGCCGACCGGATGAAGCAGCTGACACATGAACAGCCCACCAAGCCGACACGGAAAAGACGAGCCAGCACAACATACGCATCCAATGCAGACGACATAAGAAGACTCATTGGCTCAGGTGGGGGCACCAAGTTCTTCCAGAAGTACTGCTGCGGCGAAGGATGTTGCATGATCGAGTCGCTGCCGCTACACACCGACGATGTGACATTCGCGCCTATTACCACACCAAGCAACGACGCTTACCGATTCTTGAACCTCGATCTACGGTCGCTATCGCTGGACACACCTTTGACAAAGATTGTCGAGCTTCCTGAGCAGAAGATAGCCTTTGCAACAATCCGAAGACAGTCCATCAGCGAGAAGTTCCCACAAGAGGCAATGCACAAGCACGATGCCACCGAGGTTCAAGAATACCCGCCGGAATATATGAAGCCGCATCCGCCATACAACATATTCAACGCGCCATTATACGCTGCTCGTGAACTCACGAAGCCAGGCGCAGAGAAGCGAACGTACCACTTTGATATCGATGTCACAGACTATCCGGAGGAAGGTGGCGTCGACTTCAAGGTCGGTGGCGCTGTTGGAGTATGCCCACCAAACGATCCTGCCGTAGTTGAGGACATCATGGACCAGCTTTGCATGCCACATTTCTTACGCGACCGAGCCATCCGACTTCACACTGCTGGAGGACGCTGGCCGACCATCTGGGGCGACGAGGGAGTCAGGGAACTCGTAACAACACGAAGGGAGATCTTGACATGGACTGTAGACATATCATCTACGGCTCCCACCAAGCCTCTCCTGAGACTTCTTGCACAATATGCTGGCGATCCCAACGAGAAGAAGATCCTCGAGTACATGTGCAGTGCACAAGGCCAAGCAACCTTCTGTGACCTCCGGACTGGTCCGCACATCACCCTCCAGCAACTACTACACGCATTCCCGTCGTCGAAGCCACCGCTTGAGACATTATGCAGCGCGCTGACACAACTAATGCCCCGTTTCTACTCGCTGTCGAACGACCCACATGTGTCATCAGCGAGAGAAGGACTCGCTGGTCGCCGCTTGATCGAGGTCGCTGTCACAGTACATGAGACCGATAACTTCAAGAACAACATGCGATCTGGTGTCGGATCTGGCTTTCTGGAGCGTCTAGCTAAGAAGTTTATTGCAGCCGACGACAAAGGTCAAAAAGAAGCCGAGGCCAAAGGCTTCTGCTTGCAGCCTGGTGTTGCCGGTAGGAAGCTCAATCTTCACGTGCCCATGTTTCGAGGTCTGATGGCCAATCCGCTTTCCAAGGAGTTCATCAGCGATGGTCCTATGGTTCTGATCGGCGCTGGTGTAGGCATGGCACCTTTCCGAGGCTTCATTCTCAACCGGCTTAAGAATGCCAATTGCGCCAACAAGATCTGGCTGATTCAGGGCATCCGGGACAGTATGCTTGACGAGATCTACCGCGGCGAACTAGGCGATCACGAACACGACATCAAGAAGGTGGTGCAGTCGCGAGCACCTTTACCGCCTGTCGCCGAAGATGAGGCTGGCGTGATTGAGAACTCCGACGAAGACAAGTCATCTATCGTTATGGACCCCAAGAAGAAGGACAAGGTCGCTAAATATGTCCAGGATGAAGTGCGGCACCAAGCGGACATAGTATGGTTTGTCATCAACTCGATCGATGGGCGCATCTTCGTCTGTGGCTCTAGTAAAGGCATGGGCGAAGGTGTCGAAGCAGCACTCATCGATGTCGCCATGGACAAGGGCAACCTCGACCACGAAACTGCCAAGCAGTTCTGGGAGGGCAAGAAATCGGCCGGACAGTATATCGCTGAGACATGGTGATATGGTCTCCGGCGTTGCTATCTGTTGTTTGTATACTTTTAAGGGCGACGACTGCACAGATCGTTTGGCGGCAATGCAATCATTTTTGGGATGGCGCAACACTGCACGTGTATTTGTGCAAAAATGGGAGGCCCGAAGTGAGTGGTCTATGAACGTGACCACAGTGGGATTGATAGCGTTCTCGCGAGCAAACTGTTTTGGTTCTAGGTCGTTTGTACAGATTTCAGAATCAGGCCTTGGTTAGAAGACGTCGGTGAGCATCGCTTTGTGCATCTGTATACTCATGCTTCTCCTCATGTCTAGAAGTCGTACGACTTACGTGTGTATCATCGATCCCTTCCTTGGCTTCGGATACCCGAACCCAGGCGAAGAGGCACACATGCGACCAGCGTCATGATGATCATGCACGTGTGTCACCATGTATCACATTCACAGTCACGATAGCTAGCGGGCAAGCAAGGAAGCTGCAGCATGCAATGTTGCGAGCTTTATGATTTCCTTATGATTTCCAACGTCTTATACTTCCACTATCAAACAGCAGAGCTAGGAAGTATGTTGCCTCACATTCACGACCAAAGCAACTAAGGAGCAACTCAAGAACTCCGACCCCAGAATAGGAAGGTACCACAACTGAAGCCAGCCTTGATTGAAATCCACAACGCCAGACCACCAAGCTATGGCCGACTCGAACTCACAACCCGAACACCACCACGACCGCCTCGAAAGTGGCTTCTCAACCCTCGAAAAGTGCACCTGCGACCACTCCGATGACCCCGTTCAGAACCCCGAAGCTCTCGAATCCCAACTCAAAGACCTCTACACTCGAGTCCAGGCGCTCCTCCGTGACGTAGAGGCCGCCCACATGAGTGTAACTAGTCTTGCGGAAGTTGTGAGCACTACCCACGGCGCAGACGGCCGTGGAAACGAGTGGGCCAGGATAAAGTGGGTGAAGCGGGAGCGAGAGAGGTTGGAGGCGGAGACGAAGAGGATCAAGGTGGTGTATGGAACTCTTGTGGGTGAAAGTTTGGAGGTTAGAGGAAGGGTTGATATGAGGGATGCGAGCGCGATGAAGCATATTAATGTGGAGGAGGATGTGGTGGGTGTGTTGAGGGTGAGGCTTGAGGAGCTGGAGGATGAGGTGGGGAGGGCTGGGAAGTTCATTGATGGGATGGAGGGGTGAGGTGAGGTAATGTGAGGTGAGGTCGAGGTTGGTCTGTTGTATTTCCTTTGCTGAAGTCGGTCACAAGCTTGTTGGTATGACGCTACGCGGGTTGCAGGACCAACAGCTACCTATCGAAGGCCAGCTATGTCAATTCTTGAGGAATTGCACTTTTTGTTACGGAGCTCGGACAGTTGCTTTCGTGGACTGGTCCATGCAAGTGTCACTTGGTGTTGCTTCTTGACGAGCATCAAGCTGTATCGGATTCCTCTGCTCTGCCGTCTTTGAACCATTCTGGGGTCAGGTCCGTTGAGCGAGCCAGTGTCCTTTGGCTGCTCGTCGCGTGTTCTCACCAGATCCACCTCTTCATCCAATGGGTTGCTGCTGTGGCCTGTCATTCTCCGCGCTCAATTCTGCCATCAACCCACCCTTATCCCTTTCCTTCTCGTCCTCTTCCAACTTCGCCTTGACCAGCTTGTCCAAGGTCTTTGCCTTCTCCAATGCCATATTTGTGCAAGTCAAAATGCTGAGTCCGTCCACGGGTGTGCCACCAAACTTTGCGATCTGGCAGACCTCGCCGAAGCGGTTGACGCTGATCATGATTTCCTTATCTCTGCACTGCTCCTCCAGTAGTGTGGCGTCATGTAACATGATCCCGCCGGCTTCGAAGTATGATGTGGTGATGCAGAACGGCTGGTGCTGCATTTGTAGCTTGACTGGTTCTCGCTCTCGCAGCCCATAGACTGTAACTTCCTCGCCGTGGGTCTCGTGGTCTGGTCGCCGGAAGTGCATCAGTGCTGCTATGAGAGCGATGCATGAGGCGTCTACGATGTTTCCATCGTGATCGAGGACGTGGATGTCGGCGCGGATGTGCCAGCACTTGGATCCCGCGATGATGCACAGGCTTTCAGTATCGAGTGCTCTCGACCGCCGTATTGTCTTCTCCAGGATGCGTGAGAGCAGGACCTCTGTCTCGTCTTGTCTGCGATATCAGTCAGTCCATCCACGACCTACCTTGACTGCGTACACTATCTGCACCTACCGGCCTACTTCGAACGCTGGACTGGCGATGGGACTCAGCTCGGTGGAGATGGTGAAGACTCCGTCGAACTTCCTGTCCGGATATGGAGCCACGAGCTCTGCCGATATGGTCACCATCACTCTCGTCTTGCCCAGGCGCACATCTGCGACGCCATATTCCTCCCCAAACGCCAGCTGCACGTCGCGGAACTGGTCGAAGGCACGTCCGTCGAGTCGCACATTCTCGCGCAAAGCGGTGAGCAGGAAGTCGCGCTCGTTGGTGGACGGATCTGCTTCGCGCGGCATTGCGGTGTCGCTCCAGCAAGGCTACCGTGCGGTCGTTCTCACACCGCTTTGGACGCAAAATGGACACAAGTTCTGCAGTCAGTGCCGATTGGACTAGGAGAGATACTGCGCTAAGGGAGGTCTTTTGCCTCTCTCGTCCGACTAGACCCTCGGGCTTGCTGCTGCATCCGTGCGTCTCAAACAACACTCCGAGGCCGCAGTGCTCCAGTCTTGTCACGCATCACTACCTCGTGTCTTCTCATCACTTCCTGGGCTTATCTGGGGTCTTAACAACCACGATGCCTGCCCGTCAACTTGCGACGCGGCCGGCTACAGGTTGTTTGCCCTCTCGCTGACGAGGCGAACGCACCTTTTGGCAGCGACAGCAGACATCCAATTGGCCGTCCTGTCTTCCCTCGGCCCTTCACTGGACTACGATGGTGCCCAATCTTGCAAAGTTCACCTTCGCATGACCGACATGGTCCACGACTGCTGCGACCCATGCTACAAGACCGTCCTCAATAGTGTCTCGCGTTTCACGACCGTCTGCACTCCCGTCCTATTCACTGACCAGAATCTCATCCGACACGAGTCGAGATAGGCATTCTTGGGCCAAATACTGCAATCCCGGAAGTCTATGCACCTCTGCTCGTGCGTTCCCGTCTTTTCGTGTTGTTTGATGGTGTGTGGCAAAGGCCTCCATCATGATGCTTGACTAGAGCACCGAGGTAAGGATAGAAGACCTTCATTGTATGCTTCGTATGTGCGAGGTCTCTCCGACTAACACCATTGCCAATCTTCTCACTTGCACTGCAGCGCCATATCACAAGCCAGACTTCTAAGCTTGACCCGATCTACGGTTTTGCGATATGAGGCTCTGTTTGCTTGCCTCAATATTACTTTCGTCAACTTTACTGCTGTCTACTCAATTTGCCTTCGCAGCGCAGTGGGCATCTTTGGATTCAAAGTGGTCTCATAATATTCTCGCTTCGAGACAGATTGAAACCCTGTCGCCCTGCGTGGTGAGTTACACAATACCTTGTGCTCTGTGGGATTGCGTTGACATACCACAGACAAAATGCTTCCTCAAGATATTTCCGCAGTTCGACTGCCCAGATCTGACATCGTGCATTTGTACCAACAAATCACTCCAAGATTCGCTTGCCACCTGTACCATTGAATCAAAATGCTCAATAGAAGATCTGTTGGCGAGCAAGAAAGTCCAAGCTAGCATGTGCGGCGAACCGGTCAGAAATCGATCCATGACCTTCTTCGCTACAGCGACGATACTGTTCGTACTGGCCACGGCTTGTGCAACATCCAGAGCGCTGAGTCGAGGTCGATATTTTGGCGGCGCCGGCTACGGATGGGACGACTGGACGCTCTTCTTGTGCTGTGCACCGATGCTTGGAGTCACTGTCACCGGCTACATGGAGGCGCACTATGGCCTTGGCCAAGACACGTGGGAGCTGTCGATTGACAACATAGAGAAATGTCTCATGGTGAGCAAATTTGCGACTGCTGCGTATCCGACTAAAGTCACTAACAATGAACCACTGTCTAGCTATTCTACGTCGGCAATACCTTCTATGCACCCGTGATATTCGGAACAAAGGTTGCCTTCGTTCTTCTCTATCTCCGCATTTGGAAGGACGGCGTGATCTTCCAACGGATCTGCTATGTCATTCTTGCACTGCTGGCAGTGGCGCTGGTCGGCTTCGAATCCTCCACGATCTTCCTATGCTCTCCGATAGATTTTACGTGGAAGGCTATTCGAGGCGCACAAGGACACTGCATCCACAGGCAAACCCAACTATACACCGGTTCCTCGACCAACGTCGCCCTTGATTTGGTAGTGCTGCTCCTGCCGCTTCCGAACATCCTAGCTCTCAAGATGAACTTAAAGAAGAAGGTTGGCCTACTGTTTACTTTCGTGGTGGCCTTTGCCGCGACGGGTGCGAGTGCGACGCAACTGTACTATCTGGTGACCAAACTGAATAATACGCAAAACCCGACCTGGGACTTCTTCGATATAGCGTTATGGCGCATCACCGAGATGTATCTGTCTATCATATGCTGTTGTATGCCAATGATGGCTGGGCTGGGCATGCGTAGCTGGAAGCGAGTGAGTTGGTCAAGTCTACCATCCTCATTTCACTCTTTGCTGGGAAAGAGCTATGATAGCAGCAGTAGCCGTAGCATGCGCAGCTGGAAGCGAAGAGCGAGTTGGTCAAGTCTACCGTCCTCATTTCACTCCTTCCTAGAAAAGAGCTTTTGGAGCAGCAGTAGCAGTAGCAAGAGCAAGACTACAACAATGAATACTGCTAGGAGCGGCGGTCGTCTCAGCGCAGGCGCTGCGGGTCTGGAAGATGGACGCTGGCAGCAGCTAATAATTCACGAGACAGAGTTAAGGGTGGTCGATAACAAGCGGTCTACCACGGCACAGCTGGAGACATCCAAAGGATACTTGCAGATCGCAGACAGAAAGCGCGAAATCGCGGCTGCCAAGATTCAGCAGAACGCGATGCTGGACAGGGAAACTCTCGTTGAGCGCGACTTTGCACAGCCTCAAGGTCCGATCGCAAAGCCTTGTATGGCGCGAAGTGGATCTCACAAGTCCGAGTCGTGGTTCAACGGAAAGCAGTGCAGAGCGCCTCGACCGCCTCAGTTGCAAAATCTACGGACGACAACAATCTCTCTGTCGCCGCCACCATCGCCGACGGACGAGACCCCACCACACTTGCGCCGTAAGATTGTCTCAACCAGATCATGGTTTCCTCCTATATCTGCGAGAAGCAGTGGCGATTCAGATACTCTACCAAAGTCGCCCGCCGACCATGCTGCGACACGGAGCGAAGCAGAAACATCTCGCGAGCGATGGTCGCCACTGGATAGTAATTTGAGTAGATCATCAACAGCCTGGCCGCTCAGTGATCCTTTACGATCGAATGGCAAGTCGGATGTCGTCGAAGAAGAAGATCAGAGGCCGCCGCTAGAAGAGCAAACCTCGTATGAGCGGAGAGCTCTACCCAGTGTTCCAAGCAAGTCGATGGCGAGGCTCGGAATACAACGTAAGATAGATAGATGAAGTCATCGAATGAATGTATTGACTACGATTCGCACCTAGATTCGATGGCAAAGAATGATAGGAAATACCACAGCGCTACCACATCCAGAGCAAAAACGACTTGGTGAATGGTTTCTGTGCGAGGTAAGTCGTGATTGCGAATGCTCGACGATAAGTCGAAACTGACTTGGATTCGCATGGTCCTTATATTCCCGATTCGTGAGGTCCGCACTCAACTTCAAAAGTCAAGACCTACGGCCCGTGTATGCAACAAGTGCCTCTTTTAGCCGTTGCTGCTGTATTCTTGGCTACCGACCATACGACAACGCGACTATGTCCCGACTTCGGCATTAGTGAACGAAAGGGTGAAGATAACATGACTGCGGTTGCCGCGTGGCGTGGCGGAGCAGACGTGGCGGCTGTCTTGTGTATTCTCGACTCTGACTAACAACAAGCGAGGCGAATGTTCACAGCGCGACGGACCTTTCCTGCGCTTGTTTGCCTGCTGTGCATCTTTTCGATGTACACAGTCACGGCTTTGCAAGCAAAAGTTGGCTGCAAGCAACTTCTTGGACCTCGAACCATTCATTTCGTTCGCAGGAATACTGCATCATGGCATATTCGTTCTCCAACCCTTAGGGGATACAAAACAAGGCCATGTGCAGGCGCTGGTGGGCAGATTGAGGCGACAGGTGTCGGTGTCTTGTCGTTTCGGCACGTTGGTGTGCAGGCGAAACATCCGGGTCTCCATTGTGAGCCGACGCCTTGTACATGGTCCGGTCGTAGCGAAAGCAGAAAACGATGTCGGATCCGTCTAAATGCGACCAGGCTGGAACCGTCGCAACCCAACAGAATCTACAGGTCGATGAAGATGCTGCATTGTCGACGGTTTGCTCATATCGGTCCCGGGTACATGTATGTTGCAGTCGCTGACGAAGTCAATGCCAAGGATACCGTTTCGATAGGAAGTACCTCCGTAGCGGTACAATAGTCTTTCGGAAGTTAGACACGCTAGTTCTAAAGGCCCCCGCAACCAGAGCGCGCAAGCGGGCGCCGCGGCAACCTTCAGGAACGGAGCGATGGAGGCTTCGCAACTTCTCAACGCCAGACTCTCTTCTCCTCCCATGTAAGTTTGGGAGTGTTCCACCAAAATGGACTCCGTACTTCCGTGGCAGCAGAAGACCAGAGTGTCCACAAGGAAGTGGATTTATGTCGTCGTCGCGCTTGTCACGGTTGTCTTGATGGTGCTGGGATTGAGAAGTGGACCACCACTTGGACCTGCGAGTTTCACTGGCGTTCAGGGGCCCACGGAGAACGAGAATGGGGGATTGAAACATACCAAAACGACGTCTGCGAACTCGCTCCTGCCAACCGATGCCGAGGGCTTCTTGTTCGACTCTTTGAGGGCGGAACAATGCGAAGAGGAATTCCCAAAGCTCTTCCACGACATTGACCGACGTGTGGCATTCTGGCGTGAGCAGCAACATACTATCACGGCGAACGATACAGATATGTCCTGGCGAAACCATGATTCCGCGAGTGGCGGAGGTGGTGCAATGCGATTGCTCATCCACAATAATGAGCTGCGGATCTTGCAAAGCACTAAAGACAACATGGGACACCTCGGAATGCGACCGCGATCTATCGCAGTCTTGGGTCTCATGCAGCGGGCTCTCGACAGTGCCATTGCTGCGGGAGAGCAGTTGCCAACGATTGAGTTCGCTACTTGCGTCGAGGATATTTGCAACGGGGCGCCAGAAGGCACTACGAACTCTTTCTGGTCGTTTGCTGCGAGGCCTTCAGATGATGCTCACAACAGGCGATGGTTGATGCCAAACTACGATTTCTGGTTCGATCACGGCTCTGGTTCGTGGAGAGATGCACGGCGAAGAGCTATTCAGCGGGACCTGCCCTTTTCGAAGAAAATACCGAAAATTGTGTGGCGAGGAAACACGGGCTTCAACTCGGTGCGGCCTGCATTGCTCGAGTTGACGGCAGGCAAGGAATGGGCAGACATGAAGAATGTGGACTGGACTGCTGAGACACAGGTGAACAGAATACACCAAGACAACTACTGCAACTACAGTATGACCGTGAATACAGGTAAAAGTTATCTCTAGGGCGTACATACAGTTATGATCGGGCTGGCAGTGTCTCTGGACGGCTATTCTGTCTTATAAGACGACTCGCAGCAGAGCCCTTCAGGGGTGTCCTGAGAGAGACATTGCTTGCCTCGTCACAACTGCATGACTCCGTCTTGCCGAAGATGGACATCTACTGACTCACTGATGTTGTAGAAGGCATCACCTACTCTGGACGGTTGAAGTACCTACTAAATTGCAACTCCCTAACATTTGTGCACGATATGGAGTGGACTACGTATTGGTACCATCTTCTCGAACCCCAAGGAGCTGATCAGAACTACGTTCCTGTATCCAGAGATTGGCACGATCTGGAGGAGAAGGTCAGATATTATCTTGAACACCCTGACGAAGCGGAAAAGATCATTAGAAACAGCATCTCTACCTTCCGAAGCAAGTACCTCACACGTGCGGCAGAATCATGCTACACGAGACAGCTCATTCGAAGCTATGCCTCTGTGGCATACACTCCGGAAATCTACAAGCCTGATAAGCCGGGGAGCGTCAAGAGACTTCGTGGAGTTCCATTTGAGCAGTATATGTCGGATTTCCGGGACTTCAATGAGGATGAATTGAAGGATGCAGAGGACGGCTGAACTCTTGGAAGCCCGCCAACGCAAATCTCCCCGGCTGTGGTGACCTCATTGATCACTTTGCCTGGCCTACCTGTGCCAAACTGGGCTCAGAGAAGATGTTGATGGTCCAGTTCTGCTGTGGAAGCGGTGACTGAGGCGCGGCCGGCGCGCCAAACGACAAGCGCTCGTATTCACGCAGCGGAGGAGTGTACCTTTGGCATCCGAACGGCACGGTCATCCCTCCCGCCAAGGTCGGGCCAATGCTTCCAGCTAAGCCGTCCCAGGAGCGCTGCAGGTCACGAATCGAGCAGGAGGTGTCCTCGCGTGGTGCTGCCTGCAAGGACAAGTCTTGTGTTGCTGACAAAGGCAGAGAAGAGTATACCCGACCAGCGGATGAAGCCCACGTCGTCTACAGCGGTATTGGGCCCGGCGAGACAGTGACCATTACCAAGGAGATATTGCTCAGCTTCTCGCCAAGCCTGATGGCGGGTCTGAGCATCGAGGACTTTTTGGAGTTTGGTGTGATGTTCTTTGTCACTGAAGAGATGTCAGAGCCAAAGGCAATGACTTTCAAAGCTGAAGATGGCCAATCTAGCGACGTGATCTTCACTCCTGACCTTCGGTTCCCACAGGTAAGATGCATGGGCCGAGACAAGACAAAGTGTATAGCTGACCCGATTACAGGCACTGGCAACTGCAACGGCGGCGACGTCCACGTTGAGGTTTGTACTGGTTACAGTGGTGGTGATCGTACGATCGCGGGTAGGTGCAATGTTGCCGTCAGCTCTCGATGAAGAGTGCGGGCGCTTCGTGCAATTCCACATCCGCAGAGCGAGCAGCCTGGGGCGCGTCCGCATCCTGTTGAGTCTGATGATGCTCTCGAAGGGATCAGCCCTGGACCCTGCGATGCCGCGGCATGAAGCGGGGGGTCAGCTCGGGATGGTGGAAACAAAGGCGGCGTGCCCATTCGAGATCTCTTCCTGCGATGGCAGATACAAGTAGCATGCTCCTTAATGGATTCTCTGTATGACAAGTGTCTCCTCATGGCTGACATCGAGGGAAGTCGTGGTGTGAACGACCAGCGTGAACCGCTTCGAGCGAGCTGAACCGCTTCGAGCGAGACTCAGAGCCCGACATTGCTTCGTACCTCCCATCACGAGTCATGTCGCTCGTGTGCATTTCCAGGAGTAGCACGTAGCAAGAATTGACTGAGCGAGCATACAAGGCGTGACGATCGTGATGCACATGAAGAAACAAGCATTGTTCCATTGATCTGCGAGGGGCCGAGATATTTTCGGCACCAACAGCGACAAAGAGCCAATGACGGATCGAACGGCGAATGCCACGCAAGAAGGCGTACCGCCGCGCGTCACGGTTCTCGAAGCTCGCATTGTCAGCTCAAGGCTACACCTATACATCAACATCTTCCCGTCTTACACCACCGACGTACATTGCCAATCGACCTTTTTGACACGACACACCTTTGCACTGATTGCAATCACAATGTTGGGCCGCTCTGCCGGCGTCTTCACCGTAGCAGCCTGTGCGCTGAGCGCCAGTGCTTTCCTGATCCCCGCCAATATTCCCGCGAACGTCTTCGACGAGAAGGCTGTCGACATCAGTCTCGCCAAGGCGAATGCAAAGAGCCTGGCGCTCAAGCTGCCATGTTCCGAGTGTGCCTTCTCTTACAACAATGATGAGAAGGTCGAAGATGTGGACGAGGACAGCTGGTTCACAATGCAAGGTGGCGCCAACAGCGTTGTCGTCAACTTTACCATATCCGGATGTGGCACGAAGCTCGAGGTCAATGGCGAGCCAGTATACCCTATGCAGCCCATGATGGTGGACATGTTCAGGAGCCCAAAGCATTACGTGAAGCAGGTGCCAGAGTCCGCCACTCTCGAAGCTATCAACACTGGCGAGACCAAGTCTACCGATCTTGAGGTTACTGGACACGGTATCTCGATCATGAGCGAAGAGAGTGTGTCGGAGAAGGGCGACAAGCTTATTCCGATCAAGTACACCATTTTCGAGCTGAACAACCAGCCTGTATCGATCGACGAGGTCACTATCCAGCTTCTCAGCACAAAGGAGCACGGGCTATTGATTGCGCACGCTGAAATTTCCGAGCGGCCAAATCCCCGACCTGATGACTCTTTTGGACACATGCCAGAGGACTTCCCTTTTCCAGAGACCGATCCTTCAATAGTACCACCATTTGACTTCGGCAAGCACAAGGAGTGCAAGAACATCCCAGCCGCTATGTGCAAGCTCCGTAACATCATTGAAGACAAGATCATGGGCATGCAGAACAGCATGAAGAAGGGCAAGCCTGGCTGCGGCAAAAAGGGCAAGCATGGACCACCTGGCGTAGTCCTTCCAAACCACATCAGGCCGCATTTCCACAAAGATGGCGAAGATGGCGGAAGACATCACGGACGTCCTCACCACATGAAGCCCCATGGCCACCGTGGTCATCACCACGCTCACCACCACAAGAGCTTCTACCATGCTTTCACTCGCGGCCTCAGCGCTGTCCTTATTCCGACCATGGCCGGCATCGCTGTGGGCATGACAGTCAGCCTCATTGGACTCGTCGTTGGTCGTCTCATCGGCTTTTTCTGGATCAGATTCTACCGTGGTGGACGTCGCGGATACACAGGTGTTGCACTCGATGAAAACAAAGCTGAAGAACTCGAGGCTGCCAAGGAGTTTCGAACATCATCCGCAAGGACTTCCATGGAGTCTGCTCCACCGCTCTACGAGCATGCACCGGCCTACGAGATTGTTGAGAAGGAAGACAAGTAGATGTGCTAGTCGCAAGACGTGGCTCGAAGGCGTTTCTAGACCCCAGGACGAAGGAAGGTGGATCGGGAGGATGGGAAATTGAGGATCTGGCAACGGGAATTGCAATGCTTCGGCGTTTGTGTGTATGTTATTTGTATGTTGTATCCCACTACTTTACAATGCGAAATGTTTCCTTGCAAGTCGAGCATGTCGTGTGGTGGTATCCGGCCCATGTCAGCAGATCGTGAATAGTATCGAGGAGGACCTACAGTTCCGCCTCAGCCGACCATCTGCGAGCAGTCATTTTCGTGGTGTCTGCAAGGCCTTTCGTACTTTCGATACATTAACATACCATCGACGGCTCAATTTGTCTTACCCATAACGATCGGACCCACCACAACAGAGCATCCAACGAAGCAGTTCCAAATACCTGGATATCAGAATCTTTATCTTAGATACTACACCACAGTCACTGCGTCTTTGACACGTCTGCCATTGGCCCGCGGCGTGCTTTTGCTAGAACGAAACTCACATGAGCCGACATCCACGCGCAATAGAATTCGTGGAATGATAGATGCCGCTTGGAAGAGCCGCATTTGTTGATGCCAAGCTACAGTATGGGTATTTATACAGTAGTAATGTGCAAAGTGTTGAGCTATCGATCCACACGATCGATCTGGATCGTCGATGGCCTGTCGCTCGACTCGGTAAGCTCACTGTAGGTGCCCGAACACCAAAGGTGCTCGGGTGAACTGCTGATGATGGCACAGCTCCTGGCAACGACTCTGCAATCGGGCTTTTGTATGACTCGCATTCACTGTTGTAGCGCTTTGTTGGATGTCGCCTGCGAAATGGAAAATTACGAGGCACGATCGCGAAGAGGTAACGCGGATCCCGCTTCAGCTGTCGAAAGCGGTTTAGCCACGTTCCTTGCTGCACGTCGCGTCACGAGCGAGTCTATTCCTTCCACTTTTTGAGAGCGACCGCCTCTATACCTGCAATCGAGCCAACTGCCTTCACGGCTGTCAGCCATGCACTACTCAATACTGGCCGACTGCCGGGCTCGCAGCAGGTTTCGAATATGGAAAAGTCGCTACCGAAGCGGTACGCCTGGTTTAGGGCAGCCGTCCGCGCCTGTCCGACCAAGACGCTGTCCTAGCCATTGTCAGCAGGTAACTTGTCCCTCAGATGTATAGGTACATGTAGGTTGGCACGGCAGCCGGCTTTCCTTGATGCTCGCTGATCATCGTTGACTACTGACTCTTGACGACCTGCCGACCGACCTCCGGGGCCCTTACCTCAGTAATTGAAGCTACACTTTCACCCTGCAGCAACCTTTCAGGCCGGAGTCAGTCGTAAGCCCTTCCGATCGGGCAGGACAGGTGCACCTCAGATAGCTTCCACGTCCATTTGCACAAGCTCAAGACGCAGAGCGAGAGCTGAATGCGCGTCGAAGCGGACGACATCTTGGTGGACCTCCACGCAACATAAAGAGGCAGCCACACGCCACTGAATCATCTCCGGTGCATTCATCGTGCTTCCGGGCGAGCAACTCAGGATATCGATCGACGCCCATCGTACTATACGATACTATGCAAGACTCCCTGGCTTCCGACTGCAGCTGTGACGATCAAATGCCCGAAACCCCCACCCACTGTACTGTCTGTTGGAAAGCTCGCCACAGACCGTTTCAAGGTGTATCATCTGAGCAGTCGGCCAAGAAATTGACTCCACCGGCCAGTCAACCAGGCTGTCCCAAACGCGTATCGTCAGAGGATCCTTCGCTGTCAGGTTCTCGACTGCAGCGAAGACCATCAGAAGCTGCACTGGCCCTCAACCAAGCCTTTGCGAGCGATGACAGTGAGAATGACGAACTTGGAACTCCAACCTTGATACCAAAATCATGCTACCGTATACCTGCTCGTGCTTCAGCTTGCTCTCACACGGCACGGCGAGAGTCGTCGGCCACGTCGGGCCCACCCACTAGTCGGATGCCCAAGTTGCCTAGAGGCTTTGAAGACAGCATCCAGACATCAGGGTCTACACTTCAGACATCCGACCGTTGAGCCCTGGATACTCTCCGATGGCTGCTGGGTTCGCTCGGCTTAGTCTGGATGATAGCAAGAGACCTTCCCAGCAGGCCATAGCAAGGAGCACAAGAGCGAGCTTTTGGCTTGAGGCTAAGATGTTCAGTGGACCAGCTTAGTAGCACACGGCGTACAGCACAATGGCATCGCAAATCCATAGACCTCGCGACAAGCGTCCTTGTGATCGAGGCTGCGTGGTGTCGGTGGTTCCCCAAGGAGTGGATGGCTTCAACGACGCCGCTGCGCTTGCAGAAACCCATGTATACATGGTTCCGGAAGCGAAGCACACCCGCCATCAAATTGAACCATGGCGATCATCCACTCTCAGGCTCGCGGCCACAGTGTACGAGTGTACAGTCTTGATCCATTGAAAGGGTCCTTTAGCAAAGCCACTGCTAAGCACGTCGAAGCAAGCTCTTCGTTTGACCACACTACGGATATATCGCTGGAACCAGGCTGAGAACATACCCTCCGACGTGTCAAGACTCTGTGCATCAAGGACCGACACACGCTCGACCGCCTCCCCGGTGCCCGGATCGAGGGTCTACGGCAGACTAGACCATCACAGCATCGCCCGTCGTTACACCGCCCTTGTGCACGGGCTTGATTAAGCTTCAAAGGACAAAGTTGCAACTGGATATGCTGGAAGCAAAGAGAGATACTGGCGGACCACTCGCATGAAAGTGGAGGGATGCACACATGTAGCGGGGCGGAGCCCTGTCCGTTTGTAACACGCTAGTGAGGTCTGGATTCACATGGAGTTCCGCACAACAGCATCTAGCAGTCGTTAGAAAGCCAGTCCCCCCGTCCGGGTGCAGCAAGCCCATGTAACCAAGCGACAGCTTGCTTATGGTGTTTGTTCTAGACTCGGTGACTTTCGATAGTGTCCATTACATTCGTGCCAATCAACGAGCCCGTCGCCTTGGTGAGGTCTGTATTTTCGGCGATGGGGGTTTGCCTTCCAGAGCGTGTCACATGTAGTGAACAAGAGGTGCGGAGGAAATAACAGTCGAATCTGCGTGCCGCGCATCATGTATGGAAATGCCGTGATGGAATGGGAAGTGTCGGGTAGGGTAGAAATCATCAACAAAACGATGCGTGCCGTGGCCTGTTGATTTCAGAAAGTTGTTTCATCGTCGCGCTCCGGAGTCCGGTCCGCCCTTGCCGAAGCGGCTGCCAAAAATTCGTTCTCAGATCGCCGGTCGTTCAAGTACTTGCAACGGCAGGAAGACCCTTCGCATTACAGCAATGGCCAAAAGAAAGCTCGACCAAAATGGCGTGCCTACGCCGGTCAAGGGTGACGGGACAGTAGAGCCGGCGAAGTCGACCAAGACCACCTTCGCGACGCTGAACCTCGACGTTCGATTGCTTCAAGCAGTAGATAAGTCCAAATTTTCAGCACCGACGCCTGTCCAGATCAAGGCAATACCTCTCGCAATCGAGGGTAAAGATTTACTTGCGCGCGCCAAGACCGGTTCTGGCAAGACACTGGCATACCTCCTCCCAACTCTCCACGAGATCCTGCAGCGAAAGTCAGCAAACAAGCGATCCAAGACGACGACAGCGTTGATCCTCGTTCCCACCAAAGAACTCGCGACACAAGTGGTGACTACGGTCAAGGAATTCACCTCATTCTGCGCCGGCGACATAAGGTGTGAGAACATCACCAGGAAGGAGGATGCGGCAGTCACCAAGGCAAGGTTGGCAGAGAAGCCGGATATCGTGGTCGCGACACCGGCAAGAGTGGTACAATGGTCCAACGACGAGACGTTGCAGCTAGAGGAGATCAAGCATCTGATCATTGACGAGGCTGACCTGGTACTGAGCTACGGCTATGAGGACGATCTCAGAAGCATCGCTATTTCCCTCCCAGCTGGTGTGCAGAAGATCATGATGTCTGCTACCTTGCGAACAGAGGTAGCTACACTGTCAAGTCTGTTCTTCAGCAAGCAAGAGGGCGCTGCACCCGAGATTCTGGACCTCTCGAGTGAAGAAGCTGTCGAGAAATCCACGCTGGCACAGTATATCGTTCGCACGGCCGAAGACGAGAAGTTCCTGTTGATATATGCCATTTTCAAGCTGCAGCTCATCAAGGGCAAGGTTATCATATTCGTCGCCGACATCGATCGTTGCTACCGAGTCAAACTGTTTCTGGAACAATTTGGCATCAGGAGTTGTGTTCTGAACTCGGAGTTGCCTGTGAACAGCAGACTGCATGTGGTGGAAGAATTTAACCGCGGTGTATACGACATCATCATAGCAGCAGACGAAGGAGAGGTCGTGGGCATCGAGGAGGCTAAGAATGCCAACAGGAAAAGACGGAGACTGGAGAAGGAGGCAGAGAAGGAGGAAGAGGCGGAGGAGGCGTGGGAAGGTATGGAAGACGAGATCGAGCCTGTTGGGGCTGGCAAGGAAGACGGCGAGGAGGGAGACGCTGCACCCGCTGCACAGAGACCGGCAAAGAAGGAACGCAAGCCTCGAGACGACCGCGAGTATGGAGTCTCGCGCGGTATCGATTTCCGCTACGTGACCTGCGTGCTCAATTTCGACCTTCCCGCAAATTTCAAGTCGTATACCCATCGCATCGGCCGGACAGCCCGTGCTGGACAGACCGGGATGGCACTATCATTTTACGTACCGCAGGAGGATTACCGAAAGCACAAGCCAACAAGTATACCACAATGCGAAAAGGACGAGATAGTGTTGGACAAAATCAAGCAAAAGCAGGCAGACAGAGGCGACGAGATCAAAGAGTGGGGTCTGGACTGGGCAAAGCTTGAAGGCTTCCGATATCGATTGGCAGATGCTCTTCGCGCAGTGACTCGCATTGCGGTCCGCGAGGCCAGAACAAAAGAACTGCGAAATGAGCTGATAAAGTCGGAGAAATTAAAGCGGCATTTCGAGGAGAATCCTGATGATCTCCGACATCTCCGGCATGATACTGAGAGCCATGCGGTTAGACAGCAGCCGCATTTGAAGCATGTGCCTGACTACCTTCTGCCGAGTGGTGGCAAGGCGGCGGTGAGCAAAGATGTCGGGTTCGTGGGCATGAGGAAGGATAGGGAGAATCGCATTCGAAAGGCCAGAGCTTTCAATAAGGGGCGCGGCAAGGGCAGGCTGGCGAAAGGCAAAGGACTCGATCCGCTGAAGAGCTTGAATGCCAAAGGACGGGGCAAGAAGTAGATGGTCCAATATTCAGCACCCGCACTGATCGCAATACTAGCACTTGGCTTGCTCGCTTGAGCGAATCGTACTTGCTCACATGCAACCAGACATTGGTGCTACTTCGACCGTACGCACCAATTCAATGAAGCCTTTCACATCAATTGACGAGGCACCAGACTATACGCAGAAAAGCAACGTGAAGTCCGAGCGAGCGTGGCAAAGCCAAGATCTACCGTGAGCGTCCCAGCCACGGACGACGATTACCAATTTCTTTCCATTACTTCGAGACCGCATCAGGGCGCTTCCAGTACATGATTGAGATTTGCGAGTACACTATACCTCGCGAGATTGCCTTGGCGTCACGGTCGCTACTTGGTAGCTACATGGCAACGTGCGGGCCCCTAGCAGATCATCCGCAAGCAGCCTACTGGTTCTCACAACGGATAACGGCCGAAATGGCTTGACGTCGTCTAGTTCTATCTTTCATCAGGCACAATATCGCAAGCACTGTCTGGTCATATTTTCTCGCTGAGAGAGCGATGACCTTGCCGATACTTGCAACGGTCACACAATGTACACCAAATCTTCCACGTCTGCTGGCTTCTCTTCTCTGTCCACCGATCAACAGCAAGGCTGCAGAAGTCCAGAATGCACAAATGTCCTACCACTTTTGTGTAGCTCCGCAAAACGAACACCGCCGCAAGATGACGAACTTCCTTACGACCTCCCAGCCAGGCGAGGTCATGATGGCCACGATGGCCGTGGGTCAAATTCCACGTGCCAAATGCAACGCCTCAGGCATGAACTTTGTCCCAACCAACCAATACGACACCTACGACTCCATCTGTACAGACCCACCCCAGCGGTCTCCATCACCGGCGCGTCCAAAGGTTTGGGTGCCGCCTACGCCCGTCAGCTAAGCCAAAGCCAGCGTAAGCAACATCGGCCTCGACGCGCGCTCAGACCTTGACGACGTCGAGGAAGCAGCGCTTAAAGCCGCCGAAGAACCCGGGATGCTTTCGTCCAAATATTCTGATAAATGCAAGCTCGACATCACAAACAACGACGACGTTCTCCGCGCCACCTGCGAAGTCCAACAGACATCCTCCGGCCTCGACATTCTCATTAACACTGCCGGACACTGCGATGCCGCCGAAGTCCTCATGGACGCCGACCCGACTCACTGGTGGCGCACCTTTGCGGTAAACATCCTCGGAACGTTCAACATCACCCGCGCCTTCCTGCCTTTACTCCAGCACCACTCGCATCCTTTGCGTCCAATTCTCTCACCATGAGGAACGATGATCCAAATCGGCTCAGCCTGGGGCCTAACCCTCTTGACCGAAAATTCCGCCTACCAAATCTCAAAGCTCGCACAGTTCCTCTTCATCGATATGTGCAACTACTCTAATCCCCGTAGCACGCCCTCAACTATTTGGGGTGGTAGCGACGTCGGCCTCCTCGTCTATACTGTTCATCCGGGTGGGATCGGCAGGATCTCACCACGACGTTGACGTTGAAATTTCACCTTCGCACTGCCGGCTACGCCCCTGGCCGCAGTTGATGGGCTTGTATGGTTGACGGCTGACAGGCGACAGTGGTTGAGTGGAAAGTTTGTAAGTTGTATGTGGCCTATGAAGGAGTTTGTGAAGATGAGAGAGGAGACTGCGAGGGAGGACGTGCTGGAGGTTAGGATGAGTGTAGGCGGGGATGTGGTCTTAGGGGAGGGCAGGAAAGGTCAGGAGGGAGAGGCCGGTAGTGATCCACGGACAGGTCACGAGGCAAGATAATGATCAGTTCAATACCGGGGTATATGTATTCATGTACACTGTGTGATGCCACAACTTGTCTATACGCTCGTGAATCTCTCAACAGGGGTGTCATTGGGTGGGTATTAACAGAGTTCTGCACTGTACGCAACTCCGTTTTATGCGTGCGGCCGTCAGGTCATCGTCCGTTATGTATCCAGTGGTTGTAAATCGTATCCGCTTGCAGGTCTTCAGCTTAGGCTGTTATGCGCTGGCGCA
Source organism: Dothistroma pini CBS 116487 (assembly GCA_002116355.1). Classification (NCBI taxonomy): domain Eukaryota; kingdom Fungi; phylum Ascomycota; class Dothideomycetes; order Mycosphaerellales; family Mycosphaerellaceae; genus Dothistroma; species Dothistroma pini. The sequence continues at coordinate 223,695 of KZ108311.1, read as the reverse complement.
TGGTGATGTCGAAGTGTTCGATGAGATATATAGGGTGTGGGGATATTCTAAATAGCCGTCTTTGCAGCCCATGGCGTTGGATTATCTCCGTTGCTGTGTTTGACGCTTGCTTGTTCAAGCGCAGGAATCAGGGTTGAGCAGAGACAGCAGTGAGATCGGTATCCGTGTTGCCTCAGAAGAATCTGGAGCTGTCGGCTTGCTGAGTGCAGGGTACACACGCGAACCGCTCATATGCAGAGGCTTGGAGATGTGTGGCCGTACATGCTTCCCGGACGATGGTGAAGGAGTGGCGCTCGGCTAAACAGGATGCCCCAGAGGCAACGATGAAAGATCATGTTCGACCCTTTGACGTTTGATCGAATCTCTCGAGTTAGGCTTCAAGTCATCGCTGGGAGCCTTGCGCTTGTGAGGCGACAAGACATGGTCGTCGGGAGAGGCCGAGTCGATACGGTCAAGCTCCGTGTCGCGCGGTGTTGTAATTGATGAGCAGGCGGAGGTTCGCGAAGGATTCAAGCAGCTCTCGCAGCGAGTATCCAAAGCCCATCGAAGTGTCCATCGCAAGACCCAGCAGTGGCCATCTTCGTCGGTGACGAGATCGTAGATTGTTTTCGACTGAAAAGACGCAGCATCATATATGCCGCGAATTGCATCTTGAAGCACTTGATCGGGGACGATCATGTCAGCGCTGCCATCAAGGCTGGTCGTGACGACGGCATTGCTATGAAGTACTATTGTTCGACCAACGACTGCCTCTCGCTATACCTATGTCAGCGATGATTCAGTCTTCTTGTGGTACTTGTTGCAGAGCTTACCAGCATCTGGCGAAACATGCGTCGATGAGAGCGACGCTTTTTATCGAGGCCCAGCCTCTCAAAGAAGCACTCTTTGGACTCCCACGGCTCAGCCATACCTGCTGGTCCTGCCAAGTCTAGAAAGTCGCCGTTGGACAGTGTATTGCAAAGCCGACTGTCCATTTGATTGCATTGATCGCTGTAGGCACTGTCCTTATCCCCATGGCTTGATCGAAGCAATCGATAGTTGAGACGATCGGGGAGTGTGCAAGGAAAACACAGTGGCGCCTGAGGGTCGAAGAAGGGTATCACGCGCCAAGGACATACATGTACGAAGCCAAGCGCAACTTTCGACTCGTTTGTAAGCGAGACAATTAAAACGTGCTACGGTAAGGATTCTCGCCAGAAATCACAGTGACTGAACGGCTGATTTGTCCTTCCGATGCAATATCACAGACTTGCCGCATCATCATCACGATGGGGACGACGTTGGCACTCATAGCGGTCCCACATCTATCGATCTGAACCAGATTTGGGCCGGTGGTTAGCCGCAATTGGTAACGGCGATCCATTGCGCCGAGATGCGTCAAGGGCATATAGTGTCGACATCTTGATTGACAGAGTAGCTGCCGTGCCGTCGCCTGCCGCATTTACGATGTCTGACCCTCCCGCTTCGGTTATCTCGTGGTAGTTGCAGCGTGCAGCGACGCCATCACGCGGAGGAAGCTCCGAGTTGACAGACTGACAAATGAGTTCGCTCCTCAGCAACGAATCAGGCCCGAGAAGTTGTCTCGCACGTAGATGCACGTTGGACCTCGCTAGGCAGAAAGGACCCTCCTCCGGCAGCCTGTGGAGGTGCTTCCGATGATTGTTGTATCCAGTCCGTGACCGCCTTTCGAAGTCGTGACAGTGCTGAGTAAGAATTGACCTGGCGCTCAAGAAAGACACCGGATCATGCCTTATCGCCAGGCCTCGGGCTGTTGATTGCAGCAAGGTCCATTTCGTAGCCTCAGCAGCAGTCCGACCAGGAGTCAGGAAGACCGCAGGTGCCTGAGTGGCATGGGTAGCAGGACCGTTGCCGTCGCCTGGGGCTCGTAAGAACAGCCGCCTCGACAGCTCGAGTTGTGGTGTTCGCAGCTCCCATCATACTGAGGGTCCGAGATGGCAAGGCAGCCCATTTGGGGTACTGTATTGGTTTGGCTAGGAGTGGTTTGTGAAAGGACGAGGTTGATGTTGGAAAGCCACCTGCAACGTTAACAGAGCGACAGGAAAAGCTTCTGTCGACGCGACATGAACGCGTCTCGCGCCTTCTCGTTCTAGCCGACTCCACCTTCGACAACTTCGATATCACAGTAGCCAGCCAGATGCCACACTGTGATCTAGCTACTGAGTTGCAGCATGCAATATACATTCCTGCACCGCGGTTGACATGCCATGCTACAAACAATGTCACAAGTGACCTTTTCTTGCCTCGCGTGTCTACCTTCTTCCAAGCCATATGCTCCGTTGAAACTGTCGACTTTCGCTTTGGACAGCGTCCAGCGGTGAGTGGAAAGACGAGCTGGACGATGACGATGCGAGAGGCCTGATTACTCACTTGGAAGATGACTTTGTGCGTCTGCTCGAACCTTCACCAAGTCGAAAATCACTGTACCCAGATGGAGACCTTGAGTATAGCGAGGGAGTACCGGATTAATAGAACGACGACGACGACGAGGATGGTGACGACAGGCACAGTGGCTTCGCACTCTGGTGAATTCGGTGCTCGGTACATGTGATACCGTACGGTACGACACGTTGACTGAAGAAGCTGCAGCAGCAGCTAAGGTTCGCGAATGATGTCTGCAGACGAGACTGCGGAACGGCAGCCATGGACCCTAAGCAGCGCACCTTTGCACCAGAGGAAAAACGTCTATGGTGTCCACTACGACTACGCAGTCAGTTGGACGAAGGACTGTGCTACAACTCAACCATCTCAGTCCGTTCTCAATCCTCAAGACCTTGCTGCTGAGAAGAGATCGTCGGCTGCTCGACCTTGCTCGGTTGGGTCTACACATATTGTATGTCACCCCAATGTGTTGACGAGTTGAATGCTGATGAGTGAAGTTTACAATGGCGGCATCGGTGGTTACATCGATGCCGGCTGTCTTCGGTACAGATATGGTCTTGGATGAGCTGCCAAGGCTGTGGTCAACCTACCCGTTCAGCATTGGCACAACACTACGTTCATAGGACTCCAGAGATTCTGGTCGCAATTTCGTCAAAAGTCTGTCCTTGCTTTCGCTCGCTTTGTCCTTGCTGGTATTGATGCGTGCAGTATTCTGCCATTATCGTGCTTTCCAGCTGTAAATTGAGAGCTGTTATGAAGATCCTGGCACTGAATGGTGCCGCTTCTCATTGAGGCGCACATGTTTCGTGGTATGGAGCATGATCGCCTTCGCATTCAGCCACATCACATGCAAACTGACCAGGGAGCAATTCCTGCAGTAGTAAGTGGGTCCACGTTTGGACAGATTTGTCGCGAGTTGATGTGGATGACGACGTAGACCTGACAGAGTCAACTTACGTTCAATCCGTCGAGCACGCCAGTGAGCGCTAGTGTCGCATATGACCCTTTTCAGATCGCTAGCAATCGAATCCAGCACGTGTCCAGGTCTCGGGCTATGAAAAAGCAAGATCCGGAATGTTGCGCCACTCGGCTACTCCTGAAAGTTTATGTTCTTGGCTTCGGGAGGAGCTGCTCGTGCTTTTCGTATCGCACACTTTTAGACCTACGGGGTCTTCGTGTCCACGTCTTGAGCGAGATCGCTTTTCATGCGAATAAGTGGATTTGGTCGTACTCAACAATGTCGTTCGATGAACAGTCAAGACCTTGCGATTTCGACCGAGCTTTGTACGCGGATTTGGTTATTGATCAAACCGCGAACCGGGTTGGACGACAGATGTCCTTTCGATTGTGCTGCGGTCCCAGCACGCAGGTCCGATACAGGAATCAAGCCAAACCTGTGAAACTAGTTTGTTCCTCGCGCGCACAACAAGAAAGCAAGGGAGGCTTGTTCGACCATCGGCAGCCGCATCGGTGCACTGTTGTGTCTTAATCTATCGCAGCATCGTCGCCGCTCCCACGTCGGGAAGTGGCAGCTCTAATGAGATCTGATATGTGCCCTGCATCTGTATCTGGGAGACATTATTAATGCCAAACAGAGATCGATGTCATGTAGAGCGCGCATAAATTTGCAAAACAAGGCGGAAGTGCCGCCACATTCTCGGCACCTATGATCGAATCTTTCAGACCGACTACATCATGCCACAACGAGCAGGATCCGATGGAAGATGCCGATATGGTGCAAGGGTTTGGAGAGATCAAATGGAGACGCGCGTGTTCATGGTAGCGGAGGTGGGCCTGATGCTGGGGGCTGGCTAGTACGAGGCTCTGCGAGCTGTGATTGCGTGCAACCTGCATTGGCGGTGCGACGCTTGTTGTGGGAGCAGCAGGCAGGCGAGCCACAAGCTGATGCCGCAGGCCGTCCAGCTGCGGCGGAGGCTACACTGTACAGTAGCAGCTGGCGACGAGGGCGGTCGGTTGGGTGGCAGAAAAAGGACGCGCATGTCAACGGCGCAAGTGCTGAACGTCGACGTCACCCCAAAGTTTGTCGGAGGTTCAATCGACGCTCCCACAGCTCCCACACTCCCGTCTCTCCCGGATGCCGAACACCTGAAACACGCCATGTTGACGCGAGGGTCTGCGACATGTGACATTCTGCTGGCACTGCTGCTGTTTCCTGCGAGTGAGCCGCACCGATGGCCAGGGCGAGGAATTCTGCAACAGCGACAGCTGCATCCGTAAGTGCAAGTAGACCCGAGATCAATACACAGATAGTTCTACATCGCGTCCGGCCGCTCCTCCGCGGCCGCTTCATTCACCTTCTTGCGAGCAGCCTTCATCAGCCATTGTTACACCCGCGCAACTCGTCCATGGTCTGACTTGGATACATCTGACGCCAGCGAGTGGCGGTCCAGCGTCGCTTCGCCCTATCGCCGCTGACTGTGCTTCGCTGTGCTGTGCTGTGCTGTGCTGCAGCTGCTAAAAAGGTATGCGACTGCGACTACGCAATCACTGTGCTGCTGCGTGGCTCCCCTCCTCCCACAGCCAGCGTTCGTTCCGACACTTGCCTATTCTATATGCACCACATAGTGCTGCGACATTTCCTCTGGCCATGGCTGTCCAAGTGCATCGTCACCCCATCGTACAGCACTATATCACATCCTGGATCATGCGTTAACGACTTTGACAGGGGCACCAACACACGGTCCAAGTGCAGGTCCCGAGCTTTTTGCATTGGCTCTTGCAGTTCAACCACATTGACCAGCCCGTCGCCGTGCAGCTGCGCCCGGCTGCCTCCTTACACTGCACTCGCTCTCTGTTCTGCTTTCACACACGCAGACTCTCCGCATCGCAGGAGGTCCGCAGAATCACACCCGGCAGCCATGATCACATTTCGCCGAGCACTCGTCATCGCGGCTGTAATATTATCCTGCTTTCTCCTACTGCGGAGTACGCACAGCAGGCCCGCGCCCATATATGTCAACAATTCCCCGAAGCCTACGGGCACGCATGCAGACAACAGAAAGATAGTCAATGCAGCACCCGAATCAGTCAAGTCAATCATTGCAGGCTCAAAACCAGCGCCCTCCCTCCCACCTAGCAGCCAAGACCACGGCCGAGTCGCCCTTGCGAAAAAGCCTCGACCTCAAATTGCCATCGACGATCTCAAGCTCAAGCCTCTGAGACAGCAACTTGCCTACACATTTCCATACGACGCGGAGAGCAGATTTCCCGCGTACATTTGGCAGACATGGAAGTATGCGCCGTCATCGGGCGAGTTTCAAGAGGAATGGAGGTCAGCAGAGGCATCGTGGACAGAACTACACCCGAGTTTCGTACATGAAGTCATCACCGATTCAGTAGCAGTCCATCTGATCCGACACTTTTACGCAAGCATACCAGAGGTGCAAGAAGCCTACAACGCCCTTCCTGCCGCCGTCCTGAAGGCCGACTTCTTCCGATACCTTATCCTACTGGCTAGAGGCGGCATCTACACAGACATTGACACAACTGCACTGAAGTCTGCCGTGGAGTGGGTACCGGCAGATGTGCCGCGAAGTAGCTATGGCTTGGTGGTGGGTATCGAGGCCGATCCAGATCGACCAGACTGGCACGATTGGTACTCTCGCCGGATACAGTTCTGTCAGTGGACGATACAGGCCAAGCCAGGCCACCCTGTGCTTGTCGACATTGTCGCGACCATCACCGAGGAGACTCTTCGCAGGAAGAAGGCGGGCGAGCTCGACTCGAAACACATCAAGTCTGTGATGAAGAATGTAGTAGAGCTTACCGGACCGGCCTTGTGGACGGACACAATCTTCAAGTTCTTCAACAACCCCGACTACTTCGACATGTCCACGAGCAAAGGCAACATCACATGGCAGCAGTTCGCAGGCATCACGCAGACCAAGAAGGTCGGCGATGTTGTGGTGCTACCAATCACATCCTTCTCACCAGGTGTTGGGCAGATGGGCGCTGGAGACATCGACGACCCAATGGCGTTTGTACATCACACATTCGAGGGTAAGCTTCGTCCAGTCCAGTAGCGCCACGACATGAACGAACCATACTAATCTCGATTAGGCACATGGAAACCAGAATTCGAAAGACACATTGGCGAACAGACATCAGAATAAACAACGATCAGACTAAACAATGTCACGGCTCTGGCAATCAAGGATCTTGCCAGCATATCAGGCCTACACCGTGGAGATTACTCGGAGATCATTCAAAAACTACGGCTCAATGCCGGAGAGCACAACCGCGCGGCGATGTTATCGTTGCACAACGCGCTGAAATTGTGTTAAGTAATTGCTTCCATGCAGCACGTGCAAGCAGGGCACATCGCATCGAAGAACCGTGGCGCCGAGAGCGGAGCCTATTCAGCTTGCACATATATACACGGGACACACAGAAATGTTCCCACTACATCGAAGGCGACGAGAGACGACAAATCGGGCATTTGATTCGCATTGCATCGCATCGCATCGCATCGCATCGCATAGAGGGAATGGATTGCATGGGTATGGAGCGTATACATCGCTATTCAAGTGCTGAATGGCCAGTGTTTGCTCGCAGAATGTTTTTGCTTTGTGGAGAGATTGGGTTGGAGCGTCGGCGTGACGTTCATTGCAGTTCTGCATAGAAAGAGGGACCGTTGATGTTGTTTGGCATCATGCGAGCGAGCCATAGAGATGCTCGAGGCAGGGACGGGAATGTAAAGACGTTCGTACCTGAATGACCAAAGTCACTTCAAAAGCTACTTCATCCCCTCCAGGCGCGCTGAGGTAAATCCTTTCTGCTACAACGAACGTTGGTCCTCTATTACAGACAGCTCGGTTTCTAGATTCAATTTATGGCGGTTCATATTGAGGTTGAACGACATGCACACTGGTTGGTAACAAAGCTACGTTTGGCGCACACAGAGATGGTCCAAGCTGGACCTATGTACGGTACAGCCGTTGATGATCAGCCTCTCCAGTAACGAACCGTCCGGCCCAGGTTCTGCCACGAGTGCTCCAGCATCTCTCGCGCCACGACCGCTGCATTTGACAACAGTGACACGAGCTAGACGTCTACTGCTATGCCTGGCGAACCATCATTCCTCGTGGCATGTACGTTGAAATGGCAGGCCATCTCTTAGCAATTAACGTCTTCCACTGATTTTCATCTGCCTTACACTGCTTTGCGATACTCTTGCACGCGTTTCACGGCTACTACCTGCCACCATCAGTCTGGACCGTCGCTTTTCGCAGTTGAATATGGAACAGCATGTGGCAACCCAGCACGTCGTCCCAGCATGCCTTTGCCACGCGATATAGATGGGCAGCAAATGGCTTGTCGATCATGTATATATATGATTCCATGCTGCTACCACCAGAGAACAGCATCAAGCACACTTCCAGCTAGAGTTAGCCACCACAACACAACACTCTATCATGGCTCGCGTTCTATCGTCAAGCCTGATAGTAACACTCTTGACCTCACAAGTCCTAAGCAACCCCATCATACCCATCCGTCAAGAACCCCGATACAGCAAACCTCTCGGCCGCTCCATCGCCATAGCACAAGCGCCTGTCGGAAACGACAGCATAATTCCCAGATCCCTAACCTGGTCCCGAGAAGATCTCATCCACTCCCTTGCCCCGTCCAACTCAACCTCCACATCCTCCATCTCCTCCATCCCACCCTCAAACCATAGCTTCACCCACACCACGCCCCATTGCGGCAACAGCACCCACAACCTCACCAAACGCTTCATCGACGGCGTCGACAACCGCTATGAATTCGACAGCACCAACTACCCCTGGCATTCAATCGGCAAACTCGTCTGGTCCAACGGCATCTACTGCTCCGGCGCTCTAATCGGGCCCCGCCACGTCCTGACAGCCAAGCACTGCTTCGTGCCCAACACGCCTGGGACCTTCTCACCTGGTTTCGATAATGGCGAACCCTACGGTCATGGAGACGTGACAGTCGCCATCATGTCCTCGTATGAGTGGGGCACGCCGTGTGGGTGGAAGAATGACTGGATGGTTCTAATCCTGAACGAAAGGCTAGGCGACAAGTTAGGCTACTTCGGCGCGAAGCTACCTGACAAGAGGCTAGAAGATGAGGCGATATTCGAGCACGTTGGGTATCCTGGTGATAAGGGTGGCAATGAGCCGTACCGCGTTGACGGGAACACGATTGAGAGTTACCGGCCTTGGGACTGTGATGCTACCGGCCCTTATTATACTGATACGGACTGTGCGGGAGGCCAGAGCGGCGGACCGCATTGGCAGCCGAAGGGAGTGGCGGGCGCGGATGGGAATTATATTTGGGGGACATTGTCGGTGACGATTGAATACGGAGGTGGTGTGGCAGCGAGTGGGTGGGGGAGTGGTGATCAGATGCTGGGGGCGATAATAAAGGCGAGGACGAGTTATCCTTGAGGTTTTGCGACTCGGGCTGCGTATGAATGTAATGATGTAATGAGAGGCGTTGTGAAGTGGGTTGGTATAAGAGTTTCAGTAGCGGGTAATCCCCATCTTCGTACGGGATGCAGCGCTTTTGACGCATGCTTGGTCACACCCAGCAGGCCTTTCAGTGTGCCTTGCTTGGAGTGTTATCCCTTGTGCTACCCCCTCCAGCCTTCTTGGCCAAACTATTGAAGAAATCGTTGAGCTTGTTCGGATCGAAGTCGGGCGACTTTGCGCTGGACGTATCTCGTGCGCGTCCAGCAGGAGTAAACGCCTCTGAGTCTCTCGCATCCTCGCCGGTGTCCCTATTGGTCCGGGGTGGCTTCGGCGTGCCTGTTCTCGGCGTGGTGGAGATGGGACTACCCAAAGGCTGAGGTGGACGCTTGAGTCGCTCGATAGCCGCCTCGGCACTGATGGTGTCGTAGCTGACGCCTCCCACATTGAATGAGACGTCGCCGAGCTCGTTGAGAGCGCCAGTCTGCTCGCCCGAAGGCATGCCCATGTTGCGGCTGGTAGAGTGGCCCGTGTTTGAAATGCCAGTCGAGCGACCATTAGTATCACGTTCTTGATCTTTCAGCTCGAGCTGTTGCAGATGCTGGCGCATCTCGGCTAGAAATTCTTGATCCGGCTTGGTCGTGACCTCGATACGTGGTGGTGGGTGCTGTTTGTGTGCCTGCGGGTCGAGAATCCGGCTCTCATATATCTGCACTGCAGATTGTGGATCTTTCGATGGCGAAAGCGGTGTTTCTGCAAGTCCATCGTCTTCATCATCGACAGGAGAAGACTCATATACTTCGGCGCCACCATTCGATTGAGACCCTTGGCCTTCTGCGCTCGCTTCATCTGACTGTGTTCTCCTAGGTTGCGGCGTTGGTTCAGTGGTGGGCTGCAGGTCGACGTACCAGCCGTGAAGCATTTCTTCGGGCGAGAAGGTTTCGCTCAGTGTTCTGATGAAAGCTATACTGTCCCAGCGCGCAGGAATGACGATGGCCATGCGATCCATAAAGTCATGCTTTGGTCCAAGCTCTTGCTTCTGTGGACTGTCTCCAGATCGTTGCTGCTTCGGGCTCAGAGCGACCAGATCCAGGTCGAGCGAGGTATAGAGCACTTTTTGAGGCTCAGTTAAAGCACTCCCGGGCTGCTGCGGTGGCGTGTTGGTATTCGTGTAGACCAAAGCGCTGAGCGGGTGCAGAGGAAGAATAGCACTGCGGAGGCACTGCGAGATGTAGTCGAAGTCATCTTCCTTGTATCCTTCCTTCAGCAGATCTTCCTGAGCTTCCGTATGCTGCACGACGACTGAGATGGAAATTTCAGCATCCTTGACCACATCCATGGGGTCAGTCGCCTTCTGGCCTTCTGGTAAGAGTGCTTTCGCCAGCACCTGAATCCAGCGTCTCAGCTGTTCCAAGAACTTCCAAGGCTCTCTCCAGCTCAACATTAAGCACACGCTGGGCTTCTGAGAGAGGCTGGATTCTGCCTCCTCATCCTCCATATTATCTTCAGGTGCCTCTGTCTGCTTCTGCAGCAGTCCTCGCAGTGTTCCAACATACTCGTTCTTGGCTTCTGGAATGGTATGCAGCTCGATTCTCGCGACCTCCTCTGCGTCTGATCCTAAGGCAGCTATGCCACTCCCGCTCTGCTGGGGCGGAGAGTAGAGCGTGACATGTCCGTAGCCATAAGCATACTTGTTGCTCAACCTCAATTCACCCTTGGGTTTCTGCTGTCGCCGTTCGTTGCCTCGTGAAGGTGGCTGTGGAGGTGGAGGTCGAGTGATGCCTTGCAAGAACTGACGCTGGTCATCGGGCGAGCCTCCGCATACGATCAGCTCTCGGTGCTGAACTGCCTGTGTCCGCGATCGTGCCTGAGCTTCACGCGTCTGGCGGAGGAGATTGGACCAGATGTCGCTTCGTTGGTCCTTCTTGCGGCGAGTGGTTGGCTGTCGAGTAGCAGTGACAGTCGCCATGCTGTGTTGATTGATCGATCAGTCAAGTGTCCATTGGGTGTTGTGATCAGATATACAAATGTTCTCTGAGGTGCTCCTTCACCACGCGAAGTCGGGAGACGTGTTTCGGCAGCGACGATCGCGGCATGAACGGGACGTGGCCGCGGAATTGATGAAGGTGCGACCTGCACTTCAAGATTGACAATGTCGAAAACGTTTCGCAAGCCTTCCTCACTGCCACCACCACCTTCACCACCACCTTCACCACCATCGCAACAACGTCACACAGCGATCCAAAGCTCACACAACGATCCCACAAAGCTCGCGCGGCAAGCCAAAGCCCACACAGCAGTCCCAAGCTCACACGACAATGGTCCTCCGACTGCGACTTGCCCGCGTGTCAACGCCCGGCGGTGCGAAACGCCATCAGCCATTCTACAATATCGTCCTCGCTCAGGGACGATCAGCACGCGACTCGAAGCCTATGGAAGTCCTCGGCACATATGATCCCATACCGAAGCTACCAGTCGGCGCAGAGCCATCGGACCGCAAGATCAAAGACATCAAAGTTGATGTGTCCAGGGCGAAGTATTGGTTGGGAGTGGGCGCACAGCCAAGTGACACTGTCTGGAGGCTACTGTCTATGGTACGTGCAGTCCCAGATTCAACACTATCTTATGCCCTCCCAGTACTGACCAACCCGGTGTAGATTGGCCTGCTGGAACCACGTTATCTACCGTCAGGACCTCAAACCATTAAGCAGTCACGCTTCCCTACACACGTTCCAAAGCCAAACAAGACACCGAAGAAGAGCATAGCGGACAGCATCATGAGCAAAATAGAGTCGCAAACTATGGCTGGTAGATGAGGCACTGCATGCGATTTAGCTACATACCAGCATATGATGACCGGCTATGCGATGCACCTGGAGCCCTGGCTGTGTTCGCAATACAACTGGCTTGCATCAAACCACGCCCTATGGCTGTTGATGGGTTAGTGATTACACAGGGATCTTGTCACAGTCGTCATCGAAATATCTCACATGAGAACTGCAACGCGATAAACGAACCACACTCTCCGGGGGTCCCTGGCACCATATCGCCATGTCACCAGTGGTCTAAACCACTGCTCTTGTGGTTGCAGACCACCGCCAAGCGTTGCGGACATTGGCATCACGCTCAATTGAAAGCTTCGGCGTGAACAGAGTTCGCTCACTCCGATTGACATTCACTTCACTTCTGCCCTACAACGACTTCTCTAACTGGGTCCCCCCTCGGAAAACAGACGCGAACGCACCGAAGTCGCATCTGAGCTGGCATGGCAGCTACAAGGATGCGCGAGGCAGGCAACATGGTGTGTTGTCAGGGCGATGGGAAGGCTCTGTGTAAACGAGTATACGTGACTTGAAAGTGCTGTCTCCCGTATAAACGAACTTCTTCACAACACGACAAAGTCACACAGCGATCCAAAGCTCACACAACAATCCAAATCCCACGCAGCAACCCAAAGCCCACACCGCCGCCTCCAGCGACTCGCCGCCAACCAGCCCTCCTTCTCCTTCTCAGGATGTCTTTTTGCATCCCCGTCGACCTCGAAATCGTCACCTGGTCTCTGGCCACCAAGATGGCGGCCATCCTCTCCGAAGAAATTGGCGTTTGTGCTGTCTGGGGCACTTTAGGCAGAGACTCTGCCAGAACCGCAATGTTTTGCACCTTGGTCGTGTGGATTGTTTACGCCGGCTTCGTTGACGAGGCCAACGCCACTTACAAGTAACTATACATTGCACTGCTATCGATCTTGAGATCATTGTTTTGCGCTTGGCTAACGTTATGCTTCTAGGACCAAACGCCTCCTCTTCCTCCTCAACGCCCTCACCTTCCTCGCCGACTCGATCTTCGAAAGCCTCTCCTTCCGATGTGTCGCCTCTGCCCCCGGTCTCCTCAAATGGGTCGTCCTCTTCGCCGGCGTGACGGTCAAGATCGGCGCTTTGGCCCTCCCATGGTTCAGATGTGTCAAAAGAAGCCCCTCCGTCCGCGGCATCCTCGCCGGCGCAACTCTCGCCACCGCCTGATCGATGGCATCAATGACTTTCGAAGACCAATCACTACGCCGATTGATCTTTTCGATTGCTACGTCGAACAACATCTCCGAACTACAGCATACAAAGCATCGCGTTCTCACACACCAAGCAGAGGTCTCATCATGTCTGTGCCAGGCCACACTCAGTGCTTCTCGCATCAGGGATCTGTTGAGGGGCTTGTATTCCAACCGTCATCGTGTCAATCTTCCAAGCACTCGAGCTTCATACTGCGAGTCTTCTCCGGACCACTACGAAAGCAACCTCCAATACCCCCTGGCCATGGCATGATCGGATTGTTCGCCTACGATGTGTCAGACAGCTTCATCTTCTCTGCTCAGCTTATTTTGCGCATGCGCTTACATGGTCGATGCCTCCAAGGTATGTTTCCTGTACAAAACGGACCGTCGTAGCCACGAAGAATGCACCCCCCTGCACAACACATCAGAACCGCAACGACGAAGGATTTCGAACAAGACAAGCAGTTCTCCAGAGCTTACCGTATTCGTACGGCTCCGGCGCATGCCAGTCGGTGTATCCTGCCTCGCCGTACCCAAAGCTGGTGAATTCTTGGCCTCTCTTCCATGTATGGCAATTGTGGCCTTGGAAGACAACACAACCTTCTTTCCGGTCCGGCCATAGGGGCATGTCTTTCGGAGCTCCATACGAGCGACGTTGACTCTGAAGTGCCAACGCGCGCTGGCTCAAAGGGCGAAGAATCCCAGCAGCGCGAAGAAGCTGGAGTGCATTGTTGGTCGGTGTGAGTGTTGAACGTACTTGAAGGGACGCGATGGTGTAGCCGTTGAAGATGCCTAGATGGATGGGCAAAGAAATCTTGGGGACATGCTGGGTCAGTCATGCTCAGGGTTGTGCATCGGATGAAGCTAGTTTTGATTTCTAATATGCTACTAAGATGAAAAGGTATGATGCCAGTCGCAGCTTACCCCGATTCCGCTTTAAGCACCATCGTTTGCGGATTCCACCAAAGTCTTGGCTTATCCTTCAACCTTCTCGATCCATGTCCTGGACTCGTCGCACACAGCAAAACTCCCAAGTCAAAGGCTGCGCAAAATATTCCTGTTGCACAGACCGCCACAAGCATCCTTGTTCTGAGGTACGATGGCTCCTAAATTTGCAGTAGAGTTGCTCGGTCCTCCGTCGCCTCAGTGCTGATGATAGTAATCGCTCCAATGGTCGTCACACCTGTTACTAGAAGCAGACTGTTGTATTTCGCCTTGTCCACTCACATCGCAAGCAGACAGCGAGAGCGGCGCGGTCACTCAGTCCGGCTTGCGGCACATTCACATGCACATGGCACGTGCACATCAGGCGCTGATATGGCTTCCTTCCGTCGCTTGCATTATCATTTAGGATCGGGCACATCTCGAGGCTCTCTGGCCAGGTACAGCGGATGCGGAAGATTCTGCGCGAGGTGGCTGAAGAGTGTAGATTGCCCTGAAACCCGGACGCGCGACTTAGGCCGAGATGAGGAGAGCATGCTCGGACGCGGCACAGCGTGTCGTGACTGTACGCTAATCACCTTATCACGTGCCCTCAGCTTCCGCTTCACCTTCGCCGGCCGATTTGCTGCATTCCTGGTTTTGAATGCTCGAAACGTACCTACAGGCGAGCTGCGACTAAATTGCAGCAAGACGCTGGACGTCTTTGGGTAGGAGGCGAAGTGTCAGCTAGCGAGAGTGCACTCGCTGCCTTGCTTGTCTAGTCAGCGACCATGGCTCAAAATGTATAGCGGCCGCGCAAAAGCGTAATCGTATCTTGACATCAGCTCCTATGCATCTTTTGTACAAAGCCTACCGCTCGGTAAGCATATTCTTGATCTGACTCCAGTAAAGAGGTGCGACCTTCTGCTGGATCTCCTCCTTTGCAAGCCACTGAAACTCCTGATCGCCCAGCTCGTTCTTCGATATATCTACTTGACCAGCCATGATACGGGACTTGATGAAAAAGACCTTCTCTCCATACTCCTCCTGCTCCAGCTCCTCCTTCGATGTGCTGACCAGACGGTTTGTTGGAATCTTGGAGAGGATGGGTGATTTCCGGTAGGTAGCGGCGAAGTGTCCGACTGGGTGGTTGCCGACAACCCAGGTGTTCATGTTGATTCCACCTGCCTGAATTAGGACGCGCTCGGCGGCCTGGGTACTATCAGTATGATTGTTCCAGGATTTGCGTGACTACAACATACCTGATGCAAGTTCTCCCGGCCATATACTCTGTCTTCAGGGAACCGCCATTGCCCGTCTTTCCGCTTCACCAGCAAGTATAAACTTCTGTCAAGCCTCCTGTTCAGACTCCGTAGGTCATTATTCTGGTCTGCGTCTGTTGCGCGCGATACTGGCCGTTCCACAGCGATCTCTCCGATTGGCTTTCGGACACCTTCACCGGCCTTTGGATTACCGCTGACTTCCAGCCCTTCAGCATCGCCTTGTAGCTTCGCTTCCTCGATGTCTTTGCCCTCGGCATCTCGAATCAGTCTTTCCGCAACTACATCCGGCTCTCCTAGCCGGCTGCCAACAAGGACTTCATCGTTCCAGCCTTCCTCATCGTACGCATTGTATAGACCAACATCTCTTGCCGCAACTCCCTTCCGTGCCTTGGCTTTCCGTTTCCACTCGATGTCTGCAGGTGTGCCCTTCTTGTAGTAGAAGTATCGAGTGAAGGGTAGGGCTAGTCGCTCGTTGAGACGTTTCTGATATAGGTAAAACGCTTTCTCGAAGGATGTAAGTTCCCGTGTGAGTAGAGGCGGCCGTGATAGAACTGGGCTGCATGCAAGCTTAATTGCTTTCTGTGGTGCAAGGGCTGTGGCGGGTTCTGATGATTCAGATTGGGCTTGAGCGGGCTCTTCAGCTATCGCCGCTGCCGCCGAAGCGTGTCGTTTCGATGTATTGTTCGATATTCGATGCCAACATGAAGAGCAAACCGTGTCGCGTGAGAGAACTGTTTGGGTGTCAGCATCGCCATCGTCTTTGATGCATCATACGTATTGTACCATTACTTGAAGCCAGCCGCCTCGCTCCCTTCTGACCGACACTCATTGCAACAGCCAACGCGATATCACCTGCGCATTGAAACGCTCGTCCATCTCCTGCTCGACATGGAAAGTTGCGGCCAGCTCGGGAGATTAATCAGCACATCAGCGCGAACACACCAAAACTTTCTTCCGCTGCATCTTCCTCCTCTTCCTTCGCCAGGCACAATTCCTTATCATCAGCTACGCTTTCAACATGCCTTTCTGATCATTTACACGTGCCCAGATCAATCAACGCAGTCTTTTTCGCTAGTGGTACCTTCGCAAAAGCATCAAGGCGTCCCATTAGATAGATACTGCTGACAAGATCAAGCCAAAAACATGATGCCTCTCAACTGATCTAGACGGAGAAAGAGCATGCTCAGCTTTTATTGATGCGCTACCTCACGAAGACTTCAATACCGTCCCCGAACTCCTACTGCAGGCTTGCCATTCAGCCGAATGCATTCGAGAGATACTGAGAGATCTGGCTAACGGCTGCCATCTTTCACGGGCATCTCGCCAGCTTATATCCCCGATCATCTTAGCTTCTGGCCCTCCTGCTCTTCTTCGTTGCCATCGTGCTGCTTCTGACTTGTTCCCAAAAGCAGTCGATGACTTGTGAAGTCCTGGCCTGAAAGCAGCCTTTCGGCTGTTCTTAAAGCTTGGGCCCTTGAAGGTCTTGAATCTCTAGGGTGAGCCGAACGATGCGCATCTGAAGGTTTGCAGCAGCGTCCGTATCATCACTTTGTAGTGTCGTCACCGCTGTCGATTGACTCGACCTGTCAGTAGACGCCGCGCGATAGTCAATGGCTGACCGCTAGGCAAAGCCTACCTGTTCTCGACTTTCATTGTGCCTCTGGACATGCTGAATGTGTCGGTGTAGCTCCGAAGCCTGGACAGTGCAAAAGAAGAACAGACCGCTGTATTAGAGGAGTACAACTCCCATGGAGCCGGGCTCTTCCTTCATGCGCCTCTCTCTCAAATTTCAGCTAAGCTACAGAAAGGTGCTTGCAAACGTTGACGGATGCTCACGCCATCTGAGCACTTGCATTGTACCGAGAGTGCCCTGGTTCTGGCCCTATAAGTCCGGCATCTTCAGGAGCCCAGAGCCTTTACATCCGCAGTCAATAGACGAGACTTCCGAAGGAGCCGAGTATGCCGATGCTCTCTCTGAACGTCGTCATGGATGTCATGATCTAATGGTGACTGAGGCCGTAGGATAAGCCCAGACATGGTCTAAAACTCCTACATGCACAATCCTGAATGATCAGCACGCTCGTAGGGGTGTATGTAGGGCTTGAAGGAAGCGCAGATAACGCTTCGTGAATATCGTGCTATCGCGTCAGGTTGGCATGTCTAGAATGTAACATCCTGGCGTGTTTGCTTACATTTGTATGGGGATGGCGCGTCGAGCTTCGCCACGTGGTGTCCGCGATATCTCAATGATCGTTCACACTGCATGCTATTGTATGTGGCCTTCGATCACTGACCTCGAGGACTTAACTATGCAGCGTAACGCATACTCCGTGTGTGCAGTAATAGCATACCTCATCTCACTTAGGCTTGCATGCCTAGGGGAATGTTGGCGAGGTGGCAATAGGAATTGACATCATCGATACTCAGCCCACTGGGAGATGGCAATTTTTATGTTTTCGTACAGCGATGGTTGTTGCAGCGGACAGCCACAGCCATTGTCACTGCTTGTGCCAGCAATTAGAGACAGCACGACTGACACGCGAAATCCAGCAGACATGTAGCTACTACCAAATAACGCCAGATCACCATGACCACTAACAACAAAGTCGCCGATGAGTTCCTCACTTTCCTAGACGAGCATTGGTATGCAACACTGCCACGCCAAGAAGACGACAACGTCGTCGTCACCTCAAGAAGGATTGCCATCATGAACTGCTGTGGACACGAGCGCAAGAAGCTGGCGCGTGGTGGTATGGGAGCCACGAAGAAGGGAAAAGTCCTCCTGGCAAAAGTTGTATTCGCAATGATCGATGCCTTGAAAAGTTTATTGCACTACACCTTCTTCAATGCAACCGTCCTGGTCAGCAGAGACCTCAACTATGTCTATGAGGTCAAGGTCCGACCCTCTCTGGAGAATTCCTCACAGCACGCTTGAGACAACGAGCCTTTGTCTGAGAAATGTACGAGGCGAGACAACGCCCACTACTACAAGCTCTAGGCTATGAGAGACAAAGATGGCTTTGTTCGGCAAGACACTGTCCATGGCGTCGCAGGACAGCACGGAGCAATCCATTACATCGCGTCAACAACCCCGGCAACCTCAACACCGCCGAAATCGAACAGCCTCACGCCCAACCCCACAGCCACCACCATGCCCAAGGATCCCAAGAAGCCCAGCGCGAAGAACAAGAGACCAGCAACAACTCCCCACGGTGACGACGTCGACTTCTACAGCAATGCATCTTTTGCGCGGGATAGACGGGACATGCTATGCTTCAACCGCCACTACTCCAAAGTCACCAGCAAGGGCAACATCGTAGGGTGGTACCTCGATGGTCCAGCGCACGAACCGTTTTGGCACAACAGAAAGACAAAGTTCATTCGCAATCCCAGACGCAGGACACATCACATCAGCACCAAAGGCAAAGAAAAGTACCAAAACTTCATCCTCGGCAAGATCAGTACCGATGATGCTCTCAGGGAGGGCGAACTCAAGACACTGCGTGCAATGCTCGAAGAAAAACCACGAGCGCAGCCAGAAGGAACAGGTTTATTTGCAGAATATCCTCAACAACATCAAGAACCCTGGACGTCTCCCTACGCCACCTGGAGACGGCGAAATCATGGAACCAGAGGGAGACGATGCCGCTGCTACGAGGCATGCTTATGAGGAACATCAGAAGAGGATGAAGGCGGCGAGGAGTGGGGGCGTTGGGCAGATGGGGAGGAAGGAGGTGAAGGATGAGTTCGAGGAGATGTGGCACCAGCAGGACGAGAGGTGGTTGGATGGGACATGAGAGAGGCTCTTCTGGTAGGCCAGTGGTATTGAACAATTTCAAATTCAGCTCGAGACACTGGCTCTTTTTCGGCTTTCGCTTATGGCTCTCAGACTTTTGGGTGCTGACTTATACCCATCGGAATTTTCGAAGGGTTTTGATCTGTGGTAGTACGGGCGCTCTGGCTGCTTCATCGTCAAAACTTTTCACTAAGTGTATGACACGCTGGATCGCACCGTGAAGTATGAGCTTCTGCAGGGGGCGTGAGCGTATTGCTGGATCATTCAGGTGGACAAGCGTGCAGATCTCTCCATTGGAACGTCGGTTTCACACTCGTAAATAACAAGTCACCATGTGCTTAGCTAGTGCGGTTGATAGAGATTCTCCATATTTCTTTCAAGCTCCCACTCTTCACCGATCGACGCCATCACGGCAGCGTGATTGTTCAGCTGTCCCCGTCGTATATCCTCATGACTGCCAGCGTCACGACCGGGTTCCCCATAATAACATCATGTAATCCATACTTCAGGACCTCCTCTCTGATCACTCCATGCTTCGTCTTCCATACCACGACACTCCCAGCGCCTCCCGAATCCGCCCGCATATTCGCCTTCTCGCCGTCGAGCTCGTCGAAGCTAATGTCCAATGACCTCGTGGCTCGTACGGCATGCCAGAATAGTATCGGAGTATGCTTCCAGGGGATATCATAATCGTCCTCAGCATGTATGATTGTGATGCGGTAGTCTTTGCTGTTGGCTTCCGCTGCTGCCACGTAGGATGCTATACGGTCTTTCGTGGACCACTTGTCGCGAATGAAAGACTTGAGGTAGGTGAAGACGGCAGGAAGTCGAGCTAGTGGGCCGAGAATTGGGATCGTGCCAGCGACGCTGTAGGTTGAGACCAGGGTGGGCACATCGACGAATGGTGCTGTTAAGATGTGGCCGGCGAATATGACGGGAGTTTCCTGCTTCACATAGTGCTCCGCTACGGCCACGTTGACTGCCGTACCTAGAGACTGGCTGTAGAAGACGATTCGAGAGGCCGGTATCTTGGCTACCCCCATAGCCCATTCGACTACGGTCAAGGCATCCAGAACAAGGCCTCTCTCGGAAGGTGATCCGGGACTGCGTCCAAAACCTCGATAATCGAATGTCAAGACGTGCATCTTATCAGGTTGTCCGGCTGATAGAGCGCGGTAATTCGGACATCGATAGCCGGATGCGACAGTCCCTCCTGCTCCGTGGAAGTGAATGACGAGTCTAGCTTCTGGATCATCGCGGAGGAGTTTAAAGGCCAATCGTGTTGTGACGACTGGCACTAGTCCCGGATCCTCACCGAGTAGTGCTTTCTCATGCTTCCGATAAAGTCCAACTGGTAGAATGTGCCAGGCATATAGGAGAGTGCCATCCACAGATTTAATCTCGAAGGGCGTGACCTGGTTGTGCAGGAAGCCGAATATCTCTGGGACGTTGAGATCTTTGCCCCAGGTCATTTGGATCGCGTGCAAGTATACGATGTGGGTTTGAAACCATGACGTTGTGAGGAGTCCCAGAAGCCCGAGATAGAGTACTCCAATGGCTCCAATGCCAACCGCGCCATATTTCAAGAGTTGGATGAACATCCTGCGAGGCGCAGCAACAGCTTGACCGCTACGGCTTTGGCTGTGGGCAAGAGGGATGTAAGGAATAGTCGCTGCCCTGACATCTCAATGCTGTTGCAGGCAAAAGCGGGAGTGAATAGCAAGTGAAGTGTGACTTGCTCGGCGCTGAGAGGGTCGAGGTGTCGTTGTTGGAGACCAAGCCAGTATAAGCGCCAGACGTTCCTATTGGCCAATACGTCAGCGGGTAATGGTTCGCGCCGAGCAGCTGGTCTGCCCTGCTGGGTCGCTATCATGACCCACACGCCTACCCGTCGCCACAGAAAAAGCCTGGTCTGTGCCTTGTTGTACTCGCTGTGCCGCACGAGCTTGCTGTCCAGCGTCGCTTGGAACAGATGCAACCCAATAAACTGTTGCGGAGGGTGTAGCAGGGCCATTAATAGCATTCTATCTGTTGCAGGCATGTCCACAATGTTTCGTTGCTCAGCTGGACGGTATATCGATCGCAGATTATGTCCTTCACTGCATTTCATCTCTAGTATCTCATGATCCGCACTGGAACCAATGATCTCGTTGCGAATCACAACGAATGCCATCGACCACAACAATATGCCTGGCGGCTCCGTGGTTCAGAACTTCACTACGCCTGTCAATTCTGCTGGCCTCGTTGGATGGCAGCCTGAGTCACCAGGCCGAGGGACTCTCAAGCTGATAGCGACGTGCCTGGCGACCACTGCGCTCTGTACCTGGATCGTGATCCATCCTCGCATCTACAAGCGTAAGAAACATCGGCTGCCACATAAAGCTGCTTTGTGGTTGAAGACCATAGTTGCGCCCGAGTTCATCGCCGTCGAAGCTGCTCAGGAATGGACTCAGGCGTGCAGAGTTGTCGAGAAATGCTCCAAGCTTACGGGCGGCCAGTTCGAAATGATCCATTCTCTATATATTGGCATGTTCGGACTGAGGTATCGAACGTCCTCTGGTTCAAAAGTCTTGTGGCCTAATCAATTCATTTGGCTGCTGGAGGAAGGTCTCCTAGATTGGCATTACCACAGAGAATGGGGGTTGTCGAGAGAGAGCATCAAGGACAAGGGCAATGCAGATACAACGGCGAAAGTACTGACCTTGGTACAAGTCGGCTGGTTCGTCGCTCAATCGATCATGCGGTGCGCTCATGGCCTTCCCTTATCGCCGCTGGAGTCCATGGCCTTGAGTTACATTCCGCTATTCGCCATCGCGTACGCGTATTGGTGGATCAAGCCGAAGGACATCGAAACGCCCTCTGAGATCGACCTTCCCCAGATGGATGATGACCAGGCATCGGTCTTCACGGCCCTCGCGGTAGACGATCGCTTCGATGACGAAGGTACCACTCAACAGCAGTCATTATGGGGAGTTTGGGCGTTGACTCCACGAACGTTCGAACAAGAGGCCGACCAGAAGTTGCTCGAAGAGGAGGGAAGACTATATCAGCACAAGCAGCATCAGTTCGAGAAGCACATCGAGGAATGCTCAGTCACCAATTGCCAAGCTCCCGACCACAAAGTGCCATCCTTTCCAAAGCTCAGGAAGAAGCTTAAATTGTCGCATTGGGATCCGGACCTGTACCATTCGCGACTCCTGTGGCCCATCTGCTGTCTGGCTGGCATTTCATTTCCAGCCATGCACCTTATATCGTGGAACGCAGTCTTCCCGACATTGGTGGAGACTTGGCTATGGAGAGCATCTGCGATCGCGTCGCTTGTCGCTATGCTGATCTTCATGCAATTTGAGGTGGTTGTAGTATCGTGGAGGGATCCCTTGATGTTGGTGAAGATTCTTTCTCCTACCGTGTACTTCGTCACGCGCGTCATCCTACTAGTGGGCGCATTTGCAGCGATCCGAGCATCAGATCCCGCGATCTATGAGACGTATGTGGTGTCCACGTATCGGAGCCATGTGATATAGTCGAATGCTCTCTCGCGGCATGTGCTCTTTGTCCAGCCACGGACTCCGGTCGTCTATGCTCGTAAAGGGAGAAGGATCCTCTGAGGAGGAATCAGAATATCGGTGGAGGCGACAACCATGGAGCGCACCAAAGACTTGGCCAATGTTTGATCGCAGCGGGAATTGTGCTGAGCGGGAGGTGGGTATCGCTCATATCTGCAGCGACTTTTCATAATCTTGTCTGTCATTTGCAAAATGTCAGTCGAATTGGGGTCGTAATCTCATAGTACTTCAAACATCAAGCCATGGCCCCATTGATCCTCAGCACCTGTCCACTGACCCAGCGACTCTGCTCTCCGCAGAGCAGCGTGATAGCATCAGCGACTTCTTCCGGCGTTCCAATGCGACCATGAGGATTCAGCTTGCCAATCGCATCGATGACCTCTTGAGGCTTGCCCTTCAAAAACAGCTCTGTGCCTGTCGGACCCGGGGCGACGCAGTTCACGTTGATACCTTTGCCGGCGAGATCTTTCGAGAGCACGCGAGTAATCTCTTCGATGGCGCCTTTGGTCGAGTTGTAGAGAAGGTAAGCAGGCTGGACGGTGCTCACTGCTGTGAGAGAGGTTGAGAAGAAGACGATTCTGCCTCCAGCGGACATATGTGGTACGGCTTTCTGATGGCTTGGTCAGCATGCGCCGTCGCTGATGTCTCGCATCGACTTACTTGAGCAAGGAAGTATGGTCCCTTCACGTTCAGTGCGTAGGTCTTGTCAAAGTCTTCTTCGGTGGTTTTATCGAGGGTCCTCATTGGAAGGATGCCTGCGCATGGCACGAGGATATCAAGCTTTCCAAAGTTGTCGACAGCGGCCTTCACCATACGCTCTGCGCCATCAACACTCGCAGCATCGGCCTTGATTGAAATGGCCCTGCTGTTGTGCTTTGCGTTGATCTTCTTGACCACCTCGTCCGCGGCTTGCGAATCGAAGGAATAATCGATGACTACGGAAGCGCCGAAGTCTGCCAGGCGCTCACTCAGTGCAGCACCGATGCCTTTGGAGCCACCTGTCACGAGCGCGACCTTGCCCTGGAGTTCGTTCATGGTCCGTTTGTTGACGTCGGATTCTTTTGTTTCTTTGGGGCTGGTCCTCGCCTGATGCCAAAGACAAGTGTCGCAGGACTGTATGATTCGAAGGCCATGGTGCTGTGCTGGGACACGGCCTTTTGTGCTCTCGAGGACGGTCGTAGGAGAGATGCTAATCTCCTTCCTGCTGTCAATTCACGTGCAGAATGTGGCTGTAGGGCAGCTCGGATCCTTCGGTTCCGTGAAAGACCGATCACGCTCTCCGGATGTAGTGGTTCTTCCATCCTGCCCCGAGGTCGGCATGCTCGCATTCATGCTCAAATCAGGTGATAAGCCGAAGAAGAGCCTTGAATTGGACGTTCGTATGTGAATGGCAGATCAAAAGAAGAGCCACATCCCGACTGCCTTGACGCGCTCCTTCCAACCTTGACCCTTCGACCAGGGAGTCAAATTGGCCTTGCGAAGCATTTCATCACGTTCTTCGATCGTATAACCCTGGTCGTATCGATCTGTGACAAAGTCCATCTCTTCCAGCATCACAAAGTGTGTCTTCTTGAGCAACTTACATCCAAGGAACATGACGAGCATGACTGGCAGCTCGACGTAAAAACTGACGAAATCAACGCCTTTGAAATGGGGCGAGAAGCATGACCATCCTTGGACCAATACCAGCACACTGTTGAGCACGACTGATGCCACAGGACCGTGAGGATATGTCCAGTTCTTGAAAGGAAGGAGGTGTTCGAGGCCTTGCTTTCTGATGCCGGTGCGGAATCTCAGTGACGCGAAGCCAATCGCGATCCAGGACAGCTGGTTGGATACGCCAACGATATTTTGCAGCCACGTCCATAATTGGCCTGCTCCTATGTAGCTTGCACCAAAGCAAAGGCCGCTGATGGCTGCGGTGACAAGGACGGCGACCCAAGGAACCTGATGCCGATTGAGTTGGCCAAGGAAGCGAGGTGCATGGCGATTAACAGCCAGTGAGTACATCAGTCGAGAGCCTGCGAACAATGCATGGTTGCCAGCTGATATAACACTCGTCATTACGACTGCGTTGATGAAACTTCCAGCAGCTTTGCTTCCTGCCATCTGGAAGACAATCGTAAACGGCGATGTTCTAGCATCCTTCGTGGCCAGGTCCGGGTAGTCATATGGGACATTCAGGCCAATGATGAGCACCGATAGAATGTAGAAGATGAGGACTCTCCAGAAGACATTTCGAACCACTTTTGGCAGCGTACTCTGTGGATCTTTGGTCTCTCCAGCAGTGATCGCGATCGATTCAGTGCCGCCGTATGCGAACGATGCTGTCACGAAGACGCTCGCAAATCCGCCGATACCGTTGACGAACGGAGCGTCGCCGTGATACCAGCTTTTTGTGCCAAGGTACTCTCCCGTCCTGTTGCCTCCACAGTTGACTGCAATACCCAGGATGATGAAGATTATGATCGTAACGACCTTCAGCAAGGACAACCAGTACTCCATCTCGCCATACGCTCGAACGGAAACGATGTTCAGAGCCAACAATATGAATAGGAAGATCAAGCTGAGCGCCCACCCAGGAAAGTTATCACTCGTGGTCCAATACTGTAGCAGGAGCTGCAATGCCACGAGATCTGCAGCTGTCGACACGGCATCGTTGAACCAGTAGTTCTTGAGAGTGTCAGTGAGTGTATGTAATTGCTGACGGAGTATAGCTGAAGTGTATGACTTACCCAAGTCAACGCAAAGCCAAAGGCATCGTCTACGAATCGACCGGCAAACGTGCAGAAGGATCCTGCGATTGGGATGAACGCAGCCATTTCTCCCAGCGACAGCATCGTGATGAAGACAATAGCGCCGACAATCGCGTATGCAATCAACATGGATGCAGGGCCGCCTTTGGCCAGTGAGTTCCCTGTGCCCAAGAAGAGTCCGGTCCCGATCGTTCCTCCAATCGCTATCATCTGGACTTGTCGCGCGGACAGTTTCCGTGCAAGTGTTGGGTTCGCTGGCGCTTCCGGAGGCAGTGCGTGGTCGCATGTTGGTGAATAATCGACTTCTGGGCCCGTCTTGGCCCAAATTCGACCTTTCGAGGGCTCGACATGGTGAGCGTCCATGGTCGTAGATGCCAGTCTACCGCATGCGCAACGCAAAGTGGAAGATGGAGCCTGCAATCATTGTTGAAGTTGTAATTTTTCACACTCTTCCTTCTAATAAAGGCCAACGTCCTACAGCTCAATGTAACCTCGAACAATCTTTAGCTCGATTTGGCGATGGCGTGCTCCATGCTGCTTCCTCTCGCACAACCGAAATGGCACCTTTGCTCGGTTTGAGAAGGCGGGTACCGGTACAGTACGGTAGCAGGACAGTCGTTGCAAGGGTCACGCGGCGATCAAGGGACGGCATGGAGCAGATTCGACAGACGACATGGCCGCGTCGCCGCAAGAGAATTGCAGCGGTGTCGACGCTGGCAATGATGCGCTGCGCTGCGCTGCGCTGCGCCATGCGTATCGGCAACAGGCCTGGGTACGATGACTTGCATCTCCCAAGCAGTGTCTGCGCTGTGGTGTTGTATGCATATACATCCTGGAGGCAGCCTTCCACCCTTCCTCAAAGGAACGAACCCGTCGTGTCGATGCGGCTCGTTCATGCATGGCTATAAATGCAGCTTCGTTGTCGCATCCATGCCCTCGCATTGCATCGAACCTATTAGAACGACAGTATGTGCGGGACACGGTCTGGTGCCAGCTCGAACATGTGGTGTGTGTGCAGCGTCCATCTGTCACAACACCACAAATACTGCGGTGCTACCGATGAAGCGCGACGCGAGTGCTAATAAGTCCAGGTAGAGCGTGACAAGGGTGAAGCCTTTCGTTTCCTGAGGCGGCGGCGGCGGGGACCAACTTTTTCCACACGTCCCAATGACTTCACACGCAGTTGCGCTCTCAACACTTCGACTATTCCGCATATCCGGCAGAACGAGACACAACAACTCCATGCAACCCGCTCTCTGCTGTTCCTATTACACCCTGCTCACTCACGCCTACCAATCCACCCCCGACCTACGAATCGCGATGTTTCTCTAAGCACGAAACACAACTTCCATCCCCACGCCTCGCCCATCATGGCCGACCAAAGAAGCAAGAAGAGCAAGGATGCCGCGAATGGCATTGTCTACGACATCTTCCTCTGGGTCTTCACCGTCGTGACCGATCTCTTCTTCCGCGAAATCCATCCTCGAAGCTCATGGCGTATCCCCAAGAAAGGTCCTGTTATCTTCGTGGCAGCACCCCATGCCAACCAGTTCATCGACCCACTCATCCTCATGCGTACCGTTCGACACGATGCGAAGCGACGGATAGCGTTCTTGATCGCCGAGAAGAGCATGCGCCGGGCATTTGTTGGCTTCATGGCGGGGTTGGTGGGATCAGTGCCTGTGGGACGAGCTCTGGACTCGAAGAAACCAGCCCCGGGCAAGATTTGGCTTCCAGATCCGGAGGGAGATCCGACCTTGATTCGAGGTGATGACCAAGTCAACTTCAAGAGCGAGCAGTACCAAGTGGGAGGCTTGATCGTACTGCCTAGTGTGAATAATGTCGCAGCCAATGCTGAGATCGCCGAGATCGTTTCTGAGAAAGAGCTCAAGCTGAAGAAGGCCTTTAAGGGCCATGTGGCTTACAAGCAGCTCACGGGGAACACAGCCACCGATGTTGCAAACGGCGATGTCAAGAGTGGACAGTTCGAAGGCACAAATTTCCAAGTGGCACCTCATGTCGACCAGGGCAAAGTATACCAAGCAGTATTTGAGCGCATTAAGAGCGGCGGCTGTATAGGTATCTTTCCCGAGGGAGGCAGCCACGATCGAACGGAGCTCCTGCCCCTTAAGGCTGGCCTTGCCATCATGGCGTTGGGCGCGCTGGCCGAGGACCCAACTTGTGGAGTCACCATAGTCCCAGTTGGGATGAACTACTTCCACGCGCACAAGTTCCGGTCAAGAGCTGTCATCGAGTTCGGAGCTCCCATCGAGATCGAGCCGGAGCTGGTCGAGCAGTACAAGAACGGCAGCAAGCGAGATGCTGTCGGCAAAGTCCTACAAAATGTCTACGATGCACTTTCAACGATCACTGTTCAGGCACCGGATTACGATACGCTCATGCTGATACAAGCCGTGAGACGCCTGTACAACCCAAAGGGAAAGAAGCTGCCTCTGCCATTCGTTGTCGAGCTGAATAGAAGGCTCATCAAAGGGTATCAAACCTACAAGGATGATCCCAGAGTGGTCCAGCTTCGCCAGGAAGTCCTCAACTACAACAGACAGCTGTTCCGCCTCAACATCCGGGACCACCAGCTGGCTTATGCAAAGTTTCCAATCTGGAAGGTGGTCGCTGTGCTGCTGTACAGAGTTGCCAAGCTTTCTGTGCTGCTATTCGCTTCCCTTCCTGGCGTCATCTTGTTCTCACCAGTATTCGTGGCCGGCAAGCTCATCTCGAGGCAGAAGGCCAAAGAGGCATTGGCTGCATCGACTGTCAAGGTGAAGGCCAGAGATGTCGTGGCAACCTGGAAGATTCTGGTCTCACTGGCTCTCACACCTGTGCTGGATGTCTTCTATACAAGCTTCCTGGTGTACTGGACTTGGAACAATCGCTTATGGAACACAGTGCCTCGCTTCGTACCACTCTGGTTCATGACCATCTTCGGCCTCATCTTCTTCCCAGCAATCTGCTTCGCAGCGCTGCGATTCGGTGAGATTGGAATGGACATCTTCAAGAGCTTACGCCCACTCGTTCTCTCCATCAACCCAACTCAAAGCAACACATTCGTCAAACTTCGTGAGAAGCGCGAGTGGCTTCAAGAGAGCATCAACAACATCATCAACGAGCTCGGCCCTGAGCTCTTCCCCGACTTCGACCAACAACGCATCATCAGCGATACCAATCACCCACTTCACTTCCCAGAACGTTCACGTCCTGGTACCCCATCGCATCGCCGCGAAGGTAGCGAGATTGACTCATTGTCTTTCACGCCCGCCAGTCCTACCGCACCCTCAGGTGTCGGCCACGCAATTCCTCGCAACGAAAGTTTCCAAAATCTCAGCTCGATTGGCATCTTCGCTTCCAGGCCCAGTACTCCCAACAGGAGTCGCAGTCGAACGAGCAGCAATGACTTTGGCAGCAAGATATCGGGCCTCGGCTTCACCTCGATAGACAAGTCGAGCAAGGATGCTGCTAAGGCGAACTTGAATGAGGTGAGCAAGAACTTGCATGAGGCGATGCGAGAACGTGGTCGGAGGCGGCAGAGTGAGACGGATGGCACGTTTGAGTTCGTGAAGGAATTTGACGAGGGTGGTGAGGGAGAAGAAGAGGAGAAGAAAGATGTTTGAGAGTCTGTTCCGAGCGTTGTTGCTGTGAGCGTTTGGTTATGATGATATCCCGGTTGAGCGTTTGCGATGAAGTTACGACGAGCTTCGACACCCGTATTTAACAACACCTACCAGTCTCTGGCACTGCGATCCTCTCCTTCTGAGCCGTATGACAAACCGCGTTCATGACCTAGGCCTCCCTACTGACGTGCAAGGCATCTTCCTCCGAAGGCAGGCCCTAACTTGCAGGACGGTCGGTAAGCTGCGCGGCGTCTCTACCAAGGGAGCGATATTTTTGACATGCTAATTTGCTAATGCGCGACTCAAGACCCCGCCTCCAACATCGTTGGATAATAGCGAGGGCGAACTGCAACGATGCCCGGGACTCGTCAAAGGCTGATTTAACAAGCTCTTGGTCGAAGCGTCGTGACCCCCAGCACGCAAATCAACGTCGAACGCTTGTAGCCCACACATTTCACTTGGATCGTCTCGAGATGTGTATGATACACCACCCGGTCTGAACTCCATCTTTCGCGGACCAGTGATCAATACCTCAACATCAGAAACTTTTCGGAAAATCCTTCTGAACTGATGCGTCATGACCCCAAGCCTCTCGGCCCACCCACCAGCAATCGAACACTGCGACCTATCGCCTTGGCGATATCGCACAGGTTCCAAAAGACCCACATGGCGCGGAAGAATCCGAGCTTTTTCGTGCCACGCCCAGCGGCATCACGGTCTTGGTGGTCAAGTCGAGGGTTTGTAAGCTTTTGGACTGTAGGCGAAGATGTGCATGATCGAGTAGATGAGCATTCCAACGTTGAGAAGCGCAATCGGAAGGATGACTTTGAGGTTTTGGTAGCTGACTCGTTTGCTGGGTTGCAATGGGGCCGGATTGCGAGGTCAGCAGGGTGAGGATGAGATTTTGCCAAAAGGTCAGGTACACCACAAGCATGATGCATACAAGTTGTAATTTGGCGCAGCGATGAACTTTCCTGTTTTTTGTCTTTCATGGTGTGCCAGTGTGCTAGGAGACAGTATTCTGCGATTGCGACGGAGACCGCTTCCAGGTACAGAATACAGGTGTGTGCGAATTCAGGACTGACCGATGCACCACGGTAGCGGCCGAAGCTCTCTGCGATGATGGAAGCTATTGATAGTACGACCTTCATGAGGCAGAACTGAAATATGCCGATCCACAGTGTGTTTGCCCAAGCCAAGCCGTCCGTGGGTGTATTCAGAAACCCCCTCTCTTTGCCACCCAGCGGCTTGATCCAGGACAACGGCCATGGTCATGGTTTCGGCTTGAGTTTACGGTACAACTGCTTCTGCTCGCGAAGGGTGGGTGCGACGTAGCTATTGCACAGAGCGAAGAACTTGCTGTGACGAAAGCCTTGTGAACGTTCCACGCGGTCTCGTAGTACACAGCTTGCACGTAAAACAGTGCTTCTGCAGAGGAGATTATTGTGTATACCGGAACGACGAATAGTATCCGGACGATACTGTTCGACGGATGAACGACAACTTCATCTGCAAGTGGATTGATGGACTGACTGTCTTTGTTCCGAGGGTGTCGAATAGCAACATGTGTGTGCTGCCATGAGGCCCAGAGAGATGATCACAGATAATAGAGCCGCGACAAACACGACCAGAAGGCGGAAATGATGTGTCGTGAAGCCTTTCCAAAGCTGTTCCTCGACAATAATCATATCTTGCAAAGTGGTGTTACACGTCGGCGTGACGAAAGCTGTTGCCCTCGAAAGGACTGTGTTCGCCGAGTATGAGATGTCCCAAAGATAAGAAGACTCTAGGCAGACTGAGAACATGAAGTGTGAAATGAAGCGCAAGGCTGGCGGCAGAAAGACATGCCGTCCCTCCGCGTTCGAAGCTCTAGATCTGCGCCACCACATGCAGCTGCTGCACAGCCTATCAGCCAACGGAGGCACCTTTGACATATAAGTGGCAAGTGATTGGAGAATTTGGTAGCAGTACAAGGATCCTCACTTCCTACGTGTCCGAAGCTTGGTGACTTGTGTAGCAACGGCGGCTCGGCAGCGGGTCGGAGTCGATTTGTCTTACTCCATGGCAGAAGTGACATTTCGCGTCGGGAACTCTCTTGTCTGTCTCGCAGTCCACGGGGATCTGTTTGCACTAGGTAGCTCCAACAAGGTTGACGTGAGATGCTTATATAGCATTGTCAGCCTCTGTAGCTAGAGGTGTCGCGGTTCATGCGGAGGCTTTGGCATCGAAACTCCGAAAGTCTTCCCAACTGGTGACTCCAGTGCATCGACGACAGCAGCCACTTGCTGCTGCGCCGTTTCACGCTCTGTTCTTGGCAAATCATCGACAGGCACCAACCGCCACATTGGGATTGGAAAAGACTTTCCCAGGGATTCCATAGCTTCCACAATACTCGCCGTCAACTCCAGTTTGCAAATCTGAAAATCGTTAAAAGCCATGAGGAGGACACCGTGGGTTGTGTCTATCGTGCTGTAGTAGATGTTGAGAGCGTCGAAGATGTGAGCTGTATCTTTGGCAGGTGCATCAGGTAGTGATGTTGGGACAATGCAATTCAGATCACCATCTGTCGTACTGAAAGGTGTTGCGTAGTCCTCAAACAGGATTGGAAAGGTGGCATCTCCAGGTCCTAACTTAAGCCACTCGTCGATGTCGAAGTCTGGTGTTTGTGTTTCTCCAGGTGTTGCCGACATGGTCGAGTGGGTCTCTGTAAGGTCATCCACGAGCGTTGGCGCGACAGGGGTACTTGAGCTCGGAATATACTCTGCGGGAGTTCGACTGTGCCTTCGCGACAGGGCATATTCTCGTGGCGTCAGTCCAGTCGCCTTCTTGAAGCAGCGATGGAAATGATACTTTGTCAGGCCTGCGCTTGCTGCCAGAGCATCCAGCTTCGGCAGAGGAGCATCTTCTGGAAGTTGTACCAGCATCTGCCGTACTTTCTCGATGCTCTGGTCGGCTTCAGGTACAAACTTTGCCAGCTCTGGCTTGCAGCGCTTGCAAGCTCGGTAGCCAGCCGCCTGCGCCTCTGCATTGGTTTCGTAGAACTCAACGTTCGATCGTCTGCATAGTCGTGCTTGACATGTCGGTCGACAGAAGATCTATGGCCATTAATCGATTGTCGTGAGAAATTCCTCGTTTGCCATACCTTGGTTGTTTTCACGCAGTATACGAAGAAGCCTTCTGCATGTGCATCGCGATCTCGAATCGCTGCCCATCGAGTAGCTTCGGTCGAATACCTGTATGTCATCGTCAATGGTGCGCCTCAGTGTTGTGATGTTTAAGGATGGCAAGGCCTTTCTGGATTGCTATATGCTGCGTCAGAAGGATCAGAGTGGGTCGTTGCTATGAAGTGACCAATCAGGGCTCAGCGGCTGCAGTGCTGTCTGTTAGTTACTATCTTACGAGGTGCCAAGCTGACAAGATCAACCCTACGAGGAGACTCTTGGTACATGTCATGGAATACTCCAGCTGCAGTGAAGCATGATGAGGGTTCCAGAGTCCATCGTGGAGCATTAGGAAGGGGCTCTTGCCCAAGAAAACCTGTTGGAGTGTGGTTACAGGCCTATGATCTTGCCGGTCAAGGAGGAATGGCAACACAGCCGCACAAATCTGCAGACCGGGATACTTATCAAGCTGTCCATGAGAGACCCAGGGCTGGTATGGTATCGCAAGGTCTAATCTGCAGGCGTAAGCCGCGCAAAAGCGTGTGGCTCACTTCTCGTCATGCGTGAATGAGCAGTCGAGGATCCAACTGCCCAAATCCCTCAGTACTCGGAGCAAGATGGCCAACGCAAAGTCATACTAGCCACTATTCAGTCATACCACTTCGATGCTCTCGAGAGGTTCGTCAAAGAGGAACTCACCATGCAAGGTCGGAAAGTCGGTATCGCTGGCTTCCAGAACACTTTGAGGACAACGCTTCAGAGCTGGCCGGGACTTCGATGGGTGCCACGCATGATCTCCATCGACATGTAGCAAGGTCCGAGCCTCTGTCGATGGATTGATATGTCCTACATAGGTAAGGATGGCAGGGATGTACATCTCCAGGAGATGGCCTTCTACACGATGAGCGACGCGAAGCTGGCGGATGTTGAGGTGGAATTGGGGGTTCCTGCGCCACCGGGAGATCCAGATTCACGAGTCGAACAGCAGTTGAGCAGTATTTCGAAAACGTCGATGTTGTGATGTTGGTGTGGGAGTGGGTGAATCATGAGGGAGTCGCGGGAGAGCCCGAGGACAACGTGCAATTTTCGTGAGGTGGCGTTGCTGCGGCGACCAACTTTCTCGCGTCGCCGTCAACACTGCGTTACATCGTCACGCATGAAGGTAGGACAATAGCAACGCTGGTGTGTTAAGGTAACAGACTGACAGAGTTTGTTGTTTGCTTTTGCTGCACTGCCACGACACTCGGACGCGATGGATGCAAATGTCAAGCAGCGGCCTCAGCACCGCCGCAACAACAGCTCCAAGTCGGGCATCTTGAGATCGCTGGTGTTGCCCAAGTCACGACCAGCTTCACCCGAGCCTTCACCGGCAGCAATTAATGGCATTGCCGCCCAAGGCGAAGCCAGGATGAAGTCGTTCCCGACATTCCAATCTAATCAGTCCCGTCCCACCAGCAGAGGCGGACTGCGAGAACGAGCGGGAAATGTGCAGTCACCGCCATCATCGCCATCAAAGAAGGCCACACTCGGCAAGGGCAACTCGAGCAAGGACAAGGACAACGTGAGGGGCGTCAAGATTCCCACAAAAACGAAGGACGGCCAAGATCTGTCCAAGAAGTCCAAGTCGTCGACGAACCTCGCTGCTGTCTTTGCCAAGATGAATCGGTCCAGCAAAGATCTGTCCAAGCAGGCACCCAACGACAAAGAGAACACGACTCCGCCAGCGTCTGCCACACAACCTCTCGAGACCCCGATATGGTCACAGTTCTCCTCCCAAGTACCCGACTCGAATTCATCAAGACCGGACAGTCGCGGCAACGGAGACAGGTCACCGAAAAATGTCAAGGACGAGATCGCGAGATACACCCCCAAGGACTGCTCTCCCTGCAAACAGCGCGACTTCGACGGCACCCTCGAACAGCCCGAACTACGACCCTCTCTCAGCCGCGATCGACTGCACAGCACCTACCTGCCGACTTCGGATAGCCTCATGAATGTCATCAGCCGCAAGATCAGTGGCAGATCAAGCGTGGACGAGAAGAGGAGCTCGCAGGTCATCAGTGAGAAGGACATGCCCATACTGCCAGGAAGAGTGTCCATGGAGCGATCAAGACTGCTTGGCCGACACCCTGACCGCAAGACGAGTGGGAGCAGCACAGAGCAGGCGCCAGCGAAAGAGAATCTCAAAATTGACAAGCGTGGAGGGAGAGTGGCAGCACTGGCAGCGACGTTCTCTGGTAAGACGAAGGATGCGCAAGCAGAGGCCAAGAAGGAAGAGGCACAAGTAGACCCGAAAGCTGTGGACGCGGCATTTGAAGCAGTACTCGATGCTCGAAACATTCCGGAGCCGATGCGACAAAAGATGCGAACATTGACACTCCGCGTCAAGGCAGATTTCATCAAGCAGGACGAAGGCTCAAAGGGCAACACGCCACCGGGCACTCTCACCAGCGATTTGGAGAAGTCGAGGTCGTCAGCCCAGGTCACTGAGGCCCCGGAAGAGAAGAAAGAAGAAGATGACAGCAAGTCTACCAAGCGCTCGAGGACCCGCAGCAGAACGTTCACCTTTTCCAGAGGCGACAAGAAAAACAAGAACGAGTCGCCCTCGAAGAAAGTCCGTGCACAAAGTAAAAGTAGACCCATGTCGATAGAGATACCGAAGGACTCCCCGGTGATGGGTCAGCATACAACACCTACAACTCCAACAGGCTCATTTGGGCGAAAAAGCGGAGCGCCAGCCCTGCCTGCAGATTATATCTCCTATCTGCACAAGAACACGGATCCAACGAAGGTTGAGGTTGGGCGACTGCACAAGCTACGAATACTGCTTCGTAACGAAACCGTGGCGTGGGTTGACAACTTCATTTCGCAAGCCGGTATGGCGGAGATCGTTGCATTGCTACACAGAACCATGGAGATAGAGTGGAGGGAAGATCATGAAGATCAGCTGCTTCATGAGACCTTACTCTGCTTAAAAGGACTATGCACAACTGAACGTGCCTTGGCGGAGCTGAACAAAGTGGCAGATGATCTGTTCCCAGCTTTACTCGGGATGCTATTCGATGAAGAGAAGAAGGGTCCGGCTGAGTATACCACTCGAACGATCATCATCAACGTGCTTTGTAAGTGGACACTACTGGCACTCAAGTCGCCGAGCTAACAGTCACAGTCAACTTCCTCTCATCTGCCACCAGTGACTCGCCCAAAAACCTCGAAACCCGCGCTCGAAGGATCCTCGCACTTCTCGGGGAGCAACAGAAACCGGAAAAAGCACGTCCCGTGGACTTCGTCCTGGGCATGCGTGTGCCTCGTCCATATAAGCTTTGGTGTCGGGAGGTGTCGAACGTGACCAAGGAGGTCTTCTGGATCTTCCTGCACCACCTCAATGTTGTGCCGCTACCGAAACCAAGCAGCTCTCACAGCAATACCAATGCTAACGACGAAGACCGAGCCAAAGCACTGCAGGCAACATATACTCGACGCCACTTCCCGGGATCTCGGCCACCTGTGCCAGCCGCTCCATACATTGGTGGTGTCGAATGGGATGCAACGACATATCTCACCGCCCACCTCGACCTGCTGAATGGGTTGATCGCTTCTTTACCCACGCCTGCTGCTCGCAATGCCCTCCGCGAGGAGCTACAAGCCTCCGGATTCGAAAAGGTCATGGGCGCCGTGATGCGAACCTGCAAGGAAAAGTTCTACTCTGGCGTCCATGACGGCCTCCGCGCCTGGGTCGCAGCTGCAGCTGAAGATGGCTGCGACACCAGGTTCGTGCGTGAAGGTCCCACGGATGAAGAAGTGAAGGAGTATGCCATGAAAGGCAGTCCGAAAAAGAGCCCGAGAAAGAAGCAGGAAAAGCCACCCCAACTTGATGCGCCTATGTTGGAAGCTCCAAAGCTGGATCTTGGACTTAAGTTGTCCAAGACGAACTCAAAGGACGATGATGATGGATGGCTTGGCTGATGAATTTGACGATTACGACTTTCGGTGTTGATAATTGGCATACATCGGGTGTTCTTTCCTCATTTTCGTATGTGGACAGCGTTGCGTATTGGTAGGAGTTTGGGCTTTTGCATTGCTTGGGATCTTGTCTTGATACTTGGGCATAATAGGTGTTCTCAGCACTCAATACAAGCAGCGCTAGCATGATGTACACGAAAGCATGAAACCCGTGGCCCCCATCTTTGCGCAGACTGTATATCCGAGTCCAACCTGGCAGCTACGTTAGAGCATCACCACACCCATCCCGGGTACAGCCACTTCGCCGCGATCGCGACAGACAGGCCATTTCATGTAGAATCTGATCCAATGCACCACGCGCGGAGAAGCCAGCGACAGTGCATCTCCATCGTCTCAGCGGACTCCGTGGCAATGTCCTTTTCCATCCCACAGTAATCCGGCACCTCTCAGCAACAAGATCACCGTATCTCAGCTAGCTCAGCCGCACGGCTTCCAACACCACAAGGGGCAACCAATTTATGCTCTCATGTGCAACGACATAGCTGCACAAGGATGCAGAGCCGAAGATCGCTGGCTTGAAGGCGGTAGCTGCGCCATGCGGTGGACCATTTTGCAAGGCACTCGCATTTGTCGAAGGATCTGCCATAAGAATAGCGCCCTGTCTCTGTCGGCCGACGGGGGGTATATAGAAGTACTGGCCATGGGCACCAGAGAGTTGCGCATTCGAGTAGTGGATTGAGAGAGGTTCCCGCAGCCCAACAACAACGCATGAGACACCTTCTCAAAGGAACTCGAAATGGACTGGTCATCAGCGGCAACGTACCACATCGTCACCACCGCAGGCCGTGATGGTGACATGGAGATCCAACGGAAAGGGCGGACAGCCGACGTGTGTGAGCGAAAGAAACATCTGGTTGGCGCACCGGAGCTGCGATTGAATACCGCAATCGTAGATGGAAGAGCGAGCGAAGCGTCTGCAAAGCTCAAACCAAGCCACTCAGAGTTCCTTTTGAATTGGGAGATGCATGCCGAGCATCGAGAAGGGACTGGCAGGGCGTGAAAGCCAAGGACACGCAGTATACGCGATTTGGCTTCAGGCACAACGAGCGGGAGTATTTGTGGAAGAAACAGGCATAGCCCTGCGAAGATGCTGGGGCAAGTGTTAACGAGCCGAACGAAGACACCAAAGACGACCCTCACACCGCGGTGCGGCTCAATGGTCTGCAACTGGTCGACGTCGACGTCGAAGTTTACAGGAACAAGACTCGTCACATTTTCGCAGAATCGATCGCCAGCAGACAAGGCACTGCTCGGGAGGTTGGAGGCGTTGACAGATATTGGAACCGAGCTGGAACCGCCCGGGTTGATCTCAATGCTTGAATTGAGAGAGTGTCAGGCTCTGGAAGTGAGAGCATCGAAGTTGCCACTGGCACAAGGACCGCCGGTGATCATTCAGGGATATGGTGTGGAGGGTGTGGTTAATGGTGCTCGCCAGCAAGGCATTTGTTGGCAATCCATAATACTGCAATGTGATACCCTTTATGACCTACCGGTCGACCTTTGTCCTGTCAACTTATCCTCGAATCGTCGCTCTTGATCTCGAAAAGCTCTACAGCCATCTTCTGCACATCCTCGTCGTCCACTTGAGACAGGGCAGTCTTGATGTCATCAAGGGTCTTTGCACCCAGGCCTTGTTGTGCCTTGGAGTAGATGTCCAACCCGGCGGGAGTGAACATGGTCTTCGCGAACAGAGTTACGACCCATTTGTTGCCATTGTGCTCCTCTTGACCCCAACCGATGACCTCCCAATGCGAAGCAGCAATCTTTAGCCATCCTTTGCCTCTCCAGTCCCATTCGCCTCTGCTGTCTCCCGTCCCTGCTACTTTGTCAATGCCTTTCACTGTTGAGACTCGATCTCCTGTCTCGCTCTGGTAAGAAACAAGGTCGTGCAGGCGATCGGTGCTGTCCTGTGGTATCGCGGGCGACGATGGAGGGAGGAGGGTATATTGGATCCGCACATTGCGCTTGCTACGCCACATTGGCAGCGTCGAGTGAGTAACATGCTACTCGGTGATGTCTTAGCGTTGGGAGCAGAGCGTCGAATGCACTTTGCAGCTTCGTCACTCCTGTCAGCACTCACCCATGTCTCTTCGAGCCACGACACTTCCGGCAACTCAAAGTCAGGTGCGGCTTTTGCCGACGAGGACGTTGGCGGACGGATTGCAATCGGCGCCATGAAGACAGGTGTACTGGGAAGCGGGCACTTCAAAGTGGTCGCTACGGACAGGGCCCCGTCTACATGGTTGTGCTGGAATAGGAATGGGAATGGGAATGGGAATGGGCCATACAATGGGACGCCCAATCCGTAACATGTCGCCTGTCGTCTCACATGGGCAGACCAGCAGCCCCGGGTTCTTGGGCATGAGTATAGCTTGCGCAGTTCAGACACGCTGCTCGGTTGCAGTTGCAATTGCAACTTCGCCACGACGCAGCAGTCACCCACCACTCTCACAGTAACACAATCCGGTTTGACTCATACCTGGCCCCTCGTATATGATCTGGACGCTGGCCTTGGATATCTGAGCCTTCTTTGGTACCCGCGCATTTCTTGTGCTTCCATGCCCAAGAAAAAGCACACCTTCAACTTCAAGCAACTACAAGGATCGTCATCTGGTGGCAATCAAGCTGCTAGTCAGGATGGCAGTCAGAAGGCTGTCACCGTCAACGAGCGTCTGGCGGAGTCAAGGAAGGTAGTCGGGCAGAATGCAGCGCAGAAGAAACGCGAGCTCGCCGAAGCTGTTAGCCAAAGGTCAGCACTACCGCCTCAGATTGGGGCCATCATTGGAGTCCCGGACAGTGCACCACCACTGCCCAAATGTGGTACACGCACAAGACTACCAAGTCGCACGCCAGGACCCGCTCCGCCTGCCAGCTGGACCAAGCGCACTGCATGGTCGCCGTTGCTGCCTTTCAGGTCTGGCAGACGTTCTCAAGCTCGTGCTAACAATGACCGCAGCGGCCCAATCGAGCTCATGCGATTTGGTCAACTTGTTGGGACCGAAACGGGAGACAATGATGGACGGACTGGTAGTCTCATACATCTGGCCCTGAAGACGGCTGCTGAGTCCTGGGACATGTTCGACGAGGGAGACCTGCCTGCTTTGGCAGAGCTTCCACTGCGACTACGCCTGAAACTGATGAGCTACCTTGCGTATTATGGACCCGAAGTTGGTATATCTGTGTTTGATGCCCTCACCACTGGCAACGAGCTAGTAACGTTCCTGGATCTGGCCGGCTTCTTCGGTACGGGATCGCTGACTCTAAATCGACTGGTCAAATACTTGAAGGCGGACACTGCCGCACCTGTCAAGTGTGAAGTTGAGTCTACCGTGGTAGAGTCCTGGGATCAAGACGAGACACTTGAGACTGCATTGACCCCGAAGTTGACCATGGCACGCTTCGCACAGCTGACGCATCTCTCGCTGTCACATCCGCCTCCTGGAGCATCGTGGCGCGATCTGCTTGCTATGTTGAAACAAACATCCAGCTTAACACACCTGTCATTAGCATATTGGCCGCGACCTACGCTCACGCCGAATCTAGCTACTACCACGGTCACCAGCCAGCACAGTCCGCCTGTTCGCGCTGGCGGAAGCCACTATTATTCTGGCATGGACGAGGACTATAGTGAACCGGCAAGCATACTGCGGCAGATGAGTAGCAATTTGCTGCGCTTGCAATGGCTCGACTTGGAGGGCTGTACCGAGTGGCTACCTGCTATGGCCCATCGAGGTTCATACGACGACGACTTCTCGCGGTCTCGCTCGAGCTATTATGGCGATTTGCCAAGGGTGACCTCTTCAGCTGTCACGAGCATCTTCGCTCATAACTTGAAAGGTCTGAAAGTCATACGTTGTGGCCAAGGCTGGCTTCCCAAAGCCGCAGGTCTGCGCGCTCTGCCACGACAGACTATGTGTAAGGCCCATCGGGAGCTTGTGGATGGGTATCTAGAGAGCCTTGATCCCCTTGGCCTGTGGTGGATCGACAATCAGGCAGCAGACGTCTATGATGTCGAAAAGCGGCGAGCAGATATTTGGATCCAGAGAGAGTCGCGCGCTCACGCGGCTGCCAAAATTATCAACTCTGTCCGCCGCGACAAGGCATGCAGCTTTATTTCTTTCGACTTCGGATGGGCTCAGAAGACGTAAAGGTGCGTCCGAAGTGGTCCAAGCGATTCTCAATGTGTTTCGCTAGCTCTTCTGCTGCAGAATCAGCGCTGATTAGACAAGGCTCTCGCCACGTTGGCACAACCAACGTTTTATAATTCTTATTTCAGCATGATGTTACCTTCCTTGAGGTCCTTGACCGAGAACTGTAGGAGCGGGTCTTTTTTGTCAAAGGCAGCTTCTGCACGTTGCTTGCGAGTCCACAGCATGATGTTATGGCTATCTCCACCTCGCGGCGCAAGCTCCTTGAACTGTAGCACTGGTAGCCACGGAACGCACTCTCAAGGATAACTATACATACCCTGCTATTCCACTTCCATAGATCACCACTCCCCTCAAGATCGACTTTTGAAGCAGGTGCCTCAAGAGTCTTTACAGTCTCCTCGACACCTGCGACCTGTTGCTTGCAGAGGTCGATACCGGCCTTCTTTGCATACGCGACAACGTGAGGCCGCCAATAGATGTCTGAGTCTTCCATTGGAATTTCGGCTGGCTGTACAGACAGCTTCAGCCAGAAAGCCACGATCAGCCCCAGATCCTGATACTTGGAGTCCTGCTTCAGCTCTTCTGCAAGGCTCACGTGATACAATGCCGTGAGTAAGGCGGTTCCGAGGACTTGGAGAGTCCTGCCACATCGCTCGTCATCGTCAATGCATAGCCACATGTCGGGTCCATCTGACCTGTTCAGAAAGTGTGCTATCACTGCTACGGTGGACCACATCTTGTCCAGGTCCGGCTTCTTGTGTGGTGTGCCGTGCGATTCATTGAACTCGATCAGCTGGTCCACAGTCCTTAGCAATCGGATTGCGTGACACAGCAGGGAAGAGTACTCACCAGATTCTCGATGATCTCCACAATCCAATATGCGTGAAAGTCGTTGTAGACATACATGCCAAAGTCGTCCGGATTTGTATACCTCGAAAGTCTAACACAGTCGCACAATCTCCGCCAGCTATCGGCCATGATCTTGAACGGCCAGGCCGGGTAGTCCGAAGCCGGCTTGTTCCACATTCTGTCTCTTGTCCTACGCGGATCAGAGCCATCATCGGGCTCAGCTGCCTCCGCGGCCTTTTCTTCGTCATCTCGCTCATCCTCTTCCTCGTTGTAATCATCATCATAAGTGTACACACCTGCGTAGGGCGGCTTACTCATGCAAATATATTCGTGTGGCGGTCGCTTCGCGATGTGTTCATTCTACGACTCATACGTTGGCCATGCTGTTGAGAAGGCTTACCTGTAAGTCAGGTGTGCTGTCTTTCTCGACGTCGCTCGCAGCATCAGCATTTTCGGTATTATTCTTAGCTTTGGACCGTCTCGATTGGGGTTGCTCTGGCTGTGCATTCACGTCGGCCCCTACAAGAGCACGGTTTTTGGGTGGCATGATCTGGTTGACAGTACCTGTGAGCGGAACACCAGAAAGAAGCAGAGGGAGTGGCCTGCCTTGCAATGATATCGACTTCTGCTTTTGAAAAACACTCCCTGACGATCATCAACGTTGAACGTTTCGCGTCAACGCGTCGACGTCATGTCGATCGATCTCGCTTGCAGCAGACCAGTACATTCTGCTGGGATGGCCTGACATTCATGAGATGACCGCAATCGGCTGCCCAAGCTAAAGCCTGCCATTGCAAATGCTCCTGCAGCTTATCGCACCGGTGAACCACCATGATCGTTCTCGCCCACTGCATCTTCTAGCGTAGCCCGTTGCGCCGCCAAGAATCGATGCTGCTCCGTACGTGGCTTGCAGGAAGAGTGCACTGCTAGTCAGCACAAGCAAAACGATTGTACGGGCGTTTGGGCGTTGTGGCACAGACGATATCAGCTCTTTCAGCTGAGCAGTAAATCCTGTGCCGAGCTGAAGATGCAAGCACTGAGTCCAGCCAAGTATTTGCAAGACTCAGCGACCTCTCCCACAATGAGCTTAGTCGAACGCTCCTTGGTCTCCGTGACGACATCGAAGAGATTGGCAGGAATGCAGACCTTCGAGACGAGGATGCCACGAGAGCAATAAAGAGCAGCCACGGGGCCATATAAGCTGACTGACCGTTCCTTAGACTCATGCACAGCATCTCTTCTATAGCATTTGCAGGACGAACCACCTGT
Source organism: Dothistroma pini CBS 116487 (assembly GCA_002116355.1). NCBI lineage: Eukaryota > Fungi > Ascomycota > Dothideomycetes > Mycosphaerellales > Mycosphaerellaceae > Dothistroma > Dothistroma pini. The sequence continues at coordinate 181,397 of KZ108311.1, read as the reverse complement.
CAGCACCAAATCCTAACATCATGCGGGTCCTCATCACACCCCTGCTGTCTGTACTCACCTGCCTCGCCACCGGCGCACCACAAGCCACTCCGACTGCAACGCCTTGTTCAACGACAAAGCCTTGGCATCGCCGCTGCGATTGCAAAATACCGGTCAGCACAACAACGGTCGAGCTTGACTGCGGTGGTCGCACGCTCCTACCCAATCCAATTCGTTGCGGCAACGTCTGCCTTGCACCTCTAACGACAGACTCGACCTACACGGCGACGAACTTCATCTGCGCTTCGTCAGCATCACCACCAACACCATATTGAAGTCAGGACAGGAGAACAGCTGAAGGTGTCGAGGGTAATCAGCGAAGCGATGCGCTCACGCATCGGCCAGCCTTTCGTCGGTGCCTAAATAATCACGTTGGGCGGTCGAAATCGTGTATTTGTGCGCGTATCTAGTGTAGTGAGACAGGTCGTCGTGGCCGTAAATCTTCAAAGATGTAGCCGCCATGAAAGCAGAATTACATCATACCAATGTTTTCGTAGCCCAGCGAGAGTTCGACAGCCCCATTGCGCATCGCTAAGCTCATGGGTGCTGTCCTTGGCCCTTGCGGACTGGCAATTCCGAGGCGTGCTGCTCGTAGTTCTTCGGCAGGCATTTGTACCTACTGAAATATTAGCTCTATCATCGACCACTGCTCTCATGATTGACACACTTCTTGAGAATGCGCTCGAAGCCATCCATACCCTGTTTCAAGACGTCCATGCGGGGACCATAAGAGACGCGGACGAAATGATGACAAGGGCTATCGAAAAGGTCACGTCTGCGAGCAGGGTTCAGGTCGAAAAAGATTCCGGGCACCACGATCACCTACGAACAGAAGAACATCAGTGATATTCGTGGGAGGGTGCGCCAGTAAATCAGCAGCGGGCACATAGTGGGGGATATGACGCGCTTACCTTCTCCCTCAGGCAAGCTTGGAAGAAGTTCAGTCCGTCGTTGATAGCCTTGGGCAGGTTCTCAAGGTTCAGCCATAGATAGAAGGTGCTATCGGGCTTGTAGTCGATGTTGAAACCCATCGCTTCGAGACGGCCGATAACGTAGTCGCGCTTCATCATGAAGTGTGATTGGAGGGCCTTCATTTCGTGGCGGACCTTTTTCGGTTCGAGCATTGATACGGCAGCTGTCAGACACCATATTAGCATACCCGACACAGAGGTTGTAGTACCTCAGCGCCCTTGGTCACAGAGAGCGTGCTCTCACACTACAGTGCTTACCTTCCTGAAATGGAACATTGGTGCCACCATCAAGATAGGAGCCGCAGCTGCCAAGAGCTTTGATGAATTCCTTCGGACCCAAAATCCAGGCAACACGCCAGCCGGGCAGGCGGAAGCGCTTGGTCAAGCCATCGATAATCAACACATCGTCCTCATCCACGTCTTCAATGTTGTCGGCAGCGCTTATGACCTTGCCATCACATTCGGTGGTGTAATTGTAGCCAGAGTAGAATTCGTCCATGATTAACGTAGCACGGTCTCTGCCTATAAGCAAGAAGTCAGTACAAATGTTGTATTAGATGTGCAGCAAAGTATCATGATAACGGCGGCGCCGTCTCAGTAGTGGCCCATCACGCCATGCGATGGAGTGGCTGCGTCACACCATGAGAAACCTCTCGTAATTCGAGATACTGCTGGCGTTGTCAAGATTTCCTCTACCTCGTCAGAACAACTCACAGATGTCTTGTATCTTCGCAAGCTCTGGAACACTGATCATACGTCCAGTCGGGTTGCGTGGGTTGGAAGTCAAGAGGACCGATGTGCCTCGACGAATCTCTTCTTCAACTTTCTCCTCGTGGATCTGAAAGTGGTCTCCGTGGTCCAACCTACACAAGGGCGTTAGCCATGCTCCAACACCACATGGCAATGTCTCAGCGACTGCCGTCAAGCGGGTGTTTTTACGGAATTGGGACCGGCGCGAAGTTCCTAAACAACGATAACATCTCGTTGTAGGCAGTGTAGTCAGGAATGAAGAATCCGAGGTAAGCGTTCCCAAGGACGGCGGCAATACGGATCAAGCCAGCACGCCCACCTGGGACGATGCACACATTCTCGTATGTGTACTTGCTTTCCTGGCCTTGTCGGTGATGTTCGTTGTAAAGATGGGCAACTGCTTCGCGCAGTGGCTTGATGCCGGCGGTGGGTCCGTACTCTCGGCCACTCATGGTGACATCAATGGTATGAGGCCGCTCAAAGCAACCCTCGATCTCATCATCGACTTCGGGAGCACCTTGACCTAAGTTGGCCCACAGATGAGGTTCTTCTGCGAAGCCATGCTCGTAGGCTCGCTCGGTCGTCCAGACTACACCAGTCGAAGCACGAGATGGATCAAGTCCTCTATTACAGCATTAGCATCGTGGCCTTTTGTGTCCAACGACTACAGCAGTGCGTACGCATGTGGCTTGTGGCCCTCGTGAGCCTCGCGGAACTGCAAATGTACAGCAGAGTTGAGCTCTTTGAAACACATTTAGTATCTGACAAACTCATGTCGCACCGCACCTCTCAGTCGTCGAACCAGAAGAAGTTCCATGGTGTCTCCACATGTCCATGCAGACAGAGCGGCGGTTGGAAAGCCAAGCTCTTCTCGGAGCCTTATGCTGTGCCAAGCACCAGCCGATGTGGTGAATGCGTCCTGGCGCATACGTACCTTGGGTCGAAGCTCTTGAGGTTGAAAAGCGTCGCGATGTGTTCTTGGTGTCTATGCCCGCGAGCGCGTTCCGCATAGAATTCTGTGGACGTCCTGCCATTGTGCTGTCGGCAGCTGGAGAGAACTTAAGATGTGTCGCTGTGCTTGTATGGATCGATAGGTGGCCGTCGGGTAAACTGCGCTGGGCGGTGAGGATCGAAATGTGTGTGGAGTTAATGCAACGACTTCGGCTTGTGTGCCTCAAGATGTTACAACGCAGACTTGAACCTTGAAGGGGATGTCTGTTCCTGCCGTGGAGGGACCAAGGGCGAATGTCACTGCTGAAGAAGCCTCGACTGAAGAGTGCATTTGATCTTGGCGGCAATGCACCACTATTATATATACCTTTTATTTTGCATCTGCCCTACTCCGATACAACTCCACGTTCCTCGCACGCACATCACAGCCGAAAAGGAAGCTGAATGTGCAACGAAAGCTTAGCCAGCGGTCTGCGGCGCACGATGCGCTGCAGATAGCACTTCGGCCGTGGTGCCACGTTGTACCACTCGCACTACTCCCACGCGGAGCATCATTGATTTATTGCTGCGAAAGCGGCTTTCGGGCAGCATCGAGTTGGATGACTAAGGAAGACGTCGCGAATCGCAATGGTAACCACGTTACTTGACGCAAAGTCTGGGATGTGGTTCGACACGTTGACAGGTGGGTTGCGCGGACGTTCGACTTCGACAGCGAGGTGACCGACTGGATTCTTTGACCATGTCAGTCATTTCGTTCAATCAATGCGGTTTTTCGTGTCGCTCACATCATAGTCTGCAGCTGTACCCGATCGGGATGCTAGCAAATCAGGTGCTAGGATTAGTAGTCCGTCATATCCGTGTTCACAGGCAGCTGGATATTCCTGTACAGAAGACTAAGGTCTGTGTCCAGCCCAACTTAAGGACCTGGTCTCCTATTTACTTCCCCTGATCAATGCACGCTCTTGGCGAAGTCGATCGCCAGCCGCCAACGCACCTCACTAGCGCGTCCGGAGTAGTCGGGACCTTAGCACAAGACTTCTTGGAGAACGTCCAGCTGCATAACGTCAGCTGCTCTGTGGCTACATAGTGCCGTACACTCTTTGAGCTGGATACGCTTAGGTCACACGACACTCCCTTGAGCTGCTACTTCTTGTCGATATATCTGAGCTCAAGAGCGACAGCATCACTACACCCCATGGAAGTCCGGAGTCAAACGCGGCATACCGAATCATAAACCCACCAGCATCACACACCATGGCCACGGAGTCTGGCCGTCGTCAAGCTACCTTAGCTGGCGTACTCGTCAGAGATCTGACACTAGGAGCGGTACGAAGTGGTTACGAGCTGTCAACGTTGCTGTGTACTGATCGAGAAACAGCTTACTGTCCAGAATGCCGCTCTCGTGCTCCTCATGCATTACTCGAGGGTCATGCCACTCGTCAATGGCGACCGATACTTCGCATCAACCGCCGTATTCCTCTCTGAGGTCGTCAAGTTCTCCTTCTTCCTATCGATGGCATTGTACGAGATAGCGACGAGTCCACAGACACCGGACACATCGACTGTGAGCGAGCTGGCTGAGGCACTGTCAAAAGCTGTGTTTACGGGAGATAGCTGGAAGCTGGCGATTCCAGCTGTCATGTTCGCGGCTACAAACAGTCTCCAGTATGTTGCCGCAAGCAACCTGGATGCGGCCACATTTGCAATCACGTATCAGCTTAAGATCGTGAGTGCGGCCACGTTTGGCATATTTCTCCTGGGTCGTGTGCTCAATATCAGGAAGTGGCTCAGTCTTGGAGTGCTGGCACTAGGCGTCCTGGTGGTACAGGTCTCCTACGTCTCGAGACAAGGTCACGTTCTGTCCATCAAGGATCTAAGAGAAGGAGTCTCATTCAAATCTCCACGGTCCATCTGGGATATGGAGGCAGAGGGTAACGTGGCTGCTGGACAGCTCAATAAGCGATCTGCGACATACGAGGGCATCGACGAGGATGTAGCTGCGGCCAACCCCAAGATGAATGCTTCCATTGGTCTCGCCGCTGCCGTCCTGGGCTGCATACTGTCGGGACTTGCATGCGTCTACTTCGAGAGGACCCTGAAGGCCAAGGGCGACACGCGGGTATCAATCTGGGCGCGCAACTTGCAGCTTTCCTTCTATTCTATCTGGCCGTCGTTGTTCTTGGGCGTCTTCTTCATGGACGGGGAGCACTTGTCGAAGACGGGGTTCTTTACTGGATACAACTTCATTGTTTGGGCGGTCATCTTGCTGCAAGCCGCAGGCGGCATTCTTGTAGCGTTGGCACTGAACTACAGCGACAGCTTGACGAAGAGTCTTGCAACAAGCGTTTCCACTGTGATCACGTTCTTGACCAGCGTTTTGTTCCTGGAATTTCATACGAATTTATTCGTAAGCTTCGATCAGCTCACTTCACGCATTCTCGCTGACTTTCGTGCAGTATCTGCTTGGCATGATAGCCACCACCGGCGCAGCGTTTCTACACAACTCTGGTCCAGAAGAAAAGCGACCACGACCGCCTCCGATCAACGTCACACAGTACGAGAAAGACGGCAGTCAAGGCTATTTTGACATCGAAGCTGTGGCTACTGCGGGCAGGTCACCATTACGAGATCCGATGCGTGAAGCCTTGGTCACGAGCAGACCTGGTACGCCAATTTCCGAGCGGCACTTTAGGTCTAAGAGTGCGAAGCGGGGGCAATGATTTGGATGTGGCAAGAGAACAGGCGTTAGGGTGAACTTTGGATGACACCAGGCTCGAAGGATGTGCATGATATGACGTGCGGACGCATTGGGCACTGGGCATCGGGCATTGGGCATTGGGCATTGTGCATTGGGCATTGGGCGTAGGGCAATGGAAATACGGACAGGAAATGGTATGTGGGTTCTTGCACACTTTACGGTACCGGGTGTATCGTCGCAGAGGTGGGACTCAAGTGCGCCGAGCATTGTATGTGAACAGGAGAGCACAGTAGCACTTTCTGCTTGGAAGTAGGCTCTGCTGCTGGCGAGAAAGACGTGCAAAATGACGTACAAAGCGACTTCGGGATCGTTCATCACCGGCCGCATTTGCGATGTCAAAAGCTTCAGCGTGTGGCGGACACCCGTGTTGTGGAAGGAGCGCCGTAACGCGACTGCCTTGTGCGCAGGCCGCCGTCGAAGCCACGTTTGGCATCCCTGCTTTCACATCGAACTTCCCTCCACAAGACAGTTGTTCCTGTTCTCGACCTTCGCACGACAGTACCGACCATCACGAGTCACTCCTTGCGAGAGTCTCGCCGCCAGCCATGGACGAACACGAGTATACAGTCACTCAGATTGACGCCCTTGGCCGACCCTACCGAGAGCCTGTACGCGTGCAGGCATCTGTCAACGGCTTTCACTCTCACGACGATTACACGCACGACTACCAGCAGAGTCACGACTATTACCGTGTTCCAACAGATGAATACATGCATGAACCGCAACAGCTCGACGCTTTCGGTAGGCCAAGCTTCGTTGCGGACAAGCAGTCGTACTTACACAAAGATAGACGAACGACTGCTCCATCAGCCAGACTACGACTCGCGACACGCACAGGCTGCGCGGGGTCATGCAAGATTATCGCTGCCATCGGAACATGTTTCAACTCGTGCACCACGGCACACGCAAGTATCGCCAACTCCCACCACTTTGCAAGCAGTGGGTCTATCACGTTTCGCCTTGACATCTACCCACCAGAGACCATCGAGCTCATCGCCTCATCGACCAAGGTACATTTCCAGTCCAGCTTTCAGTGCCTCTCAGCGGCATCCAAAACCGGTATGGGAGCGGTCTCACGGGCATGAAGCCGATGACCACCATCATTTTCGGCCCGCAGTCGGTAGTCATCGAACCCACGATGCCTTGGATATGTACCGCAATCCGGAGCCTGAAAGCGAAGCCTTGCCGGATGACCCGATACAGCAGCCGCCGCCAACGCTTCGGCCAGACTACACATCTAACGCGGTAGCAGCTCGTCCCAGCAGAGACGCTCCACCAGTTGTGCAAGGCATCCACCTGGTCCCCGCTCGAGACCTTCCCGACCGCTTCAGGGCTATCTTCCCATTCCCGCTGCTGAACGCTGTACAGTCGAAATGCTTCGAAGTTGTCTACAAGACCAGCGACAACTTGGTCGTATCGGCACCAACCGGTAGCGGGAAGACAGCAATACTGGAGCTCGCCATTTGCCGTCTCATCAATGGCTTCTCAAACGGCTCCTTCAAGATCGTGTACCAAGCGCCCACAAAGTCGCTCTGCAGTGAACGACAACGCGACTGGCAGGCCAAATTTGGTCCGCTAAACCTACAGGTGGCTGAGCTGACCGGAGACACCGACAACGCACAGATGCGCCATGTCCAGCACGCCAGTATCATCGTCACCACACCGGAGAAGTGGGACAGCATGACACGAAAGTGGAAAGATCACCAAAAGCTCATGCAGATGGTCAAGCTCTTTCTCATCGATGAAGTTCACATCTTGAAAGAAGATCGTGGTGCTACGCTGGAAGCTGTTGTATCTCGGATGAAGTCGATCGACTCAGACGTCCGCTTCGTTGCATTGAGTGCCACCGTTCCGAATTCTCAAGACATCGCCACCTGGCTTGGCAAAGATTCCAACAACCCTGGCATGCCTGCGCCACGCGAGAGTTTCGGCGAAGAGTTCCGTCCAGTGCGATTACAGAAACACGTCTGTGGCTATGCTTCAAACTCAAACGACTTCGCTTTCGAGAAGACGCTGAACTCCAAGCTGACCGACATCATTGCGAAGTGGTCACATCGCAAGCCACTCATGGTGTTCTGCTTCACGCGTAAATCTTGCGTGGAGACTGCCCAACTGCTTGCTAGCTGGTGGTCAAGAAAGGGTCCCCAAGAGCGTTATTGGACCGGACCGCGCTCGGGCATCACATTTAGTGACAAGGACCTACAGCATACAGTTTCTGCCGGTGTTGCCTTCCACCATGCTGGTGTGACCACTCAGGATCGCACTGCTGTTGAGCAGGCTTACCTGCAGGGAGAGATCAACGTGATTTGCTGCACTTCGACACTTGCGGTGGGCGTGAACTTGCCATGCCATATGGTCATCATCAAGAACACAGTGGCGTACAGTGCGACTGGAGGTATTAAGGAGTACTCGGATCTGGAAGTCATGCAGATGCTCGGGCGTGCTGGCAGACCGCAGTTTGATGACAGCGCTGTTGCTGTGATCATGACCCGCCTTCTTCGCGTGCAACTCTACGAGAAGATGATATCGGGCCAGGAGCTGCTCGAAAGCTGCCTGCACCTGAACTTGATTGACCATCTCAACGCGGAAATTGGTCTTGGCACGGTGACGAACTCCTCATCTGCGAAGAAGTGGCTTTCAGGGACGTTCTTGTACGTGAGACTCAAGGAGAATCCAGAGCATTATAAAATTGGAAATGATGCTGACGGCCGCAATCTCGATGAACGCCTCGAGAACATTTGTCGAAAAGCGATCAACATGCTCGAGCAGCATGACCTGGTGCGAGGATCGATCAAACTGGAGTGCACCGAGTTTGGTGACGCTATGGCACGATACTACCTCCAATTCGACACCATGAAACACTTCCTCGCACTACCGTCCCAGGCGAAGATCTCTGAGATCTTGTCAGCCATATGCAAGGCGGCAGAGTTCAAGGAGGTCCGCTTCCGAGCGGGTGAGAAGCCGATTTACAGGGCATTGAACAAGAACAACTCCATCAAGTTCCCCATTCCGGTCAACATCGACTCACCGGCTCATAAGATTTCTCTGGTCATACAATCGATACTGGGCGCAATCGAGCTTCCGACGGAGGATCGCAAGCATCAGATTGAATACGCTACAGGCAAAGCAATCATCTTCCAGCATATTCATCGTCTAATCCGGTGCATCATTGACTGCCAGCTGTACCTGGAGGATGCAATTTCGGCCAGAAACGCTCTGATGCTGGCTCGAAGCTTCGGCGCCCAGGTCTGGGATGATTCGCCTTTGCACATGAAACAGCTGGAAGCAATTGGCCTAGTGTTCGTACGGAAACTGGTTACGAGCGGTATCAGGTCAATCGAAGACCTTGAGCATGCCGAACCGCATCGTATCGAAGCTGCTGTTGGCCGCTATCCACCGTTCGGCGCACAGACTCAAAAGAGAGCGAAGGCCTTCCCACGCCTTTGCATCGCCATGAAGGTCGTTGGAGAGCCATCCGTCAAGAAGGCACAAGGTGTCACAGTGAAAATTAACGCCGAGATGGGCTTCATGAACGAGAAAGTGCCCGAATCCTTCAGTCGTAGGCCAGTGTACGTGTGCCTTCTGGTCGACACTTCTGAAGGTGACCTGGTCCATTTTGCACGGATCAGCGCAAAGAGGCTCAATAAAGGACAGGAGGTCATGTTCAGCGCAACCCTGATGGCACCCAGCCAGACAGTTCGAGGTTCAATCATGTGCGATAACATTGCCGGCACACAGCGTACAGCTACATTGAAGCCGGAAATTCCCGCATTCATGTTCCCGACTCCAAAGAACGCGGAAGACCTCCACAAGAAGCGCGCAGCTTTTGTGAATGCACCAAACACATCGAAGCGCCGCGCTGAGGTAGCTAAGCAGCCCAGAGCTCAGGACGACGAGGAGTTCGGAAATGCTGGCATCGATGACGCTGACCTTGCTGCCGCTGAGAAAGTTGGCTTCACGAACATCGATGACTATGACGACTCTGGTAACGAAGATTCGAAGATGACAAAGAAGAAGTCTGATCGACCAGCACCAACGCCAACCGAGCATCGTCAACCATTTCAGCTTCCGAATGGTAAGTGGGCCTGCAATCACCGATGTCAAGACAAGACCGCATGTAAGCATCTCTGCTGTCGTGAAGGTCTCGACAAGCAGCCAAAGCCACCAAAACCAAAAGAACCCAAGAAGTCCGAGAAATTGGATCACAAGCAGACTCAGCTTGATTTGACCAAGAAGAAAGCTGGCACCAGTCAGCAGGATTCCGCCGGCAACGCTTCATCCACGACATCTACCGTATCCTCTTGCAAGCCGCTGGGGTCTCAGGAAACCCGCAGTCTCGCCCGTCTGCACGATAGCATCCCGAGTTCGAAGCCGAAAGTAAACACACTGAAAAGCACTCTGGCTGGCGAGCTCAACAAGTTTGTCGCGGAGTCTTCTCGTCATGGGTTCCTGCCACCTAAGGCTCATTCGGACGATGATATAGTCTTCACAAGCGACTATGGTCTCGACACGCTCGATCCTGATGACTTTCCCAACAGCACACAAGGGGCCACGCACATGAGTCCTCCTAAAGATATGGGCGGCTCTATGGACGATGATGACATGCTCGACATACCAGGAGCAGACATGTTTGATGATACTCCAAGCTACAGCGAAGACGATGGACACGTCGACCTTTCCTCTTGGTCAAATCACATGGAGCCTATCAAAGTCGCCGACGATACCGACCTACACTCGAACCGTCCCACGAGTGATGAACTTCATACGTCCAAGCCCAAGCAACGCGGCATCTTCATGACAGGCACAAGCAGCAGCAGCGATTCCAGTTCCTTAGCCATGCAGGACCTAGACAGCTTGGCTGACGACTTTACAAGTGCCAAGCACCACCTGGAAGACGATGCTGACGAGCCGACGGGCGAATCCCAATCAACAAAGAAGCAGAAGTCGAAATCAGCGTCAAACGTTGGTAAGGAGCAAGACACTGAGACGCATGCCGACTTGTGCAGCGGTTTCAACGCCACCGAGACGACTGCAGCTCCATCGGCGCCCGCGTTTACAAAGACCGAAGAGGACAGATTGCGTGAGTGGTGGTTGGAGACATTCGGCGAAGACGGCATTAATTTCGTTTAAGGAGCAAAGGGAAATATCAGAAAGAAGAAATCTGACGACCACAATCTTGGAATTTGCTCAAATCAACGCTCAGCGAATATCATCGCTTCATACTTGTCCATAGCTATGTTGTATATGACACATGACAAGGAGACACGAATAGTGTACGCTTAGCCACCCATTGCGCCCTATGCTGCCATTTTGCCCTACACCCAGCCATACACTCCATAACACCGCGCTTACTCCATTGCTAAGCCATGCCATCATACTCGATACCTATTTCCTGTGATCGCCAAACACTCTCCTCTGACGGTCTGGACCCTCGCCCGAGTGGTGTCGCGCTCCTGAGAATGGGAAGGCGTTCTTGCCGCTGGCAGTCGATCCCGCATCCTATGAAGCACCACCCGACGGCGGGCCGCCTCTGGTTCTCTTATTGTCGCCGCCAACAGGCGATGCACCATCGTGCTGGCGCTTCTGACCTGCGTTAGCGGCAGTTGCACCCCCTCGGGCACCGCCACGTCCACCACGTCCAAAGGTGCCGCCACCTCGAGGAAGACCTGTCGCTGCTCCTCCACGTTGAGCACCAGCTGCGCCTTGGATCTGCAGACCACTGCTACCACCGATGCTAGCCTGGCGGCTTGGTGGACCTTCAGCGCGCGGAAGCTTGCTACCTCCTACAGTGCCGCCTGGCTGTGGAATGCCCGACTGAGTAATACTACGCAAGGCTGCTGGACCGGTACCTGCATTCGTGGCCGGCTTCGATGTAGGTGCGGATACCGTAGGTGCAGCTGTTGAAGCCATGCTCGACGAGGGCGTGAATGAAGTCGCTTTGGGGTTCGTTCCTGCCGGGCTCGCTGGTTGTTGTGGGCGTGCAGCAGCACCCGGCTGGCCTAGATTGCTTGCGGGCTTTGCTTGGATTGGCGACGGCGGCACACCCGGCTTAGCTGGAGTCGGAGCTGCCGCCTGGACCTTGACTGCTATCTCCCAAACTTCCTTCACTGGCTTGTCGGGTGTCTCGGAAGCAGCGGTTTCGATAACCTTGACCTTCGCGTTCGCTTTCTCCAAGAACCTCTTTTGCAAAGTGCCTTTGGTTTCCGCCGTCTGCTCGGCAGTCTGTTTAGCCTTCTGAACAGCTGCTTCCTGGTCGATGCGAGCCTGCTCTCGTGCTTGCGTAAGAGCCTCGTCTTTCTCCTTCTTTGCCAATTCGAGCTGACGTTCCAATTCGGCTCGAGTCACCTTGTCGTCTTCCGTGATCTCACCAGCTTCACCAGAAGATAACTGGGCGATCCTGTCCTTCAGCTCAGTGATCTCGGCATCTTTGCTAGTGAGAGAGTCCTGAATTTTGGCAGTCTGCTTCTCGATACCGGTCTTGACACTTTTGGTAACGAGCGCGTTGATCCCAGCATGATTCCTCGCCAGCTCCCTGACTTGCTTGTCTGTGAGTCCGAGCTTGGTGACGTCCGTGCCGGGCGAAATGGTTTCCAGTTTTACAGCATCGCCAGTGTCTGCCTTGACCACAGCGGCTGCGCCTTGCTGAGCCAATCTCTCGAGCTCTGCCTGGTGATCAGCCTGCAGTCTCTCGATCGCTGCATTGTGCTCTTCGTGAATTCGCTGGATCTCGACAGCGTGTGCTTGCTGCATCTCTAATTTGACTTTGTTGCGCGCCTCAGCGATTTGCTTGCCGAAACTTTGTTTCTGGAGATCGATGCGATTCTGAGTTGCTTTGTCCATGTCTTGCTTCGCAAGCACATGCTGTTGCTCCATTTCGGCACGAAGCTTGGCAACCTCTTCGGCGACCTGGTCAGCGACGGACTTCTCGCCTGGCGCAGGCTCAACGTTGACTGTGGGCTGCGCGAGAGCGGCTGCTGTAGTTGCACGAAGGGTCTCTACCTCGGTTTGAGCAGTGCTGAGCTCTTGCTGAAGTTTCTCAAGCGCTTCGTTGTTCTCTGCAGGAACTTCAGTAGTATTGGCTTCCGCAGTCGCCAGCTGCTGCTGCCGGTCAGCCACTTGACCTTCGAGCTCCTCCACCAGAGCTTGCAGAGTTTGGACCTGGCTGCTCAGTGATTCCGCACGACTTGCATGTTCGCTTGCAATGGCTTCGGCTGCAGCGATTCTGGCATGCAGAGCGGCATGACCCTCGTCACTCGCAGCCGTGCCGTCTTCCTGGATCTGGCCTTCCTCGGCCTCAGCGGTCTTGGTTACAGAGGCTTGTTGTGCTTCCTCCAGTGACGACTTGGTCTGTGCCAACTCGGTGTTGGTGATGTCAAGTTCTGTCTTCAACCTCTCAAGTTCAGCCGTGCTATTTTGGTTCTGAACCTTCAACTCCTTGATCTCGTCCCTTCGCTTGCGGTCTTGTTCCTTTGCTTGAGCGACGAATGTCTCCCTTGACTGCTTCTTGTCCTTTTGCGCATTCTCCCGCTCTTCTTCGAGACGAGCTTCAAAGCCTTCGACTTGCTCGCGCAGAGGTGCTTGCTCTGCCTCGAGACGTTCCTTCTCAGTGTTGAGACTCTCGATTGTCTTGTTCATCTCCTCAATCTGGGCTGGGTCGACACGATCGTACTTGCTGATGATGTTCTGGGTGCGCTCGCGCCAATGGTCACGATCGTCCTGGAGCAGCTTCATTTCGCCTTCTTTGCTTTCGAGCTCTCCCTCAAGCTCACCGACGCGACCCTTGAGAGGCTCCATCTCTGCGACAAGCCGCTCCACCTCCTCTGCCTTCTCTTTGAGTTTTTCACGAGCTTGCGCCGATTCGTTGCGTAACGTGGTGGTAGCCTCGCGATACGTGTTGAGCTCGTTGATAGTTTGCATCAGTTTGTTAGTGCTTCCTTCCGCGTTGGCTCGATCCGCGGATTGCCGACGCTCGTCTGCCAATTTCTGCCTTGACTCTTCGAGTTGAGTGTTCGCGTAGTCCAGCTGTTGTTGCAGTCGTTTCGCTTCTTGCGATACAAGTTCGTACTGGACGTCGACGATTTCTTTCTCGCGGCGGAGGAATTTGATGACCTCCTGGAAATTGCCTTCACCCCCTGCGGATGGGGTAGACTCTCGAGCTTCGCCTTCAGCAGCACGACCTTGACGAAGTGCTGCCAGCTCGTTCGAGAAGCTTTCGAGGTTTTGGTGCAATATCTTGTTCTGCTCGTCGAGATCTCGACGCTTTCGCTCCGCGTCCTCCAGCTCCTGTTCGAATGTCTCCCGCTGTTCGGCCCAGCTCTCCTCCCCACGTTCAAGGCTGGCCTTGGCAACCTCTGCCTCAGCCCTGAAGCCAGCAACCTCAGAGCGCAGGTCATTATACTCCTTGCGTACAGTGCTGAGAGCCTTAGCGGCTTCGGCGTGCTTTACAAGCTCTGCCTCATAATTTTGCTGTGCTTCAATGGCAATCTTTGCTTGCGCCTGAACGTCTTGCTTGACGGCTTCCAACGCGGTCCGTTGCTCATCAACATCGTCTTGTATCCGCTTGACTTCAGTCTGCGATGATGCCTTCTGTTCTTCGAGCACGCGGTCGTGATCTTCAACCTTACCACGAAGCTGAGAAAGCTCGCTGTTTCTCTCAGTGAGTTCTGATGACAGCTCATCGAGACGTTGCTGAAGCTGCTCTACCTCGGCAACTTTTTCTGCAACCTTGCCCTCCAACTCCGCCTGATATTGCCCGGTAGTCTCGTGGTAATTCGCCAAATCTGTTTCGGCGCTGTGCGCAATCGATTGGAATGTGGCGATTGACTGTTTCTTCTTCTCGAGGTCGGCATTTGCCAGATCTAGAGCGCGATGAAGATCAGCGACCTCCAGGGCAAGTCGTTGCTCCGCGGGAAGATCTTCGTCACCATTTGCCTGCTGGGAGCCATTCTGATCTGGCTCAGTGCGTGGCGTTGGTCTGGGTTGGAGTGCGGTGACCTTCTCTTCCGCAGAACGTATTTCAATCTTCATTTCGTCCACTCTCACCTGCAAGCTGTCACGAGAGGTCTTGGCGGCGGCGAGCTCTTCCCGGGCATTTCCGAGACTCTTGACCAAGTCATCGATGCGTGTCCTGTTTTGATTCTCGTCGTACTCGCGACGAAGGGCTGCCTTCCTGCTCTCTTCCACCTCTGCTTCATACTTCTTCTTCGTCTCGGTTAGCTCGGTCTCCAGGGTCTCGACGCGACCCTGCAATCTGCGCCTTGACTCTGATTCGGAGAGCTCGCGCTCATTCTGTAGGTTCTGCAGGTCAGTGACCAGCTTGTTGAGCCGGCTGCGCTCGTCCATGAGAGTCTTGTTATCGTCTGTGAGTCTCGCCTCGATACGCTTCCACAACTGCTTCTCTGCTTTGGCGTTTGCATTCTCGTTGCGTAGTGACTCGGTCATGGATCGTGCCTCCACCAACTCCTCCGCCACTTGTTGAGTGCGCAAGTCTTGCTTGGCAGCCTGCTCTGCCAGTTGCTGCGAGCGCCTTTGCATCTCGCCGTTTTCGTTGCGCAGTGCGTTGAAGTTCGACTGGAGCATCTCGTATCGCTCAGTGGCGAGGGTTAGCTGCGATTGTGCTCTGGCAATGTCCGCTTGGAGAGCGCTCTTCTCACGAGCGAGGGCATCCACTTGCTCCTTAAGCATGCGGCGATCGGTGAACGACTCGTTGCGGTACTGATCGAAGAACGCCTGTTGCTCTTTGAGAAGTTTGTTGAGATCTTCGTTGTCCTTGGACCGAGGCGTTGCTGGTGGCGCCATGCTGTCTCGTGACGGCGTACCCGGCCCAATGCTCTGTCCGAGCATACTCTGCAAGTCGGCGTCAGGCGCGAGCTGGCCACGATGTTGTAGCATTCGGCGGAACATGTCGCGTTCTTTCATGTAGCTATTGATTTGAGTGGCGGTAGCCTCCAGTTCGTCCTTGTGTCGAGCGACCTGTTGCCTGAGTTTCTCAATTTCTTCGGCATCAGCAGCGGATTTGCGATGCCTCTGTGCAGCCTCTTCGCCCTCCATTTGATCCGACAGAATTCTCAAGGTGCGAACCGCATCGTCGTGCTTGGCTTGCAGGTCGTCCACCGTACGGAATATGACCAAGCGCTCTGAAATGATGCGACCGGTATCGGTCATGCCCTCGAGCACTCCTGGTTCAAGCTCGCCACGAGCAGCACGCTCGAACTCCAGACGTTCGTCAGGTGAGAGCTCGCCGAGGCCCTGGTCGCGAGAGCTGATTTCGACAAGAAGGACCTTGACTTGAGCCGACAGATCTCGAAGCTGCTGACGCAAAATATTGCCTTCAACGTCAGCAGCACTGGCTTTAGCCTGCCATTCTTCGACCTCGCGAGCGACTTGGTCGCGCTCCTTGTGGGCATCCTCGAGCAGACTTGAATAGTTGAGTACTTCGCCTTCAAGACGATCCTGCTCAGCGCGCAGATCTTCAATCTCGGGCTTCCGGGTCTCCATGTCAGTCGCAATCTCTTCCAAGGCCGTGGTCAGCTTAGCCGATCGTCGACGCTCGGCTTCAAGCTCTTCCTGGGCTTCAGTGTACTGTGTGTAGAGCTGGGTGAAGCTGAGCCCATTGACAGTCTTTCGCATCGACCCTGACAGCGCGTTAGGTGTGCCCGCTCGACCAAGCGTGCCTGACGCCGGCGAACCATTGCGAACAGGCGTCGATGGACGCGCTGCACGGATCTGCTGTTCGAGGCCTTCCGCCTTCAGTTCTAGCTCAGCGACCTTTCGTTCCGCATCTTCCTTGTCCATTCGCTCGGTTTCGATTTCAGCTTGCAAGCGTGAAACCTCGTCGTGCGTAGCGTCTCGCACCTGTTCCAGCTCGCTCTGCACTTCGGCAAGGCGGGCCTTGTGTGTTGCGGCATTCTGAGCCTGGAGCTCGCTTAGTCTCTTGGTGCCACTCAACTCAGCGCGGAAGTCCTGCTCCTTTCTTGCCGCCTCCTCTTGCAAAGTTGCAATGCGTGCAAATGCCTCGTCTGCCTTGCCTTGCACCTCGTCAAGTCTCTGCCTCAGGGTGGTCTCGACACGTTTCAGTCCCTCCACGGTCGACGTACTCTCCTCGAGCTCACGCTCCACTGTGGAGATGCGAGCATTGCGTTCTTTGCGGAACTTTGCATGTTCTCGGCCCCGGGTCTGCAGCTCGTTGGAGTGCCATTCGTTGTTACGCTTGAGCAGATCAATTTCTTGTTGCAACGATTGCTCCTTGAATTTCTGGGAGGACGCGGCATTCTCCAGCGATTGGTTGCGCTCTTCAAGCTGGCTGATCTCCCGGCGGAGTGCCAACAGCTTGGAGTGTTGTTCCGAGAGTTCGGTAGCGATACGGTCCTTGTCTATCGACTTGTTCTCCACGAGGGCAAGAGCATCTCGGTTGGAAGCCTCGAGAGTCTCAATGCGCTGTCGTAGCGTCTGAGTCTCGGCGGATGATCCAGTGGTCGAGGATCGCAGCTTCTCCAGCTGAGCTGCAAGCGCCTCACGTGTAGACTCTGCTTCGTTCAGCTTCGTCCGCAGCTCCTCAATCTCTTTCGTCTGCCTTGTCACCGCCGCCTTCTGTGCTTTCACCTTCGTGTCAGAAGTGCGGACGGTGTTTTCGAGTTCCACCTCGATCTTCAGTTTGTCGGCTGTGAGCTTGTCGAACTCCTCACCCTTGCCAGTGATGGTAGCAAGGAAGTCGCGAACCAGCTCAGTCGTGGGTGCCTCGATCAAAGCGTGCAGCTCAGCTTCCTCGACGCCATATGTGGTCGCGAGGTAGGCGACATCGAGGGCCGCTGGATCGTGGGCCTGCGCACGGGTCCGCATCTTGGTGGATATGCACTGTGGTTGATCAGACCATCTCTCGTGATGTGTGATGCCTCCCAACAGCAGCGGCGGTGGGGAGGTGGCAGACAATGGCGAGGTTGTCGCGTTGATGCTGGTGGCAGCGGCTTTGTTTGGCGAGCACCTTCAAAGAAGTCGCGCCTGCCCGATGCGGGACGCGGGAGACTTAATCAGCGGAGCGCGGATTGCGCCCGTGCTGAAAGCTTACATGTATCCGGCATGAAGGGTGCTACTTCGACGTCAGTTCACCTGCCTCGTAGGAAGGCACGACTCACGCTGAGGAGAAGATGCAAAACGCCGCCACCGTTGCCGACTCTTCACTTGCACATGACCATCTCCCCGAGCACGATTGCGAGTACTGCGAGATAAACCGGCCCGGAGCTCTTTATTGAACACTCTCGGCCATACACCCAACACCGCACCTTTTAGGGCACTCTTGACTCCCCACTGCACATCCCACGATACACGCTCAATATCCTCGACCATGTCTCTCAACGCATCACTCGCCGCTTTCAAGAAGGAGCGCGCTGACACGGTGTCACGCAACATCAGCCATGCGCGACCCGCATCCAGCACACCCGCTCGAGTCTTAACACCTCAACCACAAGTCGCCGCCGACACTGCAAAGCGCAGCCACGAGAGCGCATTCTCCTCAGGCGCCACGGACAGCGGGAGCGGGAACGAGCTGTTCACGCAAGTCCACTACGCACGCAACCACCTCAAATCCAAGAGTCCGGCGCTCCTCACCTTTGAAGACGTCATCTCCTACCTGTCCCTCCCCGTCGATGCCGAGAGAAATGTCCCGCGCATCAAGGAAGCGCTCAAGGGCGACGAGCGTGTCGAGTTTGTGCCCAGGTCGAAGAGCGGCAACAACAAGGACTGCTTCAAGTACCGGCCTCTGCATCCAGTCACCAACGCTGAGGAGCTGAAAGAGTATCTGGCGATCCGCAGCACCTACACAGCCGCAGGCGTGACGGTCAAGGAACTCAAGGACGGCTGGCCGGATTGTGTGCCGGCGATCGACGTGCTCGAGAAGGAAGGCTTCGTGCTGGCCACTCGCCACAAGAAGGACAATGCACCAGTCCGCATCTACGCAGACTCGCCTTCCTACCACATCCACATTGACGACGACTTCCGCGACTTCTGTAACAAGACCAAGCTCCCTGCTTCGGAGATGGATATCCGGAACGAGTTGGAGAGAGCCGGTATGGTGTTGTTGCCTGGAGATATAGTACTGTGCGCTGACCCGCTCTTGTAGGCATCACTCCCACAAGCCAGGTCAAAGAGATTCGAAAAGGCAACACGCAGAAGAAGGAGCGCAAGCGTATCAACAGAGTCGGCACCAAGATTACCAACAAGCACATGAATGGCATTCTCAAGAACTTCGACAAACCACGGCGCTCGTAACTATCTGGCGGGCCGAGATGGTTTTGTGCTCAATCTAGCGCGGCGTTGGTTGGAAAAGGAAGTTCTTTGACTAAAGAGCATGATTATGTATACCGTCGAAAGCGAATGAGAACTGTTATCCTTGATCATCTAAAGAGCGTTGCATTTGACGATAATCGCAATTTTCCAGATATTCACAGAGCCTTGTTTAGAGCCTGAATTTACAAGAAGATGCTGTGTGCTCTTCAGCACACGGACTGCAGCGTCTGAGCCATAACAGCGACAGGTATTGGGACTACTGATTAGAGGAAAGAGTGCTACTTCAGAGCACGGAGCCTTGCCGCGTCGGGAAGTCATACCATGTGCACTGTCGTACTCAACGTTGTCGAATCGAGTGGTTCCAGAGGCCACACCTTTGGTATTGCATTGGAGCCAGGCTAAGGAGATGGACTTTCGAGGTTCCAAGCTCCGCTGCACTTGACAGAGTAAGTCGCGAGAGGAAGTCACAGTCGGTGCATGGATTGGCACGGTGATGCGGACGGACGAGGACTATTGAATATTGCACAGAATCTTGCATTCAGAGAAAGGCTCCAATGGCCGCGCAGGCAAGCAGCCGATGCGAACATTCACTTACCAGATACCTTGGGTACCCCTGAGGCTTCAGCAGCAAACACGTCTCCTTACGCTAAGCACCGCTCGGATCTAAGGTTAGCCTTGGATATATGTGAATGACCTTACATGTGGACACGCTATCATCAAACCTTGATATTCAGCTCAAATAAAGCTATTCCGATCAACTTCTTCGACTAGTGGTCCAGCAAACCCAGCCGAGATAGCTCAGTTTAGCCGTTATGGATGAGAGGACGGCGCGAGCGATGATATTGCTCGCGTTCTTTCTCCAGCTTCTCATGACCACCGCTAGCTGGAGGTGTTGTTTTGTTCTTTTCGCATCTGGGAATGACTCAGTCGCAGGATTACACTCCAGTACCTATTGAGCAAGTGAATGACTCTGATGGCGCGACCACGCAAGGTGGATTGATGCTGGCGAGGGATGACTTGAGTCATGGGCAAGGACGGGGAGTGTGGAGAGAAGTGAAATGGAAAAAGTGAAGCAGCAGCAGGAATCCATCAAATGCATTCATGTCATGAGGTCAGGAGGGAGAAGAAGTTCAACCAACCCTGTCCATGGTCATCAGACAAGGCGGTGCTCACAGGTCGACGTAAGTCGACCCGGCAACCTAGCCTCTCCTTCAGACCACATACCAAAGTGGTCAACCTTTCAGTCAGTCGAAGATACTAAGCGGGCTCACAGGCGCGTAAACAACCCGGCTTCAAAACATTCCCAACGACATCCTGTCCAGTCTCACCCACGGTGCGATCTCCCTTCACTGCAATCGTGTACTCAACCGTCCAGTCGATCGAGGTACTAGGCGGGCTCACAGGCGCACAATGCAACCCGGCTCCTAACCGTTCTCTCAAACTCCTGTCCAGTCGCGTTCATGATACCAGCTTTCCTCCACAACCTCGACCTCTGTGTGAGGTATGTACAGTGTCGCATCAAAGTTCGCAGAAACGCCATCACCATTCGCGATTGGGGGTATCTCTCGTTCCTTCGTGATCGTCCCAGCCCGAAACGCCATGTTCCCCAGTAAAAAGACACCAAACCCCTCAGCCCATCCAAGCGCCTCTGGCGTCGCCGCGCGTGTGCTGTCGTTGTAAGGTAATCGTCGTCGTTAACCGTACGGCGTGTGCGTAAGCTTGAGCACGTCATCGGCGATCCAGCGTACGATTGAATTGGTCGAGTAGCCGCCACCATAATCGTAGTTGTACCCGGTGCCGTAGCTGTAGCCGCGTCCCAGATCGTACGGTGTAACCTCCCAGAAGAGGTCATTGGCATCGAGCCACTTCTTGCGCTCTTGGTACGCGGCGAAGAAGAGGCACCCGTAAAGCGACATCAGCAGTAGGAAGATTGCTTTCATCCACCATGGCAACTGGGTGAGATTGTGCCAGAAGCTTGCCTTGCTTGGACGAGACGCAGTGACGACGACGTGCTTTGTGGTTGCTGTGGTGACATCGAGCTTCTTGATGAGTGCTGCGTTTCGCTTGCGAAGAGCGGTTATCTCCAAGTTGAGCGCCTCCAGCTTGATTCGGTTTGCGTTCTTTTGCTCCTCAATAGACTCCTCAAGAGCCTGCTTGTCGTTGGATAGATTGTTCGTTGAGGAGTCCAGATGATCGCGTTGCTGCTTGAGTAGCATTACCTCGCGACGGGCTTTCGCGATCTGCGCGTCCTTGCCTTTGAGCTCTTCAGTCACTTCTGCCCTGTCTTTGCGGAGCATATCGATCTCAGCCATGTAGTGACCAGCAGTAGTGATCTGGGCTTTTGTCGCCTTGTGTTGGAACAGTTCATCACGCTCCTCCTGAATCTCGTCACGCTTCTCCTCCAGATCTTGACGCTCCTTCTCGGTCTGCCTATTCTTCTCTTCCAGACGCTCGACGTCGCTCTCCAAGGTCTTGATCTTCGCCTCGAGGTCGGCTGTCAAAGTTTTCATCGTGCTCTCAGTCTCAGCATGGCGTTCCTTGGCTGCTCTAAAATCCCTCGCAATTTGGCCGGATCGCTTCATCGTTTCGGCCTGGACTTCCTTACGTCCGGCCTCTCCCATTTGCAACTGTTCGTGAGCTTTCGTCAGGTCGGCGTTGTCCTTGATCAATTTTTCGTGAACTTTGTTCAAGCTCGCATGGTCAAGTCCCAATTGCGCATGCTCCTTCTTGAGCTCGCCGTGGACGTACGTCAATCCGGCATGTTGCATCTTCACTTGATCCAGCTCGAGGTCACGCGATGACTTTTCTGGAAGAAGCGGTTCGTTCGGTTGCGGTGGAGGCACATGCGAGCCAGGTGTATTCGTCAATGGGTTGTCGCCAAACTCTTCGCCTGCAGGATAGAGCTCATCTCCTGCGTCTCGAAACAGGTATGCGGTGTCTGGATGATCTTCGACCTCTTCAGGTGCCAGGCGCGCGAGCTCGTGGTGGAGAGACACCTTTCGGGCGTTGCTGAGGTGGTGGGAGTCCTTACGATTGTGGAGTGCTTGTTGGTCAATGCTGAGGTCAGACTCGGAGCGGTGGAAGTCGGCGGCACGTTGTGAGCGCAGGAATTGGCCAAGGATGTTTTGTGGAGTCACGTCGAGATCTTGCTCGTGTAGAACTGGTGCCACTTCCGCGAGGATGAGTTCCAAGAGTTCGGAGGGATCGTCAATGGCGTGTTGTGCGAATCTCTCTTGCGACTGCTTGAGAAACTCGTCGTGTGCAGCAGTGACAGCGACAGCTTCATCTCGCTCTTTTTCCAAGTTCTTGACCTTTGTCTCGAGTGTGTCGACATCTGAGAGTGCGCTGTTCGTCAGATTCTTGGCCTCGTTTATCTTGGTCTGCTTGGAAGCAATCGCGTCCTTGTATTGCTTTTTTAGCTCCACAATCTCTTGCTGCGCCTGTGCTAGCTCTGTCTCGGCTTCGTCGATGGCGGTGCCGGCCTGCGACTCGTTGGTTTGGAGAGTGGTGAGATTGGCGGAATTGGCGCGAAGCGCTCTCTCCGCGGTGCTGAGCTCTTGTTCGAGCTCAGTGATTCTGGTGTCGCGGTCGGCAACCAGATTGTGGAGATCTGTCGCTTCTTCTTCCGCCTTGTGGGCGCGCGTGCGCCACTCCTCGAGCGTGCGCGGAGCTGCCATGATGTCAGCAGATGGTGGTGGGTGGTGTTTGTGTGAGATTGTGTGAAGCACGAAACAAAATAATAAGCGTGCGCAGCTGAAATAGAGTTTCGCGTGGCTGGGAGCGGCCACGCGACTCGGCGAAGGAACCGGCGGGGTAGATAGAACTCACATTCGTGCTCGACCGCGTCGAGCATATTGGCCAGCACGGCAAACGTCTCGTGGTACACCTTCACGGCGCGTGCATTGGCTCGTGTGTAGCTCTGGCGGCGAACCATTGCACGAGGCGCGGTGATGACGGTGTTGTTGGTAGGAGGTTGCGCGACAAAGGGAAGGTTGAAGATAGGAATTCCCCACAGCAAACAAAGGCCCGGCTTTACTCTGGCAAGACGCAAATGACGCGCCAATGCAGAAAACACCTGGGATCATATACATTATTACATATACGCTATGCGACAGAATGCTGATTCACGTGGGCATGGACTGTTCAGCATTCATCTGCAGCGTTCAGACGCGCGAGATTGACTGCATTTCCCCCTTATGGACCCTACAATCTTGCTAAGGGAACCGCCCGCCTGACATTGATATGGAATAGTCCTGCTTGGAACGAGTGGACATGGCGCGACGGACCATGGCTTGGCGCTGTTGAGATAGCGCTACATCTTCGATCCTCCAGTCCTCCTCCCACTCTTCACGCCATCCACTGGCGCGCCAGATAAGATGAAGTCCGGATATTTCCATCCCTTCCCCTCCGACGTGCCACTCGTCCTCCACTGCCCTCCATCGACAACAAGGGTATTCCCATTTACATACGATCCAGCCTCTGAGAACAGGTATACCGTCGCATCTGCAATCTCCTTAACTTCACCCCATCGCCCGACTGGAATCCCCTTCCTACTCTCCTTTGCAGACTCCGCATCCTGCTTCGCTAACCTCTCCATTCCCTCCGTGTTCGCAATAGGACCAGGTGTCACAACGTTACTTGTAATCCCGTACGGTCCATATTCGATTGCTACAGCATGGCTGATTTGATCCACTGCTGCTTTCGCTGCAGCAACATGTGCCTGGAGTGGAAAACCTTTGAAGTGGAACGATGCAGAGATGAAGATCATACGGCCGCCAGTGCCACTAGGCTGTCTCTTTCCAGTGTTGCCGTACTTCTTCGCCGACTCAGTGAGATATGGCAGCACCGCTTTCGCAGTGTTGTACGACCCCAACGTATCAATTTCCATCACAGTTCTAAACGCATTCGAACTCAATTGACTTATCGGCGCCAGGAAGTTTCCAGCCGCACCCGTAATGGCGAAGTCTATGCTGCCCAGTTCTTTCGCGCATTCGTCTGCAGCTTCTTTTAACGCGATTGCGTTCCTGACATCAACGTTTCCTTGACCGATGCAGCGAGAGCCGGGACGGGCTGTTTCGATGTCTTTAGCCATTCGTTCAGTCTTCTCGACATTGCGGCCGATGATGTAGGCGTTTCCACCAAGAGCCACGAATGCTCTCACTTGGATGGAGCAGATTGTGCCGGCGCCGCCGGTGCAGAAGAGAACTTTGTCTTTGAAGATGCCGTCGCGCCAGACATCGCTGATGAACTCTTCTCGAGGGACGGGCATGGTCAATAGTAAAAAGAAGATAATGCGATTGATAGTTTCGACAAGTGGAAGTGACTCTTATGGCAGTGGACTGACGGGAATTTTATAGATGTTCTATCGTTGACTGGTCGTCTGAGTCGTTGTACGGCCGTACGGGTATTGGCGGTGCTTATGTTCGAGAAAGGCAAGAGGAGGCCGAGGATAGCTTGGACGGATAGGACTATTCACACGCGGCAGATGTACACAGAAAGTAAATATGTTGTTCGGTTGTTCAGTAAACACGAATCGACGAGTCGATGTCCCTGAGTCCGAGTCCGAGGTGCCCACCAGAGCTACTCGATTGCTGACCAGCTGCGGGCGCGGCATCTGCAGGTGAACGATCCGGGGTGGGAGTACATCATCGATAGCAACGACATCCATCTCGGAAACATATACGGCAAACCATTTGTTCTTGTTCAATTCATCCTGAACACACGAGCATCGCTTTGACGAAGAACACCTAACAATCCGTGCAACGACTACAACGTACCCAAGATGCCGTCCTCCGTGGGGCTCTGCAAAGTGATCGGGGTCACATCCTTGGGACTTCTAACGGTATGCGCTCCAACCAGGAAACGCCGTAATCGTCCTACTGACCACGATACCAGGGCGTATCCTACACACTTTCCACCCAATCTCTTCCCTCTCTCCTCACGCTTCCCTCCGCGAAGCCCGCATACTACACTCTCTCGCAAACAACCCGCCTCGCAACACTCCACGTCCGAACCCTCTCGAGCATATCCGCCGCATCACTCTTCCTCGCTTTCTACCTGTCACCCTCGCGAATCAGGCATCCTTACCTCCTGTGGACCGGTGCTGTAGCGGCAATCAGTGGCGGCCTGAACCTCTTGATGGACTCGGGCGCGAAGCATGCTGTGGCGATTGAGGATGTTGGGGATGTGAACGGAGAGGAGGTGGAGAAGAGGGCGCGGAACCAGCAGATGTTGGAGTTTGCAAGGGCAGGTGTCGCAGGTGTAGGGTTTTTGATGGGAGTTGTGGGCATTTGGGGCGATGGGGCGTAAGGATTCTGAATATGAAGAAGAGAGAGATGGCGTTCTGGGTTATATGCAGAGGGCGATGGTCATGAGGGATGAAGCGCGCATTTGCGATGGAGCGAAAGAGTGTGGTATTGCTCGTAGCGGATGGTGGCATACAGGAATTGTGCGTAGAGGAGACTTCACAGCTTAATTTGATTGAACGAGGACATTCGACTCCACCAGCCCCATATCAACCCCTTCTTCGCTATGCACAGCATTCAGTGGCAAGACTCCCGATGGTATATGGCGAGTTGCCACTACCACATCAGGTCTGTCAAACCGCATTTTTCTGGAATTGCGATGCTTTCGGTATGGCATATCTCTGACGAATGCTCAACACATACAATGAAGACGTGTGCTGACCAGGAACTTACACAACGCTAGAGATGAATATGTCATACACAACATCGCTCCAACCTTGGCAGCCGTTGTCGTTTTCGAGATGATACGCTCGATGAATCTATCCGTCTCTATGCCCTCTGCGGCGATCCTCACCCTGCTCACGCAACCTCAGACGAGTCGCCTCTGATCCCTTAGTATCTGATGAAGTAGGCGCTGGTGCTTCAGCTGCTGCTGTCGAGATTGTACTCTTGCCTGGCCGTGGGGATAGGTAGCCCTCCGGACGCAGCGCTTGAGACAGCCGATCCTTGAGAGCCTCGTCGGACGGAAGCCGGCCCTGTTGTCCTGTCGAATGCTCAACCGTTGGCGCATTCATGTTGCGTTGTGGAATACGTACTGGGCACCAGCGTCTGGTCCAAGAACGTCATGCAGTTGCAGCTTGAGCTCGCCGAGTCTGTCCTCGCCATCGATCTCGTCCTCACAGTGAACGATATTCAAGAGGAGCGCGCTCTGTTCTCGCTCGCTCTGACTTGAAGCTGGCGCAGTCGCAAGTAGGTCACGAGCTTGTCGGTGGGGCGGATGTAATCGGAAACCCATCAGCTCCGAAGGGGAGTCACTGATCAACTTGAGTAGGAGATCGTCGAAATCGTGCAACTGTACATTCATATTGGGAAGGATGTTCTCCATTCTCTTTGACATCAGCCTACCCCGTCAGGAACAGGGCTGCCAGCACCCGATCGACGACTCCACGAATCGAGGAAACTCTTTCGGTGTAGCTGCTGACGAGCGCGGTCGAGGAGTTCACGAGCCTACCACCGCGCGTTCTGCCGGTGATAGACTGCCCCGATGGCGTGAATGATCTTCGTGGAGAATTTCTGATCATCAGGAAGGACCCGACGAAGCATGTGATCATCGAGAGCACCACTTGCGCGCCCACGCAGCACAACCCCTAGCCTATCGCCCGCGACACAGCGGCGCGGGTAGTCATCGCGGCGAACATCAGTCCCGCCATGAAGATCGCTATACAGAATTGACTGGAGAGAACGAGGAGCATGATGAGAGCACATGGCCTCGAGCACGTGTGCCTGGCCCGTAGTCGGGACTGGCGACTGCCATCGAGACATGAATGGTGCCAAAGCTGGGGAGTACGTATACCAGACTTTCCAGAGCGTTGGCTGTGGACCAAGTCAGCTTGGGTGGAATGGTGCGGTCCGGTTTTAGTGTACCTTAAAGGTAGGTCCACCAGGCTGTGCTATTGAGGCGCACACGCCTGTCTTCATGTTGGCGCTATGATGCGAGATGCTAGGCTCATTGCTGTGTGTATCGTGGTGGGTGGTAGATTTGGACGACTCCACAGAGCCTACGTGAGGTGGTCTGCGAGTCATGACGGCGGCGAGTGTTTGCGATATGATGAAGCGCATCCAGAGCAGTGGCAAGAAGAAGCGGAAGAGTCGCTTTCTTGGCGAGATAAGACTTCCCATACATGGCCAGTGCCGAGCTGGAGTGAACGAGCAGAAGCTGGAGCGGCACGTGGCGGTCCCGCGAGCATGTGAGGCGGCCGCAGTACAGGAGGCAACATGAGGAATCACGAGGCCAGAAGTGCTTCAGGTTGGGTCGGGAATCAAGGGCCTACTATCATGCAGACTTCCAGAGCAGCAGATATTGACCATGAACACAACACTATGTTGTTGCAATGTTCACGTTAAAGAGCAAGTGAGACGATAGATGTGGGAGAAGGTCACTGCCCAGACATCGACTTCGAAAATGCAGGTGAGGGATCCAGTGTGCAAAATCACCTAGAGGTCAGTCAGGTGTGTTTTATGCCGACGTCAATTGAGAGAGGGTGACGAGGGAGAGAAGTTCACTTACCGCAGGGCCAGTCTCATGCTTTTAGGATATAGTGCGGGGTGATTTTGATAGCCACCGCCATGAATATCTGGTAGCCGCGTTGTGCAAGCGATTGAATTCAGACTGCGTTGGGTAACCCGGTGTCTTGTACTTGTAGTTCAAACTATCCCCTCGGCCACCTGGCGTAGATCGCTGCTAGGTTAATTTTATCAGTGACCAGGCACGAACATTGGATCTGTGGACGGCATTCTTGAATCACAATACTTGACCAGAATCTTGCGGCTCTGTCAGGCTCGACCCTTGCGAGCGGAGTTCCTCTAGGGAGGGCAGGTGAAGATGTCGACACAGCGAGAAGAGTCTCGTACTCTATCATGGTACACCCGACTGATGATCTGATGGTGGGGCAGACGCTTAATGGCACAGATGGGACTCTGCAGACTTCGGATTCGTTGCTCACCTGGCACGCTTGACGGCACGATCGTGGGCAGGTTTCGTGGATTGACATTAGCTTGGCTTGCACGTGTTTTCAAACATGGTATCCCAGCTTTGGAAATTGCGGGAAGGATTTTAGGTTACGTCGACGTCACCGCGCCGCACGGAAGGAACGGTCTGGGCCTGGGCAAGGAAGTGGGGGTAAGCGCGAGGACAGGCATTGCGTATGTGCCGACTTGAGATGTGTTGCAAGACATTATTCGTGCATCTGGAAATTGTTCAAGTACTGCCGATTTGTTCGAGGATACGAGAAGCGTAGGAACCAGGTAAAGACAGCTTGTTGTTCAGGATGGTGGGTCCGGCGCGTCGTTTGGGTACTTGCATTGTCCTTACCGTGCAGAGGGCATTTGGCTGATGTGTTGTTAGTGAGACCGACTCTCTTGTATGGCACTGTGCGATCTCTTGCTCCTAGCGCATGCTGACAGCATTTGGCAGTATTTGCGATCTCCAGGAGAAATTTCGAGGTGCGATCTACGAGTATGACAAGGTGATTGCGACCACCAACAAGCTGCTCAGCGCCAGTAAGGCGCTCGACATACCTGTTTTGGCAACGACACAGTTGCGTGCCAAGCTAGGTGAGACATGCTCTGAGCTTGGTTTGGACAGTCCTAGTGGCATTCAGACCAAGGTCCATGCAGACAAGAGCGCGTTTTCGATGTGGACTCCAGAGGTCCAGAAGGCCTTCAAAGAGCTCGGCAGTGAGAAGCGAGAATGTGTGATCGTCGGCATTGAAGCACACATCTGCGTCACTCAGACCACGTTGGACCTTCTGAGGGAGGGGCACAAGGTATACCTTATTGCGGATGGCGTTTCCAGCTGCAATCCGCAGGAGATTCCCATAGCTTTGAATCGGCTGAGGGCCGAGGGTGCTATCGTGACCAGCTCAGAGAGCTTCCTGTACGAGTGCATGGGCGATGCCGGAATTCCTCAATTCAGGGACATGTCGAAGCTCGTCAAAGAGTACAATGGAAAGACAAAGGAGAGCTTGCAGGCGTTGTGCAAGTTCTAATGCGGTTCATAGTAACGGCTATCTTCTCCAGCCTTGCGGAGCTTGGCTCTCGCTGACTGTGTACATCGATGGTTTTTGAATGAAGAGAGGCGCCCTGCACAAAGTCGCCAAAGTATTTAAGGATACCTCGATATCGTGTAAGGTCGGACCAGTCCAGTAAGCTCGGATGCACCGCCTTCAAGTTTGTTTCCCCTTTCAGCTGTGTCGTGTTCCAGGTGCGAGTCAGCAGCCACGCGCGCAAGGCACATTTGAGTCGCACAATCGCGGTGTGCACAGCTGAGGCGGAAGATGTCTGTGAAGTGACAATTCCTGCATGAAGGTGGCGGTAGTTCCCGCTCAGTGAATGATTCGTGGTGTTTCTCCTGGGAAAATGTTTCACACAATCGAAAGCAGCTATCAAGTGGATGGAACAGACGGAAACTTCGGTATGGTGATGATGATGATGACATAAAGGGCAGTGAGAAATGGAATAGCATGACGGGTACCTGAATGTATATCGCACCACTGCACAGCGTAGGACGTGCACCCGGAAGTGTATGACTGATGTCGGTGTGCTTGTCGAAATGGGCCTCCGTGTTGTCCTCCTACAGTGCCGCTAAGCGCAAGCCACAATTGGCTTGAAGTGACCCTCTGTTGTTGGAGTAGATTCTAGTGCTCGTGGGATGCTATTAGATCCACCGTTGCATTCATCTGCTGCGACCGCGTAGCATCACGAACATTTCAGCACTGTACAGCGCGCCTGGAGAAAAGTCGATACATTTTGTGTTCGGCAGTGCTGGCAAGCGGGAAAGAGACCAGTCAGTGAGGGACAAGGGGTGAGATCAAACACGACCGCCGCGCTTTGACTGCCCGTCGTGTGCAACTGCACTAAGAAAAGCACGACACGTTCGCTCCCACGCATCGCCATCGCGCGAGACATCTGAAAGCAGCCACTGCGCAGCACTTCCAAGCACTACACAACTACACACGTACCTGCCGTACTACAACACTCACCACGAGCACAACGTCGAAAGACCCAGGACGCACCGACACCCTCGCCGCTTGGTAGCAACTGCTCTGCTCTGCTGCGCGCACGTCGCAGCCCTTCTCAAATGGGAAGTGCAGACTGCACCGACACCATAGTGGGACTGTGCTCGTGACACGCACAAGAAACACACCACCACCGCACCGTACGTTGCTACCGGCCCCGTCCCGCGTCGCCAGTGATGGCCGGCCTTCGCCTCGACCATCCAGCACGCATCCAGCCACAAGCCTCCAACTCAGTACCCTCAACGCCCTTTCAAAAACCGCGGGATCTCAGCAGGAGGTTCTCTCGCTCACCATCGCCCAATCGCGGCCTCAGTAACCAGTCGCCGCGCTCGGTCGCTTCGGAAGCAATAGGCGGGAATGCAGGCGCACACAGAGGCGCGCCGGTCGTGTGCAAGTTCGAGAGCGGCGAGGAGTTTAGGAAACGCCGCATGCCATATGTCGACGGTGGCGATCAGGAACTGGGCCCGCCCAAGAAGGAGCCCAAGAAGACACTGAACCCAAATGAGCAGGGCAAGCTGAGTGGTGACATGCGCGAACTCTACGACCGGTTGCTACCATCTCAAGAGAGCGAAGAGCGAAGGACAAAGCTGGTGTCCAAGTTGGATCGAATATTGGACGACGAATGGCCAGGGAACGACATTCGCGTCATCGTCTTCGGATCCTCAGGGAACATGCTGAGCTCGACAGACTCAGATGTGGACATCTGCATCACAACACCGCTGAAGAAGCTCGAGTCGATGCACTCGTTGGCTGCGCTTTTGCACAAACGTACGTCCATGGAAGCTGCGGCGCTTTGGTTGGGCACGAGGTACTGACGGAATATCAGATGGCATGGAGAAGATCGTATGCCGCGCTGCAGCCAAGGTACCCATTGTGAAAGCATGGGACCCTGATCTACAACTCGCCATTGACATCAATGTGAATAATCCGCTCGCACTACAGAACACCCGCATGATTAGAACCTATGTACAGCTCGACGACAGAGTGCGACCCTTGGCAAAGATCATCAAGTATTGGACTAAGCGTCGGATACTGAATGATGCTGGTGAGTGAGCATGATCCGAGGGATGTCTTGTGTCCGCTGATCCTTTCAATAGCATACGGTGGCACGATAAGCTCATACACCTGGATATGTATGATCATCAATTTCTTACAGAGACGCGAACCTCCAATATTACCTTCTCTGCAGAAAATCCACGACCGACGGCAAAAGACAGAATCTGGGGAGGAATCGACTTTTGCCGACGATGTAGATGCGCTGAAAGGCTTCGGCGATGCTAACAAGGAGTCCTTGGGAGAGCTCTTGTTCCAGTTCTTTCGACATTATGGCTATGAGTTCAGCTACTCGAAGCACGTCATCTCAGTACGGGAAGGGCGCCTGGTAGAAAGGAAAGAGAAAGGGTGGGCTGCCAGTGATTTTCACAACAAGGAGTCCAGAGCTAGTGTCTGTGTGGAAGAACCTTTCACTGTTGATAGGAACCTGGGCAATTCTGCGGATATCTATGCGTGGCACGGCATTCACACCGAGATTCGGCGAGCATTCGAACTGCTCGAAGACGGACTCCAGCTGGACAAGTGCTGCGAGCAGTACGTCTTTCCCAAGGAGGAGAAGCCTATATTTCAGAAGCCGCCACCAAAGCCGAAACCGACACTCACGAGAAGTGCGTCACAATCTGGACAAACGAACCGGGAGGCCAATACGGGAAGATCACGCAAAGCGAATCGAAACCAGTCGTCACAGAGAGCTGGTGGACGAAGAGCGTCCAGCGGAGCCTCTTTCGGCAACCAGCGCATCAATCTACCATTCAGTCCACTAATGGGTACCGTCAACAGCGACTACTTTCAAGCCAGAGGTACGTTGCACGAACAGTTGGCACAGCAGTACCAAATACTCCAGGCGCAAGAAAAGGCTCTTATGCAACAGCTTGCGCAACAACAGCACACGCAAAATCAAGGAAGGAAGGGAGATCCGGCCGGCTCCGGTTCTCCACGACCCCGGCCTCATATCAATGGACACTCGAGTCCTAGAATAATGGATACTCCACCCCAGACAGCGCCGCTACTACCTGGCTATCCCTATCATTACCCAGCACGATATCCCCCACCGTCGCCGATGTCACAAGCGCGATCACGAGAAGGCACAAACACAAATCCTCCATCACCGGCACTGTCAGCGGCCATGCCGGCTCTACGCCGCCAAGCGCATCGAGCGTCCCTTCCTGATGCATCAGCCAGCTCGATAAGGTCGCAGTCTCAGCCAGGACGCTCAATACAGCAACCCCTCGGCTTGCAGCAGCAGATGCACCCAAGCTACGATGTCGCCGGCGCTCTGGGTGCCCACTACCAAAGCATAAGATCAGCTTCGCAGATGTATCAGCCTGGACAGCCAGCTTTACCGATGCCGTTCGCACCATACTCGGCCGGCCCTTATCCAGGAGTACCCTCGATGGATCATGTAGGACCCAAAGAGTATGTTGGATATTATGTGTCACCGCAGCTTGGTCCACAATATGCGAATGGCGGTCAGATGCAGCCACCACAAATGACGCTGAGGGATCCACCTACACGACAAAGAAGGGTGACACCAGACCTGATGCCGCCGCTTGTCAACGGGCGGCATAGTTCTCGCTCTCCATCGCCTCTTGGAAATTCGAGAAGCTATGCCATGCCAGGCAATCGAAGGTCCAGTCAACCGGCCTCGATTACGCTGCAAAGTCCATCATCGATGAACCACGCGATATTGACACTGCCACCCATACCGACGCTTCCTGGCCCGGTCCTTCCCGTTTCGCCGGCGCATATGGACAGCGGAGGCCCACTCATCGTAAACGGCTCGACGAGTGCCCATTTGCCACAGCAGATCGAGAGGATTAATGGCAGCATAGGGGCTGACCCTCGCGCGTACCTGGAACATGCTTCAGCTCAGCAAGAAGATGCTTACGTGACACGGCCGCTGCCCCTGCGGACAACTTTTGACCGTTCTGGACCCGAGCAAATACTGCCTAGCGATAGGCGAACCTCGTCGCCTTTGCAATCACCGACTTGTGCTCCCAAGCAAGATCGCGGTCTGATGTTGTCGCCTAATGGCACGACACCGCATACTAACGGTGTCAACGGTCAGCTTCATGACAGCACTCCACTCTCGGCGGCGCCCCTGTTGTCACCCGTCGCTGAGCTTCGGACTCCTTCGCCGACTCGTTCGCGCGACTTCGATGCAAATGCATCTTCGGAGGCCAACGGAGGTCTTTTCAAGGCGGCCAAGATTGCTAATGCAAAGCAAGTCGCCAAAGAAGTTGCCAACGAAAATCAGGCCCCGCATGAGCCATCGAAGCACGAGCATAAAGGAAGCGCGTCAGTAATGACTGAGGATAAACATTCAGGACCTGCAAAAGATATCGAACCCAAGAACACGCTTCAAAACGACGCTACTCAAAGCTCGTGGCAGCAAGTACCGAAAAAGGGTCACAAGAAGAGTAAGTCAATTGCTGGCACGAAATCGACGAACGGCGGTCAACCTCTACCCAAGAGTGAATCCGAACGAAAGGGCGGCTAATTTTGAAAATAACGAAATCCTGCATTCGCCACGAAGGTGTCTATATGAAGGCCATCGTTGACCATGAGCCACTGAGTCGACAGCCGCGCTGCAATAAGCCAGTGCCGATGCGCACGGCCGACAGGGAATTTCCTGCGCCAATGAACTGCGCGAGATGTCAAGCTGCACCGAGGCTGAATGCCATGCCATGCCATTCGTCACGAGCTGGGAGGAGCACGTGGGCAGACGAGCGCCGCCGTGCAAACCGAGTCCGGAATTTGAAGGCCTAGGATTTTGATGTAGACCCAGTCGGAAGAGACACATTACGGTCTTTTGTTGAGATCGACTTGGTCCGTGTATGGGAGGAGAACCTTTAGAAACTGCCCACCCGCCTGTGGCGCGTAGAAAGGACAGACGATTGGAGCATCCGAGAGGGAAAGTCAATGCATGTTTGTATAGATAGCCCCAAGTTGGTATCTGTGAAGAAGTTCTTTCTGGCCAACTGCTGAGCGCGGAATTGGAGGAACTTGTATTCATTCTGTGTTCCAACGTGATACATGATATTTTATGCACGACATAGCTGCAGCGAAGGCGGCCATGTGAACGCCATGTTTAGGCATGGTTCATGACATGTGCATGACGGACAGATCCGCCCGGTTTTACCCAAGATCTGTCGGCAGGGGTTGTGAATCGCGTCACGAGGCGAGATGTGGGTTGACGCGCTTCCGTGTTGCTTGTGACACTTGCTCGCCGCCTACAATGATCACGCATCCTGTTCAAATCGTCATCTGATTAAGCTGCTGGCCGACGGGAGGTCATGTCCGGAGCCCGCATACGATCTTTAAGTTCACCTGCATGAAGACCTGGACTCACGCCATTCCGACCTTATCGCGTCCACTCCTCCCTCCTTCGATTCATCAGAGACCGAGCACACCAAGCAAGATGGAGCGCATCCGTCGCTTATGGCGAGAAGAGCAGGAGTATGAGCCCCTTGGAAACAGCGAGCACGAAGCAGAACGGGGTATCGCAACAACAGCAACAACCCGCAATACCAGTTTCCATTACATCGAATATGGTATCTTCCTCCTCCTGGGCATCTCTATGCTTTGGGCCTGGAACATGTTCCTCGCCGCCGGCCCCTACTTCCAACACCGCTTCCGCGCCAACGAGTGGATCTTTGACAACTTCCAGGCTGCTGAAATCTCTGTCTCGACGATCACGAATCTGGGCTCTATGCTGATCCTCACGAGGATGCAGGCTGGTGCTTCATATCCAACGCGGATTGTGACGAGTTTGGGAATCAATATGGTGGTGTTCTCACTCCTTGCTGCGAGCACGGCGGTGGATACGACGCCAGGGGTGTACTTTGCGTTCCTGATGGCGATGATGTTCGCTACGAGTTTGGCGACGGGGTTCTGTCAGAATGGGGTGTTTGCGTTTGTGAGTGGGTTTGGAGAGCCGAAGTATACACAGGGCATTATGACGGGGCAGGCTGTGGCTGGTGTGTTGCCTTGTATTGCGCAGATTGTTTCTGTGCTGTCGTTTCAGGGAGGAGGAAAGCATACTGATGGACCTCCATCGCATGATCACCCGCCTGGACCGCCGCCGGTTAGATGGACTGCTGCGCTGGCGTACTTCATCACTGCGACGGCTATATCTGTGGCCACGTTTTTCGCTTTCTCGATTCTACTGGCGAGGAACCGGCAGCCGAAGAATGTTCACGACAGTGACACGCCCGAGGACATAGGCGAGAGTGAAGCACGCAAATCGATACCGCTGCTGTACCTACTTCGCAAGCTTATCTGGCTGGCTGGAGGTGTTTTTGTGACTTTTGCAGTGACCATGGTATTTCCAGTCTTCACACAACGCATCGTCTCGGTACAACTACCTCAAGACCAGCCACCTATTCTGCAACCTCCCAGCTTCATCCCGCTGGCACTTTTGTTCTGGAACATGGGTGATCTTGCAGGCCGATTGACCACCGCAGTGCCATCGCTCTCACTGACCCGACGGCCGCGGCTTGTCTTCGTGTTGTCACTCTTACGCATTATCTGGATCGGAGGCTATCACCTGTGCAACATACGTGGAGAGGGAGCGGTTATCAACAGTGACTTCTTCTACCTGGTCGTCATCCAGCTGTTCTTCGGCATATCTAATGGCTACCTTGGTAGTACTTGCATGATCGCAGCCGGCGAGTGGGTTGAAGAAGAAGAGCGGGAGGCAGCGGGAGGCGTTATGGGATTGTGTCTGGTCGCAGGCCTGACTGTGGGAAGTCTGCTGAGCTTCTTCATCACTGGCACTTGAAGCGAGACACACAGCTGATTTCAACCTGGAAATGGCATTGCATTATGACGCCAAAGAGTCGAACGCTCGCACTAAACTCATGGCACATGTTGCCGCCGCTCCTCCTACTAGCATCATCTGCAGACCGGCTCTGGTCCCTGCCCAGACATTCTTCCCACCCCTCCAGCCGGAGACGAAGCATGTCTTGCTGTAGCCGAAAGCGAACAAGCTGACTGCCATGAAGACGAAGGACCACCACAATGCAAGCATCACCTCGTCTTGTCCTACCATGAAGTATGGCAATAGCGGAAGCAGACCTCCCAAGAAGTACCCACACGCGATCGTCAAGCCACTAGTAATCGCCCTCGTCGCAGCAGGTTCCGGAGCATTATGCTGGAACTGCATGAGAAATTGAACCAGATTCGGCGATTTGCTCAAATGATATGTCAAATCCTCGCTCAGTGCCGGTGGCAGATCATACGGCTCAAAGACTTCCTTGATTGAAGTCACGGCATCGACGGAGCCGTATGCGACTGCTTTTTTCGTATCATTCAAGGTTGCTTTGTAAGATTCCTCCTCACTCTTCGCAGCGAGATAGCCACCTAGTCCCATAGAGATTGCGCCAGCGGTGAGTTCTGCCAATCCAGCGAATATGACGACGCGCGTGCTGGACAGGGTCGAGAGCCCTGCTGTAAGGGCGAAGGGGACTGTCAGGCCATCCGAGAGACCTATGATGGCATCTGAGATGATTCGGGGGTCGAGGCGGGATGTTTGGATGGGTCTGTGGTCATGGTCGGAATGGGAGAAGAGAGTGCTGGCTTGGGATTCGATGTCGCTGGAACTGCGCTCTTTGGACGGAGACTCGGAGCTTGTTCGTAATTTGCGGGTCATCTTCTTCTCGCGTGTTGATGTCCGTGCAGAGCGGGAGAAGAGGTTGGAGATCCAGTCGGTCATGGCGTCTGAGTTGCTGCGTCGGCGGCGATCGAGGAATGTTGTGGATTCGTCGGAGGAGCTGTAGGGTGAGAGGTCGGAGCTGTAGCGTGCCCGCATGGTGTCAGGCGTTATGGCTGGCCTCTACAGCGATTTCTCCTCTCCTCTCATCGTGCAGTCGATGAAAGTGATTGAAAGAAACAGTCGAACCTACCTTCCTTCCGTGGAGTGCAGCGCTACATATCTCACCTCGCACTACAGTCTCCACACAGCAATCGAGGGCCTCTACGAGACGGAGCATTGTCCTGCAAAGGGTCGCAACGACGAAGCAGTCGTGCGTACTACATCTCTTGGCCACTCAGACCGCAACGTGCCAGCACGCGTATGCAGTGGTCTTGTACGCTTTTGGAAGGTCCTTGGGTGACTTGATGCAGGGTTCAATCAAGAAGCTTGGCGGCACTCCTTACATGTACCCATTTTACGTAGCTTGTCCACTTGTGCCGAGATCCGGTCTTTCGCGAGGCCAATCAATGTTGATGGTATTTGTTCGCGACGACGCGTGGAATTGGAGGCCGTGTCTGGAGACTGTGAAGTGAAACATGTGTCGCCGCCGGTGGGCGCGTCTTTTGGCGAGTGGCCGATGCCAAGAGTGATGATGACCTTTGCAAAGCTGTGGTTGTCTTTGAAATCTCGACGATGAACGAAACGTTTCTGAGCGTCCACAACGCCTTACCGACTTTTCCCTTCTGCACTGCGGAATGCTTCACCCTCCTTTGATGACTTCTGAAGCATTGTTCAGTGTTCACGCCGCAGCTGCATTTGCTTCGGCCAACTGGAGATTGATGGTACTGCCATCATCATTGCTGGACTGCGCCTCGTTGACCTCGGTCTCGGTGCTTGATCTTCGTGGACGAGACAACTCTCGACAGCATTATCGTCTCCTTGGCATCAATGGCTCACCTCGTCATCTGAGCATGAGCTGCAGTGTACACGACATGCTCGAGCACAACGCATCCTCTTGATGACCGAACCGCCCTGGCACCCTTTCTCATGCAATCCATGTCGGAGGCCAAAGCCATAGCGTCATTCATCGCATCGTGCATGGGTAGCATCCGTCCCACATATCATGAGATGCCCGAGGCTGCTGCCGAAGAAGAAACGAGCATCGCAGGCTCATAGACTTACATTCTGACTAGACATCTTGAATTCTTGTACACAGCGATACTCCACGCTTTTGGGTTAAGACTGCACCGATCCTTCAGTCGTTCTGACTCGGCGATTGCAACGGCGTCTAGCTCTCTCCGTTCAAGCGGTCTGGAAGTTGCCTGAGGTCGACTGCTTTACGAGCTTCTTATGTCTCCTCGTTACTCTCTTGTCACGAATAGGTAGCATTCTACGCCGTACGAGCGACTGGTGTCAAGGCTCAGCATGGCATACGAGCTCGGGACGTCGAGGTAGTCTGAGAAGCGGTACTATGGCAGACAGTCTGCTGCTATCTTTCAGTAGTAATGGATCCTCACGCCCGCCGAGCCGCGCACAGAGCCATGCCTCCGATGCGACTGAGCGACCAGATACCCCTTCATCTACACGGACCCTTACTAAGGAAGTAGATCACATCAAGCATTTGGTCAAGAGATCTCA
The DNA here is from genome assembly GCA_002116355.1 of Dothistroma pini CBS 116487. Classification (NCBI taxonomy): domain Eukaryota; kingdom Fungi; phylum Ascomycota; class Dothideomycetes; order Mycosphaerellales; family Mycosphaerellaceae; genus Dothistroma; species Dothistroma pini. The sequence goes on along the minus strand of KZ108311.1, from coordinate 143,220 downwards.
GAATGCCTCCTCCCAGCCGCAGAGCATTACTGCTCAGATATTCCGCCAGCGTAGAGTCTCTACGCCGATAACCTCGGAATTCATCTGTCACGAGTTGGACCTGCTGAAAAGGCGTATAAAGGAAGAGCAGCAACATCCGCGACTGCAGCTTCAGCCTCGTGCTCCGCCAGTGATAGAGGTTGATCCTGACGCGTCTGAGACAGAAGCCGAAATCGAGGATATCCTGGATGAACGGGAAGAGGAGCTGGAACGTGCTCGCGAGGCGATACGCATTGTCAAACAGAACGAAGAGCAGTTGCTGGAGGCGGCAGAGTCAAGAGTGGACAGACTTACGGGCGAAAAGGAAAGCTTAGAGGGCACATTGAGTGGCTACAGGCGCCAGCTGGAAGCATTGCGGAGTACCGTACAGAAGTATGAAGTGCAGCTGGACCAGCTTCACAAGGACAACAAGGACAAGTCTAGCTCTTATGACGAGGCTCGAAAACAGATCTCCTATGCGCAGGATGTCAAGACACAGGCAGATACGGCGCTGAAACTCACCAGCGCTCGTGTAATGCAGTTAGAAGAGGAGAATCGAGAGGCGGTCGAACAAGTGAAGAGTCTGGTCTCGCAGCATGACACGCGCCAGAAGGAGCTCAATCATGAGATTAACACGTTGAACGACAGGAACAATGAGCTATCTGCAGAAGTCGAAGGACTTCGCGTGAGTAGCCGGACTTTGCAAGAGAAGCTGGACAAAGCAGAAGCGCAATCAGCACGAGCCAAGAAGGAACATGAGGCCAGGTGCAACGCGCTTCTTGAGCAAGCCGAGGAGCACAAGCTATCATCGCACCATGCTTCGCAAGAGGCTACCCGGCATACGAAGGAGGTGGAGTTGTTGCGAGATGATCAGGACAAAAGGCAGTCCCATGCTGCCAAGCTTGAAAAGCAGATCGAGGAATATGATCAAAAGCTTACGGCAGCGTTGCATGAGCACGAGCAAATCACGGAAACGCACCAAAATCAAGTGCAAATCATCGAGCGAGACCACGAACAAGCTCTTCGAGAATTGCAGACTGGGCGCGAGTCACAGCTGAAGCAGCTACAGCAGACGCTAGATGAGGCGAGATCTGCCCATGCGGCGGAAGTGACCATCGTCAAGGCTAGTAAAGTCAAGGAGCTCGATTTAGTCAAAGCTCAATGGCGCAGCTCGCTGCAGCAAGTGGAAGCGAACCGCAAGAGCGAGGTCGAATCTGCCTCTGCTAAACTTGCCGATGAGGTACTCAGGTTAAAGACTACGCACGACGCCTCACTGGAAAATGCGAAGAAGACGAACAGAAATCAGGTCGAGGCGCTTAAGACACAGCTCGCAGAACTGGAGGCTCAAGTTTCGGCAACGAAGGAAGCTCACAGAATGGAGCTGGGCACTTTGCGATCCAAGCACGAAGAGGATATGAAGGCCGCTGCCGACGAGATGGGCAGCGTAAAGCAGATGATGCATAGAGCAGAGGCGAATGCTGGCACCAAGGTGAAGGAGCTGCAGGAGTTGCTAACATTGCAAACCGAGAACGCAGAAGCTTCTCTGGCCAAGATGACCAAGAGCGAGGCGGCTCATCGTTCGCGAGTTGCTGAAGTCGAGGAAGATCTAGCGCAGTTCAAGGCACGGTTGGAGGCAGCTCGTGGTACTGCAGAGAACCGGGAGAAGACACTAAAATCACAAGTGGAAGCGCTTAGAATTCAGCTCTCCTCGAAGGATGCGGAGCTGACTACTATGAAAGCGGATCTGAAAACGGCACAACAGACCAAAGATGACCACGTGCAAGCTCTGGAGGCCGAGATCACAGCACTCTCGAAAGAGGTGGCTTCCAAAGAGGCGAGCATGCGCACTGTAGAGAAGGCACAAGCATCGGCACTGGACGAAGTGATTAAGAAGCATGCTGACAGCATCGAGGAGCTCAAGTCGTTACATGCTGTCGAGGTCGATCAACTACGCCTCGACTTCAAGCAAGCGGCTGAACGTTCCGGCGGAGAACATGTTCAGAAGACCGCGGAACTGAACAAGACTCATCAGAATGCGCTCGAGCAGGCTAAACGCGACAAAGAGCACGCTCTACAGCAACTGAAGAATCAGCATGCGAGTGAGTTAGCGCGTACGCAGCACGAGCTGGCCGAGACCGTCACAGCCCTGAAGCAGACTCACGAAAACGCACTGTCGAACGTCAAAGGTGTAGCCGATACACGAGTGCAGCAAGCGAAAAAGGACCTCGCCTTGCATGTCAAGCAACTTATGGCGGAACATGCGAATGCACGAACAGAGTTTAATGCAACGGCAAACCAAGACCGCCAGGTTGCTGTGCAGAAAGCACAGGAAGCTGCAGAGACCCGACTTCTGACACTCAGAGAGGAGCACAAAAAGGCTCTTGAACAGCTCGTTTCGGAACATGACAACGCCTTGAAGCAGATGAAGCAGCAAGCGGTTGATAGACAAATGAAACTTGAGCATGATCTTGCCCATCAACGCGAATTTGCCGCTGCCCGAGAGAAGCAATTGGCGACGGAGCAAGAACAGGCTTTGGGATATGTCGACAGCAAAAATCAACTCCAAATCAGCGAATTGACGTCGCGCTATGCCACAGAGCTAGACACTGCACGATTGGAAGCCCAGAAGCGTGTCAATGAGACGAAGGCTAGCCACGACGTTCATTTGTCAGCACTCGCGGATAAGCATGCAAAATCGACCGCGGAGCTGCAGATTCAACACACGCGAGACGTTGAAGAGCTGGAGCAGCGTCGCACAACATCACAAAAGCTCTATGAATCCGAGCTTAGTAAGATCAAGGAACACCAGGAAGACTTCGTCCAGAAGCTGAAGGTACAACACGACTCTACGGTGTCCAAACTCAAGTCGGAGCATGCCAGACAGTCAAAAGCTGTGCAGGACAAGCACGACGAACGCATTCGAAAGTTAGAGACTGATCGTCAAAATCTCGAGAAGTCGTCTCAGCACGACAAGACACAGGCGCAGCATCGCCACGAAGCAGAGATTAAGCGCCTGGAACAATCTCTCCAACAACGGCGAGACGAAGCCGTGTCAAACCTACAAAGGATAAACGGGGACCTTACGAGAGCACAAGAAGTCAAACTTAGTGAAGTGCAGAGGGCTCATGAGACTCAGATTGATACACTCACAACCAAGCTAGCAGAGTTACAAAAGAAGCTAGAGCTTGCCGAAGCATCGTCGCGCAGGGAACAGGCACAGCTTGTCACACAGCATCAAGGACATATTGCCGAGCTCGAAGAAGGTTGGTCACGAACGCGTGATGAGAGCGCAGCCGCGCACAAAGCTGACCTTCGAAGAGCGGTCGATGAAGCCTCTCGCCAGGCCGACGCGGCGAAGAAGCTTTTCCAGGAACAGGTGGCCGAGCATGAATCTGCTGCTGAAGCTCGTGTTACTAATCTGCAAGAAGATCATATTGATCAGCTGGCGCAGAGCAAGGCAGACCATGCCGCTCAGATCAAGACCGCTCGAAACGAAGTAGAGGCTTCCAAAGCGGAGCTCGCGAAAGCCAGGGGATCCCACAGTGCTGCTGTGGAGCAGTTGCGTGCAGACCATCTCGGGCAAACGGAAGCTTTGCGGGCGCAACATAACGAGGCATACGGCCGATTGCGATCTCGGCACGAGAACGACGTAGAAGCCATGCGGAAGGGTTTCGAGGCAACGGATGCAGCAGCGGCAACGCATCATGAGTCCACCTTGGCACAGCTGAGACGTGAGCATTCTTCAGAGCTGCAGCAGATGCACATAGACCATGAGGCTGCCCACGAGCACATGAAGTCCGAACATCGCTCTGAAGTAGCTGAGCTTCGAAAAGATCTCGAGGAAGGACTGTCGCGAAGCAATGAGTTGAAGGCTCAGCACGACAAACAGCTGCAGGAAACTACATCCGCTCACGCCAGCGAGCTTGGCGCTGTCCGCTCTTTGCTGGATCAACAAAGCTCGGAGCACGCTACTCGAGCTGCTGATGCTGAACGGCAGCTCGCTGCGCTTCGTGTAGACCACGCAACTGAGTTGTGTAACCAAAGTCAAGGTCATGAGAGGGCATTGGCAGACTTGACCGCCGCGCACCGCGCAGCTTCAGCAAGTTCACAGCAGGAACATCAGATAGCCATGAGCGCACTCAGGGAGCAGCATAGCAAAATAATCGAGGACGCGGACGTAGCGCACCAAGTCGAGCTCATTGGACTCAGCACGAAGCACGATGCCGCTGTCGCTGAAGTTCAGGCCAAGCACGAACAAGAACTGCGAGAAGTCCGAGAGGTCGCCCAGAGTGAGACTGCCCGGCACGCAAAGGAGCTGCAACAAGCTAGCGAAGCCGCAGCCATTGAACTTGAGCGAGTCCTCCAGGAGCATCAGACGACGTTGGAAAGCCTCAGACAAGCTGACGAAGAGAAAGATACTGAGCATGCTACTGTTACGCAGGATCATGCAAAAGCTTTAATGAACCTGAAGCACCAGCTCGAGAGAGATATGGAAGGCTCAACGTCTCTCCTTAGGACGGAAGCCGAGAACTTGCGATCTTATTACGAAAGACAACTTGCCAAAGCCCGGGCCAACCATGAGCAACTATTCGCAGAGCAAGTTGATACATGGAGATCTGAAATGGATTCTTTGCAAGAGCAACATGACAGATCGATCAATGAGCTCGCTCAGAAGAGTGACATCGCTACAGCAGCCAAGATCAAGCAGCTGGAGACGGATCATGAAGCAGCGCTCCTGAAAGCCGTCACTGAAGCGGACGTCGAGGCCGCCAAGAAAGTTCAACTCGCCGAGCAGCAGCATAGAGCTGCACTCGAATTCGCAGTCGATAGAGCACGACACAGCGGCGAAGCTGAAGTGAAGAATCTGAAGAAGCGGCATCAAGACGCAGTCGCACAGATCCGGAAAATGGCCCAGCAGCAGACCGCGGCCCAGCAGACCGATCTAGAGAATAGTCACCAACAAGAGCGTCAGGCTGGTCTTCTACAGGCACGCTTGGCGGCTGAGCGAGACTTACAGGCTACAATCGAGTCCCATCAGGGCGAAATTCTTCGCCTGGGCACTGAGCATCAAACCATGCTCGATGCCTTACGGACCCGCCTCGAGTCAGAAAGAACTGCCGAGATGACGGCCAAGGAAGATTCGCACCGGCGTGAGGTCGAAGCAATACAAACTCGACTCGACGCTACCATGACTGGCCAAGCTGAGGCTGAGCGCTCTGTTGCCAGACTGCGGCAACAGGTGTCTCAAGCTGAACAGCGTATCGTAGAAGACAAGCTATCCTCGGAGGAGGATGTCACCGCGCTACAGCAGGAGAGGAATGATCTAACTACACAACTTCGTCAAGTGCAGGATTCGCTTCGGAATCTGCAAGGCAGGTCCTCGAATGGAACGACTACGCCCAAGACAAAACAATCATACGAAGAGCTTACTTCCGTCAAATCGCAGCTAAGTACGCTTGAAGAGGATCGCGAGACACTACGACTCACGTTGCAGAAGCGTCTTGACGAGAAGAACGATCTTATCCGACAGAACGACTTTCTGGTCCAAGAGCTCGAAACTCTGCATGCCCAACGGTTGAGGCCTCGGTACACAGCCAAAAAGACACGAGATGCCCTCACACAAACCGAGGACTTTGTGTCAGAAGAACCTAAGGTCGACTTGGCTTCGTTCCAGGACATCAAGGCCAGTCGTCGCAAGAGTGCCCGACCAGTCACGCCAATGAGTCCTGGCCAAAGGCAGGCCAGAGACGAGATCGACATGGCATGGAAGACGCGCTCGTTTGAGGATTACCTGCACAACGCTAAGACCGAGCTGTCAGAGCTCGGTTGCGTCATCACCGCGAACGAGACGTTGTTCGCGCAGAAGATCCAAGAGCATGTCGGTGAGCTACAGCGGGTGAAAGACGAATTGGCGGCAGACTACAAGTCAAAACTCGATGATCTGGCCACCGATAAACAGAAGATGGAGCAGATGGTGACCTCGAAGCAGACTGCAGCATTTGCGAAAGATCGTCAACGACTGGTAGCCAGCTATGGTGTGGACCGTGAAGACCCCGGCGAGCAGGTTGCCGTGTTAACTAGCTTGCCTGTAAGCGACGCTGCAGCGTTGCGCACCGCGGAAGAAAGACTGGTGCAGGACTACAATAAGCGCATCGCTAAGCGAAAGTCGCAAATCGCGCTGAGGCATGCTGAGGAGTATCACGCACTGACAGAGGAGTACGATAAGAAGGTGGCTCAGCTTCTGGACAGTCAACATACCCTCGAAGGCGATCTATCTGTCGATCCTTGGAAATTCGAACAAGACCTTGGCGACTTGCGCTCGAAGACTGTCCAGCTTGAGTCGGATAAGGAGAGAAGCGTCAGTAAGAGTCCAGTGACAGTCAGATCGCAGAGAGGTCGTGCACCTAAACAGGCCGACTCAACACCTGCCGCGCTTGACTTGGCTGGACACAACGCAACAGACCGACCAAAGACTGCCCACGAGTCCCGGTCTCAACTGAAACGCTGGACGAGCCACCCTCGAACATCGACCTCAATACCAAGGTCATCATCGGTTCCTAGAGAATCATACCAAGGGCACCGAGAGAGCCCTGAGCCTCCAGCTGTGCCGAAAGTGCTCTTCCCGGGCAGCAGAGTCAGCCCTTACTCCACATCCCAGCCCTACCAGGGACGTGGGAAGTATCCACCAGTCGCGGAACGATCACTGCTCAGAACCAAGAACCCTCCCGACGTACAAGAACAGCGACGAGTCTTCACCGAGCCATCACCCCGCAAGACACCTACCAAGCGAGGCTCTGAGAAAGCAGCCCAAACTCTCGGCATCACACCAACAGAGGTAGAACGTCAAAGCGCACAGGCGGGGCGCAAGACCGAGAGTCCCACCAGACCAGGCTTCCTACGGAGAGTCAAAGATCGCATGTCGATAGATGGACACCGACCTGTTTTCCACCGACCTGGATCACGATCTGGACGACCCGATGCCATGAATGGACTGCCAACCACCCCTGAACCTGAAGCTTCTTCTTCGACGGCGCAAGGACAGGCGCCAGATTCCGCTGTACCGACAGGATCGAGCTACAAGACTAGACGGTCCAAATCTACAAAGTTATCTAGTGGGATGATTTATTACCAGGCTCCGAAACAGAGACCTACGACTGGGTACGAGTGATTGTTTAGCGTTGGCGTTTGGGACCACGTTCTGCTTTTTCGCCAGAACGAATCTGGGTGTACATACTTTTTGACGATCCCCACGACGTCTATCACAACCCATTGACCATCCATTTCAACCCCTCCCTCATCTTGCGCAGACATCCATCGAATACGTCACACCATACGTCGTTGCAAAAGTCTCATTCCGTCCGTCCATATATGTCGTGATCCCACAGACATTCCGCACTTAAGGGGATGGGGTGTGCCGAAGTATGCATCCGACCGGCTCAAGCTTGCATCGTGCTCCGGTAGGTTCTGCACATGGACTTGATCCAATGTGAAGAAGTTCGCGTCTGGTTCTGGGCTGGCGACTAGGGCTCGTGGGAATATGACCTTGCCTAAGGCAGGGTCAAAGTTGAGGGCGAGCAATGCAAGCCCGAGGCGCCTTGGCCAACCAAGCCGGAAAGGAACGGAGCAGTTTCCGGGTCGAATCGCAGAACGCGCTCTATACGATGACCGCGAGCAAATGCGAGAGACTTGGCAACATGGCTTCAACCCGGAGGATGACGGCAGCCGTGTGACCGTGACCAGAGCGGTCATCATGTTGCCTACGGCACGAGGTGCTGACATCGGCTCGGACGTTGTAGAACATGCGTTGAAGTAGAACCGTGCAAACTGGCCATCGATGGGTACCTCGCTAGTTTCGAGTGCGTGAGAAGACCAGAGCTTCAGCTGTCGAGGCAGGCCTTAGGCGGTTTTTGCATAGTGTATGTGGGAGCCGGATGCTCAGAATCGATGGTTTTCCTGCCCTGATGCCATCGCATACATATTACTGCTCACCTGTGACATGCAGGGACTCAACATATCGTTGTCGCCTTCGAAGATTCAAGATGCTGTTACGGGGTGGTATATCGAGTTATATGGTTGAGTTTCGGGACCATCTGAAAGCGGAATCGGCTCAGGGCATGGGCAGACGAGACCCTGAATTGGCCTCCGAACTCTTGTATTATCGTTCGACTTTTGCATCATTCCCCATGTCTCACGTTCTTTCCCTGCTGATACACGAACATCGTACCACTACTCGCCACCACATTGGCTGTGTCGTGTCCAGGATCGCCTGACATATAGACCGACTTGATGGCGTTCGCGACTGCTTCAAAACACGATGCGCCCCAGTCGCTACGATTTCGAGCTCGTGACCATCGCGAAATGCATCACGAAGCAGATGTTGTCGTCGTCGGCGCGGGCATCTTTGGATGCGCTGTCGCATACGCGCTGGGCAACCAGGGACGGAGCGTCGTATTGCTGGAGAAGTCTTTGAAGCAACCCGACCGAATTGTGGGCGAACTGCTCCAGCCAGGAGGCGTGCAAGCATTGGAGAAATTGGGCATGCGAGACTGCTTGGAAGACATCGATGCTATTCGAGTGCTGGGCTACGACGTCATATACTATGGTGAAGAGGTGCGGATACCGTACCCTGCGAACGCGAGAGACGACACGGCCGAGGCGGCCAAGGAGAAGGACTACACGGATGAGCTGCGCGGCATGAAAAGGAAGCGACCCGAAGGTCGATCCTTCCACCACGGACGCTTCATATCGAAGCTGCGGAGGAAGGCCATGTCGTGTCCGAATGTGACCGTTGTCGAGGCAACTGTGACAGAACTGATTCGTGGTGGATACACTGGACATGTGCTGGGCGTCGAAGCTACCGTGAACGAGCGACAATCAAACGAACGACACGACTCCTACTTCGGCAGCTTGACCATCGTCGCGGACGGCTACGCAAGCAAGTTCAGGAAGGAGTTCAGGAAAGATACACCGGTCGTCAAGTCCAAGTTCTGGGGTCTAGAACTGATCGATGCGAAACTTCCCATGCCCAATCACGGCCACGTCGTACTTGGCGAGGGTGCGCCTTTACTACTATATCAGATCGGCACACACGAGACACGAGCGCTCATTGACATACCCCAAGACCTTCCCTCGGCGTCTGTTGCGAATGGAGGTGTCAAGGGACACTTGATGAACGTCGTGTTACCTACCTTGCCCACTGAAGTACGACCGTCCTTCGAAGCTGCGATTGAGAAGGACCGACTACGATCGATGCCAAACTCCTGGCTACCACCGACGACCAACAAAGCTCCAGGCCTCGTAATACTGGGCGATGCGATGAACATGCGACATCCTCTCACAGGAGGTGGTATGACAGTGGCTTTCAACGATGTCGTGCTGCTATCTGAACTCCTATCACCCGAGAACGTCCCGCAACTCGACAACACGAAGCTCGTCTTGCAGCAGATGCGCACGTTCCACTGGCAACGGAAGAATCTGACCTCAGTCATCAACATCCTTGCTCAAGCTTTGTACGCCCTTTTCGCTGCGGACGACTCACAACTGAAAGCACTACAGATGGGCTGCTTCCACTACTTCAAGCTCGGCGGAAACTGCATCGATGGTCCAGTCGGCCTTCTGGCAGGCATTATACGACAACCATTTGTCCTCTTCTACCACTTCTTCTCCGTTGCTCTGTACGCGATCTGGATATACATTACTTCTGGACCCGTGGTCTTACTGCCACTGCGAGCGATGATGAGTGTTGGCGTCTTCTGGAAGGCATGTATAGTGATATTTCCATACATCTTCTCCGAGCTGAGAAGTTGAGCCTGGAGGGCGAAAGATGCAATGTGTATATAGTAAAAGTGAGGGACAAACCGTCGTGTATAGTACGATAACTTTAGACATGGACTGAAGCCACCCATCCAGCGATGAGCGGTGACGGCACTTGAAACGCAGCTTTTCGTAAACATTCATCGCCCTGGTCGTCAGCCCCACGGCTTCGACAAGATCTTGGGTTGGATCTCGGCGACAGTTTCCAGCGACACGGTCTTGGTACGAGTGATTTCACGACTATTGATTGATTCATCCTCCTCGAAAAGCACCGCAAAACACAATTGAGCGACCTGTTCTGGGAAGAAAATACGGACATCATCCAAGCGGCTGCGCCGTGTTAGGTCTACCGCGGAAGCTGGGGCGGGAAGACCAAAAGAGAGATACCGATCTCTGAATAACAGGTTTATACGGCCGCGGTCTTTGGTCGTCTCATCGGCCAGCCAACATTGACATTCTTTGGGGACATAAGCCTACTCTGGTACAGGCGTCGAGATATTCGAAAGTTGATCACAATGGCAGCTCGGATAGGCCTCATAGGCCTTGGCATGATTGGACGGGATCATTTGCAGCGCTTTGAGAAAGTCATCGTCAATGCCAAAGTGACAGGTAAGAGACATATACTACGCCACTACCAAAAGGCAAACTCTTTCGATCAAACAAGCTGACAAACTCTCCTCTGACAGCCGTCTGCGACATCAACTCAGCAGTCGCCAACTCAATAGCCCAAGACCACCACGCCACACCCTACACAGACGCAACATCCATGATCCGATCAAACGAGGTCGACGCAATCTTCATCTGCTCCGTCGGCGAAGCCCACAAAGGCGCAGTTCTCGCTGCGATGAAAGCGGGCAAGCCCATCTTCTGCGAAAAGCCTCTCACACCCACCGCCGAAGAGGCGCAAGAAGTAATCGACCTAGAACTCAAACACGGCTCCCGTCTCCTCCAACTCGGCTTCATGCGCCGCTTCGACCCGGGCTACCTCGCTCTCAAACACACCATCGACAGCGGAGCTCTTGGAGAAATCGTCCTGATGCACTGCGCACACCGCAACGCCGTCATGCCAGGCCACTTCACACAGGAGAAGATCATCAACGACTCAGCAACGCACGAGATTGACATAATCCGCTTCCTCCTCAACGAAAATATCGTCTCGGTACGTGTCGACAAACCACGCAAGAAAACCCACCGCGCCCCAGCCGGAATGCAAGATCCCCTCATCGCAATCTTCGAAACGGAATCAGGAATCAGAGTCGACGACACGCTCTACGTCAACTGCAACTACGGCTACGACATCCGCTGTGAGGTACTAGGGGAGGACAGTACCGCGGAGCTGAACGAGCAGGCGTTAATCTCAACTCGGACGAAAGCTGGTGCGAGTGCGAGGATTGCCGAGACGTGTATGGAGAGGTTCGCGACGGCGTATGATCGGGAGGTGCAGAATTTTGTGGATAATGTGTACAACAAACGGCCGATGACGGGCCCCAGTTCGTGGGATGGATTCGTGGTTGCGGTGGTGTGTGATGCGGCATTGAAGTCGTTGGCGGATGGGGAGAGGCATGAGGTGGTCTTGCCGATAACGCCGGAGTTGTATAGATGACCTGAGGAGGATGGTCATGATTTGCAAGATGCGTGACAGTGCTATGAGGAACTTTGGTTCGGCTGGCAAGGGCAATGTGAAGATGCAGTGCACTGCATTTTTCGAGGTCGCAATGACGAGGGCATGCCCGGCGATTGCGTACATCAGGGTGTGTTGGCTGGGGTTCTGAGCACACAGGCCCACGAGGGCAAATGCCACACCACCGGGTTGGGAACGCTCGACGGTGGCATCCTGTTGCTTGACGTGGGCTTTCGGCCGTACAATCCTGCAAACCGGGACGCATAGTCCACTCTGATATCTATATGTCATGACCTGAGTGTCAGGTAGCTATCCACCACGTCATGTTCTTCATGCTATGCAAAAGCCGAAGATCGCCACTGTCGCGTCACTTGATCAGGAAAGATCAAAGCCAGCTCCTGAATTAACAGCAGCCAAGAGCTTCTCCTTCAATGTCTTCTCACTTCTATACATCGGCAGCTTCAGCAGATTCACACACGTGCTCGTCGTGGGGAATCTGTTCTCATCCTGTCCACTGTCTCTGATCGAGAAGTGAGGATTCAGATGGCTGAACCCAAGCAGTGGGCCACGAGGTGTAGATGTAACAAACTTCAGCACCTTTCTCCTGTCCTCGTCCTGCATGTTCTGCATGACGTTCCAGAAGAGCTGAATGCTGGGATGCTCTTGACCATCGGAGCCAATCTGGTATGTGCCTCCATATTGAGTGTTCTTTCGGAGGTCTTGAACGTCAATCCCCGCTCCGCTGCCACCTATGAGTGTTTGAAGCTCGAGTTGGTTGAACATGCTAAGCCACGAAGGCTGAATGATGTCGCCGAGGCCACGCAGGAACGCGTTGGTCTGGTATTTGCTCTGTGCCTGGAGCTTGTACGCTGCCATGCGATTAATGTAGGTGAGCCGATTTTCGTTAGTCACTGGTGTATTTGCACCATTTGGAGGCGCTAGGTCCACCTCTAAGATCTGCTTTCGACCCTCGGGGCCTACTTCGGTGTCGACGACAAAGGTCAAATCGAATGCTTCCGCGTTATCCGCGTGTTTGACAGCGAGCAGGCCTCTGTACAGACTTTCATCCAGCTCTCGAAGATCGTTGACCGTGGGACGATAGTGCGATTCGTTGGTCGCGCTCATGCTGCCTCCTGAGAGAGCCCACTTCTTGAGGAAGAATGGCGCAAAGTTTACATCGATCAATATGCCTTCATAGAGACATTTGCCGATTATGCGCCCTAGAAACTCGTATTGCTTCTGGAGCTCACGCATATGTACCCGCGCCTCTGCCGAGTCTCTTCTGAGACCCATATCCTGGAGTCGTATCCGCATGTCCTCGAAAGCTGTCGGATTGGGGTACAACAGGTGCTGGTCGTTCTCAATGAAGAATCGCTGGGTCTCTGCATCGCTTGTGTGTTGATCAAAGGCTTGTGTGATGACGCTTGTGAGGAACTCTTTCGTGACGCCTCCGCCGTCGATTCCTGCCTCGGGCATATCCCACTTGTCCACAAACGTTATTTGAATAGGCTCCTTGAGCGCATCTCCAAGGTCGTAAAACTGTTCGTAGGCGTCTTGAAATTCTTGCGTTCTCTTGATCTTGGCATGATGTCGCTCGAGTGCGTCGCGCCGATTCGGTACATTCATTTGCGGCTGGAACATCATGCTTTGACGCCACATGTCAGGGTCGAGGAACCCGTCCCTTCGCTTCAACTGGTCGAGCTCCACGAACTCTCGGAAGATCTGCACACGGACATGAAAGGGGATGAAGAACGGCATATTCTGCAAGATTTCGAGCCTCGGAGCAACCGCCTCGAGATACCTCTGCCGGCTGGCTTTTTTCTGCGCCCTTTCTCGAGCTTCTTGTCTCCGTAGAACACTGGCATAGCCACTGCCTCCTCGAGTCGTCGTTGACCCGTTTGGATAGGCTTGGTCGTCGTCGTCAGATTCATCGTCTTTGACTTCATTATCCAGGCTTTGGACCTCTTTGCGAGATTGTTCTTCAGCGACGACGTCTCGAGTGAAGTTGGACATGTCGAATCTGCAATTAGTAGGTTAGCATTTGCCCATAGCTAACTACCAATAGCACAACGCGCTCTTACCTCTCAGTCATCAACCAATGGTCTCTGGGGAGGAAGTGTCGCCTCGAATCACGTTCGTAGAGGCCGCGTAAAAGACCTGTGATGACACCTTTCAGGTAGTCCGTTGTGAGACCAGGCAAACCGGCCACGGTCATCGATTTGACGTCCACACTCTCAGCCGCAGAAGTGGACGCGGACGCAAAGCGACGCGTTGGCGGGGCACCGAGATCCCTCATCGTGGCAGAGCCGTTAAGCTCCGCTGCATCATATACCAGCGTAAAACCCAGGTTCTTGAGAAATGTGACCAAAGAAGCGACATCCCCAACTGGCACCGCGCTGTTCTTTTTGGCGTGTGGGCTACTTCCCATGAATTCCTCGTCGTCCATGATCTTGAGGTCGAAAGAAAACATCTCCAGGAATACCAAAATGACAGTCCAGTCATCACGCTGCTGTTGGCTCGCGAAGGGCGTCTGGAGGAGAGACACAATACCACGGGATGAAAATCTGATCTCGCTGAAGGTCGCGGAGGCTTGAGCGGCACGCCAGAGGTGGCCTGTGGGCGAGGCAAAATCGCTATTCGTCGGACCAAGGTGTAGCCACATGCGGATATCGTCTGCTCTTCGTGGAAAGCACCGTAGTAGGGTCAAAGCATAGGTAGCGAGTATTTGCGCGCTGCGCGCGTTGCCTTCTGCAGAAACGCTGCCGCTCGTTCCATTGGAAGACAGCTGCGTACCCGATAGTAGGTTCTGGACTTTGTGCTTATCTAGCAATGTGATAACCTGATTGTTGAGAAAGGTGTTCAAGACGAGGCCGCTGTGCATGTTGGAAAGAACGTCGCGATCGAAAGTGGCATTATCGACATCAACAGGAGGACTCTCGAAGTCAACATCATCTGCCAACCCACCTAAAAGGCGACCTACGGCAGCTGTGAAGGCCATGTTGCTGGGAGACTGTCCGACCAAGAAGATCAGGTTCCCAAGCAGCCATAATCGCTCGCGAGTGCTGCTGCTACGTTTTTTGGGACCGATGATCGCCTCAGCCAGGATCTGCGGATTTGCAGCAGTCTTGAGCAATTGGAGCAACCCGGGATCTAATGGGCGACCAAGCAAGATGACCAAGCCTTTGTACGCCTCCCGTGAGCTCAGAGGTGCAAGGAGGGCACCTTGCAGTGGCTCAGCCGGCAGATCTTGTGTCGAAGTAAGCGCTTCGTAGTATTCGATCGCCTCTTTCGCAGTGAATGGTGTCTGCCTCGCTGCATATGCCAATATGCCAAGCACCTCGCGGTCTGTGTCTTTGTCGGGCCTGCTTCGCGCTCGTAACGCCGCCACGCATGCCGCCTGCAGCTTTGCGTAGGCTCTTGGCCAGGTTCCTCCTTCGCACGGCACTGTCTCGCTTGTCGTGATCTGCCGTGTGCCGTACCAGGTCAACCTCTTAACATCGCTCGGTTCGGTCCTTGGGCAGAAGAACAGCATCAGTCGCCGTAGCTGGCGTAACGAAGCATCTGCTGTCTGATACGGAGCGTTTACATTTTCTGCATCGTCCCAGATCTGCCGCCATAGCTTGAACGTCTTCCTCCTAGTCTGATGCCCTCTCCACACCTTCTGAATCCGAGATGATGCCTGAATCCGATCTCTTTGCTGCTGCCGGGCTATGCGATCCTGCTGCGCCGATGCGACGGCTTGCTGCGCTCCACTGCCGCCAGGTACATTGCTGCTCTTCGCGAATGGATTGGTGGGACGACCGGACAGGTTGACTTGTCGGGGTCGGCGGCCGGAGCCTGTGAAGGTCTGATACATGTTGGAGGCGACAGATTGGCGGAGAGTTTATCGACAGCTGCAAGCACAGCAGAACACCGTTGTATTGGTCAACAGGAATGTCACGAGGTCATGTCGTGTTTCAAGCATCCAACCCGACCGCCGAATGCATCGCCACAGAGGTGGCAGTACTAATGAAGCGTGGAAGTGTATCGAACATCTCTAGAACTAGGAGGTAGGGCCGCCTACCGCATGTGCATGATCGGATCAACGCGCCGAAGCCACAACCCTGCACCACGCGATGACGCTGCAGCAGTTTGTCTCGGCAGTCACGCCCCTGAGCCACTTGAGACAGACAAACAATCATGGCGAATGCTACACAACGTTTCATCGATCGTCTGGACAATGAGAGAATACGGGATGAAGAGAGACACATAGATGTGGTTAGTGTTCTGTGATGCTACCGAGCTCATTAGTCTGAACCACCAGCCACCATGACCTTCAGAGAGATGTCTGCACATCCCACGCATTTTGATTGTCCCAGCCTGGCAAAACGAAGGGCAACTTGGCTGGCATTTGGTCCGGCCACTTTCGAGCTATCAAGGCCATCATCTCGTCATAGAGAAGTCTATAACCAGTTGGGCTGAGATGCAATCCATCGTGTATAAAGCTCTGCAGGACTTCGTTGCGTGGCACTTCAATTGATCCGGTGGGTTCGGGGTCGTTTGGGTTTCCCCCAGCCTTTGCGATTATGGCCGTCCAGAGATCCAACACCTGTACTCCATGTTCACTCCCAATCTCGCGAATTGCCTGTACGTACTCTTTCGTTACCGATGCCTTGCGCCTGATGACATCTGGGAAGTTGGGGTCATTGCGCCGGTCACTCTCGAGGCACTTCCGTTCGTCGACAGGAGGAGGAGTTATCAGGATCCTCCTTACATCTCGATGATTATAAACGTCGCGATGGGTGATCAGTTCGATAGTGTTCTGCCTATACTCGTCCAACGGTATATGCTGTTGTGGTCCACCGGGCGTATCGGGCAGCCTAGCATCGTTGGCGCCAAAGAAGAATGTCAGGAACCGCAGCTTTGCGCATTTAGGGTCCGGCAGTGCGTGCGGCAAGACCTGTAATGCCTGTCTTGTGTTGTAGCCGCTAAGGCCACAGTTGACCACAGCCAGACGGCGTACGTAGCTGTTGCTCAGTTCCGCTCCAAACGCGAATCCACGTTCCTGTGAAAAGGACTGCTGCGTGATGCTGTCGCCGAACAGAAGGAACTGGTCGACTCTGAAATCTGCTTGGACCATTACGGCTGATCGGGACGCAGTAACGCCTTAGCAAAAGAAGACCGTCTCCTCCTACCTGTGTACGAGGCGACAAATGCTCCGGTGATGACGGCAGTTGTATGGGCAAGATCTTGTGATGATGGTTGAGACGCAGACACTGTTTTGGGTGATGTTGTCTCCATGAACTTCACTTCTGTCCCTCCACGATCCGATATCGCTGCCTGCGTTGGCCACAACTTCATTTCATCTCACATCCTTCCTCACTCATCATGCCGATGATGCCACCTCGTCCACACATCGATCGCCATATATAGACAACATGTCTCCATTTTCATGTGAGATGCACTCTCCAGGTGTGCATGTCCAGTCGGCAGGCCAGCCAGGTCACTGGTGCTCGGCTGATGCACCTTGGGGCGATCTCTCCACGGCAACTTTCTCCAGGACGAACGAGTCGCCGAGCGGGAAGAACTGAAGTTTGTCTGGGTGCTTTGCGCTGGAAACAGAGAAAGACCTCGGCAGGCTACGACGCGACACGAAACGTGTATGTTGCGTGTCCGCCCATTACCTTCTGGGCAGACACAGGTATATGGAGCCTTGCTATGGCTCATTCATGTCGTTGTGTCTATTGCTATGGGAATGTCAAATCTGCTCGTGGGCGCGGGGCCGGCGGCAGTTCTTTGTGGCGTACTAGTACACGAGTCACGCATTCTGTGCTTTGCCACTACGAACCGATCCAACAATACGAACCACTTGGTCTGTCGTGCCATTTCTCCTTCGTACGGATATGCTCAACGTCTAGGGGAAAGAGCAGGCTGCCATCAGAAGCGGTCAACGGCACATTTACGAGTGTCGACACACCTGCAGCTGCGCAATGACATCGGTGGTGATCCCTTAGCTGCTAAGGTAGCCTCATCCGCCAACCACACTGGACCAACGCGTTTAGAGAGGGAGAACAGCTCGACTTGACTTCGATAGACTTCACCTTCAAGCACCTGTGAAGCGCAGACGGCAGCACTGGATTTCGAAAGGGTCTCGTGCAGATCAAATACGTCCTCCTGAATCTATCATGCTTGCCCAATTTCAACTTGCTCAGCGCGGCAGGCGTTCTATAGGGTGATGCTGCCAACATGAATGTCTGCGCCCAATGTCTGTTGCTGTGATCCAATCTGTGCTTCAGCACCGTAGCGACGCTCGGGCTTCAAAACGATGGTCATCCTCCAGAAGCATGCAGCTTGCCTGCAGATACAAGAAGCAACGATGACTTCTCGCGCCTACTTGACCGGCGGGAGGCTGATGCACAACTAGCAGATCTGCCTGAGTGTACTCTGAGTGATGAGGCACGATAGCTGTATATTCGGTATTGATACTACGAAGCGGACCTGTTACCAGCAGGTCCTTGCACATTATGGCTGCAGTGCTGGTGACAATCCATGTTTCTGCACCAACGACAACCTCACAGCTTCCAAGTATGCGTGTGTAGGCGCCAACTGCACTCCGACGGATAGCTTGCCAGCGCAAAGATTCAAGGCAGACACCTGTCACGAGCCAGTGCGCAACAGAGGGGGACTGAGCGGGCGACTCGACCGGGCAATGGTCGTGCTTGCCACCATGTTCGTTCTCGGCCGCTTCCTGTCCAGAACATCCGAGTTTGGTGGGCAAGGCTATGGGTGGGATGACCGGACGGTGCTCTTCTGCTACGTTCTGCTGGTACCAACGGATGCAACGCCGAGATTGGGCACGGACATGTACATGTACATGCTCAGTGTGGACCAGGTTGTCAAAGTCTTACAGGTGAGCCACATGGGCTGAGTAGATTTTGTCGAGCGACGCTGACTTGACAGATGTTCTACCTTGGCGAGCTGTTCTACAACATCATTGTCATGGGACTAAGATCTCTCTGGTGGTGCTCTATCTTTGGATCTGGACAGTGGACTCAGTCCCGCCAGCTTCTCGCATAGTATGGTGGACCTTGGTGGCGATTCTCGCTTCTACCGCGTGTGCCGGAGCTTGGGTAGTCATATTCCAGTTCTCGCCGGTCCCTCACGCGTGGCTTGCGATCGTCGGCGAGCTCCAATGCAAATGCTTCAAGCTTGAGGCGTTCTCGTACACCTACGGCGCGTTGAACATCAGTTACGATGTCATCGTATTTTCCCTTGCGGTCCACTCGCTGCTCAAACTCAAGATCACATGGCCTAGGAAAGTCGGTGTGATCGGAGCTTTTCTTGTTGGGTTCCTGGTCACCATCTGCAGCATCGTACGTTCGCAGTACCTGGTACGCCTGGGTGATTGAAGGAACACCACATGGGACTTTCAGTACATCGGCATGTGGAGCTTGGTTGAGTGAAACTTCTCAATTGGCTGTTATTGCATGCCAGCGCTGGCTGGACTTGCGCAAAGAGTTCACGCCAGCTACTGCGACTCGCTCCTGAATGGATCCCGTGGAACACAGAAAGGCTTGGACACAGACACCACGAGCAGCTCTCCTCATCGTGGCTCTAGTCATGGGCGCGTGACGAATGTGGAGATCATGGCCGGATAGAGAACATGCCATGGTTGGGAAGACATGGAGGCTGCCCACGCGAATGAGGCGGGCGAGGTTGCATCTTCCTGCGGCTTTGATCCAGGTATGACCACGTCTGCGATCTTGTATCAGGATCGTCCTAACAAGCGGAACATGGTCGAGATCAGGCACGAGCCGCCCATACAAGCTTCGAGGACTGTGCTGCAGTATCGTGATCAGAACGATATACTGCATGAGGTGGAGATCATTGACAGACTCCAAGGAAGGATATCGAGGCCTTCCTAAGGAGCATCTGCACATGCAGACTTCTCGCAAGCAAAAGTGGACAGGCCGGAACCCCAATGGCAACGTGGCGAGTGGATGGTGTGTGAGGAGCCGACCAGTGGTGAGCCTTCGCACCGGACACGAAAGTTGCCCAATGTGTAGTCATGTGTTGCCCTGAAATGTTGCGTTTCTAGCGCGCCAATGTAATGAATGCGATCATCACCTTCATCTTTTTACATTCAAAGTCTACCTCTTCGCCTCAATTGAACTGAATCGCGAAAGGATGTTGCCTTTCCTCGTAGACTCTGTACACGCTAACAACTTCAGTCTACCTCTTACTAGTACATGCCGTTTCGTGGAGAAGAGAGCTGGTGTGGCAAAGAGACCCATACGCCATCGCCATGCCCAAAACAGTGATGCATTTATGATTCCACCAGGAGCGCAGGAAGAGCTTTCCTCAGGCGCCAGCATGGCCGCCAGCTTCTAACGATTCAAACGCTGCGCTCTAAAGACGCTTTCAGGTATGTATATCGGTAAAGGGAATCACTCGTCAAATACGACCTTTCGTGTTAGCTGGGGTGAACGTCAGCACTGCTTGTCCACCTGATCTCTGCGCTCTGCGCTCTCGAAACTTACTGCCCATGCACCGGCAACCGACGCCACAATACCGCTCGAAATCATAGCCGGCCGCACACCCCGCGAGCTCTTGAAAATGAAACCACTGATTCCTCCTGCTGCAATGCTGTTGATTGCATCATGCTTCCCTCTATAGTACCCTATCGTGCTGTTGACACCATTATACATCATCGCGACCACGCCCGCCGAGTTTCCCAAGAACGGTCCTCTCCGCGTAATCGAGTTCAGCGCAGAGTTCAGTCGCAGCTTCGGCGGCGCAGTAGATGGAACTTTGCTCAATCCCTCCGCCAACCCCCACGCACCACCTATGCTCAGCGCGGTCAGATATGTGACACCCGTACCGTAGCAGAGATCATCTGACCATCCTCGCGATGGCAGTAATGACCGCGACCCGGGCAGATCTGAGAGGACGTCGTCGTCGAGTGTGAGGTAGTCAAGGGTGTCTTTGTTGAGGCCGGCGAGCGGGTGCAGCGCTGCGGGATCGAAGGCGCCGGGTTGTGAGATGAAGGAGCCGACGTCGTCTGCGGTGGGCGCGTCGAAGGTGGGTTGAACTGCGATGCCTTCGGGAGAGGAGACGAAGCCTTCGGGCGTTTCTGGCGTGGATGCGGTTTGCGTTTTTTTGCCCGTGAAGGCATCCCAGATACCCATCTTGTCGGCGCTTGTGTTAGTATCAAACGGTAGGAGGAGGATAGGAAGAGATCGTGGTCGGCGTGAGCGAGGTAATGGATGTTGAGGTGTCGTAAAAAGTTGACTTCGATATTGCCAGGGAGTTTCACTTCCGGTCGTCTTGCCGCGGGATCTGTGGCGCTGCCCTGTGGCTAGTTCTAATGAGATTCGGCTCGAAATATTTTCCTTTTGACCAACAACACATTACTAGCATTCGCCATCAACATCAACGGCATGTCATGTCTGTCACAAGTAACGGCGGATATGCCGCTAGCACACTGCCTGAGGACAGGCTGAAGCAGATATCAAAGTCGTCTCGCACACTCATTCCGGACGAGTCATCCTCAGTCGACAACATCAAGTAAGGACAGCTTGCTTTGGCGTAGGATTGTCGCTGCGACCGCGCGGACCACAATCAGTGCTCGACTGATGGGTAAGTAGTGACTTCAACCATCTGCTAGACAGTGTCCTCGCCACAAGCAGCGCAGCTGGCCTGAGTGCACCTCATCGCGTCGCGGCATGGAACACGCTTTGTTGCTTGATCAATCAGTCACTCGTCTCTTCGAGCCCTGACCTGCAGCGGCCTGAATGGATCCACCCGATCTGGAGTCGAGCCCTTGATTTGTACTTGGGGCATGCACAGAGCGCGAAGCCAAAGTCCTCCAAGCAGTTGCTAGGCACTCTTACGGGTGTTTTACGCTCCAAAAGAGAAGAAGATTTACTCACACTCAGGCAGACCGCGCTCAGCAGGCTATTAGATTGCCTCTATGACTATCAAGCTCCTCATGCTGCGAAAGCTAGTGCTCAACTACTTGGCCAGCTTCTACACAAAGACATTGTGGCTCTGCGCGATGTTCTCGACGTGTTCAACAGCAGGAGTAACGTCGAAGAGCCTACGACAGGACATGTCGATCATTTCCAGCACTTTTTGAGGCTTCTACTTCAATGGCTCAGCAAAGGCGACTTCGGCTCGTCCATAGCCCAGCTAGTGGCCATCTTGCTGGACGAGTATTACCAGGCCGGAACATTTGCTACTGGACAACATCAGTCCCGGGAACAGGAATGTCCAGTTTGGATGGCCCCGCTTCAGGATACTCTCGTGAAAGGCGCAGTCAGCATAGACGATCTACGTGCCCATATTCTGCCAATTCTCTTCAAACGCTCTTTCGACGACTTTGTGTCGTTCTTGCATCTTCAAGGATTCTGGTCAAACGATACTGCTCTAAACAATACGAAAGTTCTGACGCAGTCTGAAGCTCAGAACGATCTGCTCTTCGCGAGCTTGCAGACCGGCAAGGAGCTAGGACTCATCATCGAGACTGATAAAGATGCCTTCTCGCATTCTGTTCAACCAATACAAGTACCAGTTAGGTGGCTAGGACATCTACTCCATAGCAAGTCTCGGTCTGCACGACTCACTGGACTGTCCCTGTTGACCACTTCTCATTCTGCTACACGACCTCTTTCAAGCAAAGCCTTGATACTAATCAGACAAGCCTTAAAATCCATGTTCGCAGATGTGGATGCCGATTTCCGGAGCGGTGTTTTCAGCGCCTTCCAGCGACTGACGGACCGGCTCCGAGCCATTACTGCGGTTTTGTTCCGCCAAAGACACGCCGATGAGAAGACGCTGGACGATAAGGACGTTGCAGCTAACGATTATTTGTCAACATCTCTAAATACCCACAAGGACTTCCTTTACTGGGCGCTGCGATTCATTACATGGGAGCTTCGGCCCACAGCAAGCTATCAGAGACACATTTCCGCGTTGAAGTGCCTTACGATCTTGGTCCGATCTGGCATAGACAGCTCCATCCCATCGACGGCATGGTCAAGGACTGCGTTGGGTGAGTCGAAGTGGGCTTTTAACGTGACGATCCTGACGAAGGATCTACAAAGGCTCTTGCTGGGTCTTGTTATGGACCCTTTCGATGATGTTCGACAGGCTGCAAATAGTATCCTGGATATGCGGACTCCAGATTCTTTCGTCCTGGAGAACGCTATGCGTCGAGCAGAAGCAGACATGCTACGCACTGGCCGAGCTGATCACGCCGATGGAGTCGCCCGCATTCATGCGCTACGCTCTACAACGGATCATGAACACACCTTAGGCTCCCATAGCGTGGAACAATCTAATGCCTCGCTCGTTCATCATCTCATAAGTCAGCTAGAGCAGATGCTCGAGATGGCATGCCGCAGTTTGGCCGCCGCCGTCAGCAGATACCCTGTGCATGGAATCCTGACGAGTCTGAGATATGTTTTGGCGCGCGATGCCTCTACTTTAGTCGAAGTAAGGGGACTAGTATTTCGACTCTTGCAAGATCTGTGGATCGTCGTGAAGCCTGTTCTATGCAACGATGCGCCGGAAGGCTACGCTCCAGATGAGGAGGAAGACTCGGCAGATTCGACCAAAGAAACCCTGAGCTATTGCTGGAGAGCATTAAAAGAAGCCAGTCTCCTGCTAAGCGCATCAGTCTCTGCGCAGGCTCCTGGCGATGGCATCTTTGAGACGACAATTATTGAGAAGTTGAGTATCCTGTGCTTTACCCAGCTGGCGGAGTTGCGGCATCGTGGCGCCTTCTCTACTGTAGCTCAGTCCTGGATCACTTGCTGCATGCAGTGTCGAGATATGAAGACGCATACTGGAGACTCGCTGCTCGACACATGGTACCATCAAGTGCTTGATATGCTGCGCAAGAATGTCACGATAAACACGCGCCGCTCGGCTGGCCTACCGTCTTTGCTGTGCGGGATCCTCATAGCTGACGTCAGTCATACCCTCTTGTCCAAGGCAGTCACAGATCTGGAAACGATATCGCGCCAGAAGGTTGATCTTGCTGCCGCGAAGGAAGGTAGCCTGGCACAAGTTCACGCCATGAACTGTCTTAGAGACATCCTGAAGAATTCAAAGCTTGGCGAGCAGTCAGAGCCTCACATTGCTGTCGCATTCCAGCTAGCTGCTGACTCGCTACTCTCTGAGGTATGGGCCATACGAAATTGTGGCCTCATGCTCTTCCGTGCCGTCGTCGATCGCATCTTGAAGACGGACCAGTCCCACTTCGATGACGACCTGCACTCGGGTAGGTCCATTTCAGCTGAGCAATTTCCGGCCCTGCTGAATACTGTCGTTGGGCTCTTGCCACGGCCTGACCTTCAAATGACAGTGGTCAATACTCATTACGAAGGCGTATTCGCGGCGCTGCAACTACTACAGCACACTCGAGTACCGGCCGAAAGAGCATCACAGATCAAAGAAGCTTTACGAACCCTTATTTCGAGCGCAAGTTGGCACATGAGAGACAAAGCCGCACGAACACTGGCGACTGTCATGTGGAGTCAAAGTGTTGCCAGCGCAGTCTCCGAAGTCGTGGCTTCGCTAATCAATTCCCGTTCTGCATGCGACCAGAATCACGCACACGGGATCTTGTTGACAGCGAAGTATGTCTTACGCATAGCCACACTTCAGCACGAACGAAGTGGACCATCAGCTGCGCAGAAGAAGGCAGGCACGAGGTCGGATCCATTGCCACTGTGTCAGGCTATTCTCCCGCAATGTCGTGCCTGGCTACAGACTGAAGACAGTGGTCATGCTGTCACGAGAGCAGCTTTGATCGACTTGGTGAGAGAGCTTTCGAACACTCTGCTTCTATCCTATGGCGGTGGGGCAGGCGACAGGCAAACGGTACACCGGCAGATACTAAGTCTGTGGTCGTCTGGAGATCACTTAGCTCCCGCCGCCACGACTTTGTTACCAACGCTCTTCGCGCAATGTCTCCCTGACTCAAGCGTCGCTGTTTTACGTCAAGCCGTTGCGCGCTTCTTCGCCCAACAAATGTTGTTACACAGTCTCGACAAGGAAAGCGCGCAGGTGCATGTGCGGCTAATGCTGGAGCTTGCCCACAGCGACCAAGATGCCGGCAAACACTTCCTCCGGGCGCTTAGAGACGATACTATCTCCATCGAAGGAAGCAACGCACTCTTTGTCACGGAGCTCTGCCACAGTCTACTTCGCCACTCGTTCGACATCGAGCTCAAGTGCGAGTCTTTGGAGATGCTGCTTTCTTTACCAATCAAGGCCCAGGATGGCAGCAGTCCCAGCAGGGAGGCGTTCTTCGTGCAATCACGGGATTACTTAGTTCTACCTGATTGTAACCAAAGATACACGGACTTGTGTCTTGAGTATCGCGCCGTACAGCTTGATCGAAAGTATGCGAATGGCTTTAGTGATAGCAGACACGTCGAGGTCGTGAGATGGATCAAAGATTGTGCAAGTGCCGTCTCTGGCGATGGAGCCCATACACGTGAAGCTGCCGCCAAAGCACTCGAGCGTGTGCAATCTCTCTGGGCAGTCCTCTATACCGTGCCTGATATGCATGAGTCGCTTTTGAGCATCAGTCTCGCTGTGTACGATCTCCTCAATGACGACGATGAGGAGATTCGACTTTCAGCTGTTGTCATCATCCAGCGTATCCTTTCTGCGGAGCATTCAGGAACGAAACCCGAGCTCGAGCCCATCTCTGCAAGTCAAGAGCTTCTATCGTTCTGCCAGAAGCGCTGGAACACGAGTCAGAGTTTGGCGAGTGAGGCATTGCAGCGTGCTTTTGAGTGGTCCGAGGCCGGACCAAGCCCAGTGAGTGACCACCTTCGGCTGGCTTCTCGTGGAGATACAGCTTTGTTTGCGGAAGAGAAGCAAAATCTGTACATCGATGACGCCAAGGAGGTGCGCGCGTGGACTCAGGTCTTGAACGGGCTTGCACCACACGCAGTCTCCAACCAGTCTATCGTGACTTTAACAAGCTGGGTCGAGGCTGGTCTCGATGCTTTCCAAAGATATGCTGAGGATCATCCGGACGGAGCCCTTGGCTGGAGTAGCGATGCCGGCACATTTGAGCTCGGTGTGCGAGTCATTTATGGTGCTGAGGTACTGTTGAGGCTATCCAGGCGTGGGAGGCGGCTGCCCACAAAGGCTTCTTATCTCAGACTCCGGCTGCACGAATGCGACTTGGCCTTTGAAGGCAGTGCGGTCAATTGTCTGTGGCGATGGGAGATCCAGCGTGTACTGCGTGATTCCGTGCTGCATAAGGTACAGATTTCTAACAGCCTAGCTCAGTACATTGCGCAGTCGTGATCTGGCTACCATGGAATACGATGAGAGGGTCTTCAGACTTCGCAGACCACGTGTTGTAGACTGTCGTCAATGACTGGCTCTGGCACACCCTGGCACTCGATCCACTCACCATATAGTACCTCGTCTGTGGAGTATAAGCTGGACCGATCTCAAGTTCTTCCTGTAATTTATCGGATTGTCCTGGCTGAGGTGGAAGGTAGCCGCGATACGTCTGCCGAGTTGCGCTTATTGAACGCTTTTTGGCCAATTTCCATTTCTCCTGCTCGTCGATCTTGAAGAAGTTGCCAGCGAGGCCAAAGACTACTGCATAGTCGTATGATATCGGGCTGTTGATCATATACGCCAAGCCAGTTGTACCGATATGGCAGTCGGCCGCGCGCTCAGTTTCCCAATGTTTCCTTGGCAGCTCGTTCTGTCGAGTGCCTGCATGTCGTGCAGTAGGGTCGATCCTTTTGGTGGGTATCGAGTCGTGCGGCTGCATTCTCGCTGCTCGTGTCTACAGGATGCAACGTAGTTCTGTTGTACTTACTCTCACACGCCCGGGAGGCATAGGCACGAATGTTCGGTGGTGACTAACAGTGGCACGGAGGTTGCTCAACTGGGAGCAAGTGCCTTGCCCTGAAATGTTGCAAGGAGTGACATTCGTTCTTACCGTCCACCACTCGCTTCGTAGCTTCATCACTTCCATCCACATGAGACCAGACATCGTCTCCTTGTGGACATACCCGATGTGTATTCTGAGCCTCCGTATTGCACAGGCTTCATCACTGCGTTGACGAAGCTTCGCGCCAGAGGAATGACGTACCGAAGGATTCTATGAGACTGCGACCCAAGTTGTTTGAGAATAGGACAATCATGACTTTTTGCTCTTCGTCTCTGAAAGTAACAGCCATCTAGCGATCGCGACTTTGAACTGCGGGAATTTGTCAATATGTCTTTGGGAACCCTACACGTCCTTCCTCTGCTTCATGACCCGAACAAGGTACATTATGGTTCCGAAGACCCGATCCGCGGTACAGTCTCCGTTCGATATACGACCTCGAAGCTGAAGCACCATGAACATGCCGAGCTATTCGGTCCTTTAAGAATCACCCTCCGACTCATTGGAAGGATCGAGATAGGACGGGCGACTAGTCTTAAGAACGCCATTATTTGTCTCAAAAGCGAGGTGCTTCACGATGGCTCCGTCAGACTGATGCCCGGCTCTGAAGCACACTATCCTTTCGAGATCACCTTTCCGCCGCATGCAGAGCCCAAGGTCAACACTGCGGTCTCGGCAGAGCAGACGAGTGGTGGTCAATGGAAATTTCAGACAAGGACTACCAGCGTAACCAGCGAACCTCTTCCGCCAAGTCTGCTTTCGACCGAGCCCGATGGTGTGGCCAAAAGGGAACTTGCCATTCGCTACATCTTAGACGTGGCCGCAGAGATGCCTGGCTTCGATGTAGAAGTTGTGCATCCGCCGTTGGGCAGGAAAATTGTGTACGATCAGCCACGGATACGCGTCGGTGGAACAGCAATGCTGAGCGAACGGACTCACCGCTCACAGCAGACGTTGACTGTGCAAGACGAAGCATTACATCGAGACGAAGCGCGTCCTCACGGGTTCAGGGGCAAAGCAAAAGCCATACTTAGGCCTGAGGATCCTCCCAAGTATGTCTTTGAGGTCACTTTCGCAAATGTACCCAGACGTGTGTCCGTAGGCCATCCCATCGACATCGATGTCTCCATCTCGAGTGACAGTCTACAAAGTACGGCCATAAGCTTCCCTTCAGTCAGCCTGCAGTCAGCCTCAGCCTCCTTGATAGCTCACACCACAACTCCAAGGTCGAGCTTCGACGCTGAGGATTTAGTGACCAGCACCAAGACCCTGAAGACGAAAGAGGGAGAGATCTGTCCAGCAGGTCCCTTTCACAAGAGTCACGACTACATCAAAACGATCAGCCTCGGAGTACTCGGCTACATTCCAAGCAGTTTCTCGTATTCAGATACAGTGAGTCGATCGTACAAGTTGCGACTCAGGCTGTCGTTCCAGGTCGCCGGCAAAAGTGTGAATTGCATGCGTCAATTCGATGTTGCAGTTCACCCGCCGCTCCTTTTGGACCACGAGGAGCAGCCACCAAGTTTCGACGCAGCGAACGAGGAAGATCTCCCATCTTACGCTGAAGTGATCGCAGGACCCAGCACCATGTCCAACTAGCCACGTGGAGCGCAAGACCTGGCTCACGTCATCCGCTGCATTACACTTCCGAAGAGCCGGCTACGAGTCGGAAGACAAGGAACATAGAATCACGGCTGTGCGCGGCACGTCAGAACACGAGATGTGAGGAATATCTTATCGTCGACTCTGCAAAGCACGCGAGCATTTCCCAAGACACGATGTTGCAGCAACAGCTAGTGTTCCAGAGTGCCCCGAGGCCGGATTCACCGACCTTGAAGGGACGAATCGCAAGCAAAGCCAAGATCTCCGCCAAGACTACGGAGCAGCCTAAACATGTCTTCAACACTATCATCTCTGGACTGCCGCAAGAGCTGTATATTGGACAAAGACTCGAGTTCGAAGTCGCAATCAACCCCGATATAAGCAACGATAGCTTGACGGAGGAACCTCCGGAGGTCTCTTTAGACGCCTGCACCATAACGCTGTTCTGCCAGACCAACGGGCCTCATCCAGAGCACATCGAAGTCCTCAGGCAGAAGATAAACAAGCAAAGACCATCAGGTCCCTTCTCCTCCGACAATGGGTTTCGGAAGACTGTCGATGGCGGTGTTTTCGGGCATATGCCTTCCACTTTCAATTTTCAGAACGTATCCCAGTCGTATAAACTACGACTTGACCTACAGTTTTATGCTGCTGGATCGACGGTGGCGATGAAGAGAGAATTCCCTGTCATCGTCTATCCGTATCGTGCCCAGATCGAAGACGATGCTTTGCCTACGTACGAGGATGTGGTGAACGGGCATTCAAGGAGTGCTCCGATCGTGTGAGGGTAGAAGGAGCTTCTCGAATAGAAAACGGGGTTCTCGAGTGCATCGGAAGGGCTACAGAGGAGCAGCAGGAGTTTTGCAGCAGGGAGCAGGTCCTCTCGGAAGCACGGAGTTATCGTCGTCGGTCAGTACTACATAGATACCCAACACGTGATCATAAATGATTCGAAGCATGGCAAAGAGGAACTCTGTGCGCGATGTACTTCGAAAGTAAAGTCGTCCCTCTCCTTCAAACATACACTGGTATCATGCTACTGCCGATCCAATCCTTCTATGCCAAGCATCCAAGTAGTCCACACAACGCTTCCCTCACAGACGCCCGTCCAACACAACTCGCCTAACTCGTCCTCCTGGTCTTGATCTCAATAATCTCCTCATCACTACTATCCTCCTCAGGATCCGCAAATGGCCCCTCACTCTGCCCCAAAATCATCTTCCGATCCACATCCCTAGCAAGATCCATATCGTCATCATCGTCTCCATCATCCAGCGGCTCCCTGGTCTTCGCTTCCGTCGTACTCTGTCTCCTTGGCCGTGGGACTTTCCTGCTAGGCGTATTATCTTCGTGCTCACCTTCAGCTCGGCTCAGCGTAGGATCCCGTCCAGCCTCGTCTTCGTCGTAGCTTCGATCTGAACCAGAGGAGTCTGCGTCGTCACTGGCGCTGAAGAGGCCAGAGAATTTGCTTGCGGATGTACCTGCACCGCTCAAAGTTCTCATGCCGGTGATTTGAAATCCGGTGGCGGTAATTTCAGGAGTGACGGTGGCGTCGTCGAGGTCGATCTCAGGTGGTTCGTCGGGCAGCATAGTTGCCGTTTCTAAAGCGACGCTGTCTGCTGCGTCTGGATCGTTCTCGACATTCTTGTCTTGACTTCGCTCGGCCAGGCGTCTGGCTAGAGTCCTTCGTGCCCGGGAAGGAGGAATGTTAAGTGGCGCAACATTGGAGGAAGATGTGCTTCCTTCAGGTGATGTCTGTATGTAGTGACCATGTTAGTACTTCCCCTTCTTCGAAACCTGGTTGATGGTGGTGTGATGACGAAAAGGGAAGGAGTAACGCAGTGTACGCGAAGGGTCAGCGCGACCCAGCATCCAGCCGAAGAACAAAAAATCGCTAAAGCTTAAAGTGCTGACCACCCATCATCATGACTCCCATTACAACAACCCATTTCAAGGCCCGGCAAGCGACATGGATAACCTGCAGGATGATCGCGTGACCTGACTCGCAAGGATCACGATGCCTGACATCGAAAGGCTCGGTCCCCTCGTGGGAGGCTGCAGCTCAAGAATATAAACACCACGATGCATGCTTCGGTGTCCAT
The DNA here is from genome assembly GCA_002116355.1 of Dothistroma pini CBS 116487. Taxonomy (NCBI): domain Eukaryota; kingdom Fungi; phylum Ascomycota; class Dothideomycetes; order Mycosphaerellales; family Mycosphaerellaceae; genus Dothistroma; species Dothistroma pini. Next base: position 113,150 of record KZ108311.1, on the reverse strand, counting down.
TGCATCCCAGTCGTGTGTTGTACAGATGAATCTCGAGGAGCAGTTGCACAAAATAAGAGTCGTTGATTGGCTGTTGTCGTAGAGTCGCTTATTGTCCGTGCATGCTGATCATTTCATGCCGAAGCCACAGCAACCCACTTTGACCTTATCATCGTACTCCTCTGAGTCTTCCAAGTCCTCTGCATCCTCGATGTGCTCCGCCGCTCCATCCGCTTCGGTTTGCTGGACGGCTCGCACGTATGGCGCAGGCAGCCTGTTGTACAACATTGAGCCACCTTTCTTCTTCGTTCCCGTTCTGTGGCCTGAGGTATTGGTACAGCTCTTCTCCTCCTTCCTCTAGAATGTACAGTGTATATGCAAAACAGGGTGTGGGCAAGGGAAGGGAATGCGTGAGGGCAGTACGTTATCGGTAGTCCATGTCAACATCAAACGAAAGCTCACCGACCTGTTCGTCTTCCGCAAACGCCGCCCTCCGCTCCCGTTCGCGGACAATGGCTTCGTCTTCCATTTCTTCGTCGTCGTCGCTGCCGTCGCCGAAACCGCTTACACCAGAGTTGATCTCGAAGGATTGGCCTACGGAGCCTTCCTGCAGGGTCAGAGTATCTTGAGGTGTGCCGTTATTGCTCAGACCCGCGCTTGCGAGCGTATTCGATGTGTTTGAAGAGAATGCTCCCATACCCCCACCCATCCCTCCCATCGCGCGCACTCCTATCGCATTCTCTGGGCGTACGCCGCCCAGTACCGCATTATCTTTATCTCGTGTATCGGCAAGTGTTCCTTCGACATAGGCATGCCACTCTTCTCTATTGACTCGGTCCCGTATGTGTTGGTCCAGGACCTCGGGTGGGTGCCTGTTTCCAAACTTGCACACTTCTTCCGCGATGAGAGTCAAATGACCCATATATCCCAGTCGCATTCCCTTGTTCTTTTGAGACTCGTCCGATGCCTTTTGGCCGTCCAGGATGCGATCAGTGATATCTTTGCCAGATACGAGTCCGATGTCCTCAGACATTTTGCCGTTCTTTGGCTGGACGCCATCAAAAAGGTTGAAGGCAACCGTTCGGTTATACCCCCGATCTAGAGTGCCGTTGAAGACCTGTTGTACTACATCGTACACCACATTGTGTAAAAAGTTGTTCCACGGAAAGCGGAAGAAGAAGTCCTGCGCGAATATGTGAGCTGTCTCTTCTTCGACGGGCATACTAGGGGCAGATTGTGGCCACTTACGAGAATGGTCGGCACAACGTGGTGCTCAACAAATTGCATCTTCAGGAAATCACCCACGACTGGTGCACCATCAATCTCAGTGTCGTATGCAGCGCGCTCACCATCAGTTGGAGCCTCCTGGCCTTGTAATGTCGCAACACTTTCGCCGATGTCCTTAGGGTCTGCCACTTCGGTTTGAGTGACCTGAATGACGTTGGATGTTGGAGAGTCCTTTTTGGCAAAGTTCAAGGGCGCGGGCTTCTCTGCAGAACGCGCTAGCTCTCGTTCGAGTTCTGATGGTCCATCGTCGTCTGCACGATCTCTTAGCGGATGTTGCGATAGCTGTTCGGTTAGTAAGGGTGTCGGCTTACACTCGTTGGTGGGCTCTTCGCCAAACTCAGACATTACAGTATCTTCGTCCACATCCAAGTTTTCAATGCGATCGGTGACTCCAGCAGTGGTGGGCGAGTCTGCAGCTTGCGTAGGTGGTGGGTCGAAATGCAGTCCTGTCTTTTTGGGTGAAGGTGGCTTGCTAGGCGACAGCGGTCTCGGCATGGCATCTGCATCGATAGGTGATCTGTTTTCGGAAGAGGTGGGCGCTGGCTTTTCAACTCTCTCCAGCAATGGAAGCGCGCCGTGTGTGGTTTGATCGATCTTTTCGTTCAGGTCGTCGAAGGTCACCTCGTCTGGGAGCTCATCGGCTGAATCAGGCGCATTGACTTTCTCGAAGCCATCCTCGTCAGCAGCGTTCTGAATTTCAAGACGGCGGTCTTCTTCCCTCTCCGCCATGTCCTCGTCTGTTGGCCGCTCGGCGTGATGAAAGCCATGCGAATCCACAGAACTTCCAAACTCGTCGTGGCTAGGACTGGTAGGTGCTTTAGGTGTCGCAAGCTTGCCTTCTGCTTTTAGACGTTCGCGTTCGGTGTCTCGCTTGCTCACCTCGACCTCAGCACCGCGTTCATTTAACAATCCCATGTTACTGCAGTGTAACAGTTCCGCCATAAGTTCGCATGTCTTAAAGCGGTCAAACCCTAGAGGCTCAATGCTTCGGCCGAATGCCACCTTCAGATCTTTCTTCTTCGAAGACGGCGCACGGATCAAGTGCATAAAGTTGGGTACATTTTCCGCAAATAGTCGAAGCAGGGCGCCAAGGTAAATTGGATCAGAAGTCTTCGGCTCGGGTCCCACTTGGTTGTCAAGATCGTAATCGGAGTTGTTCTTGCGAATAACCTCAATGATGATGCCAACACCAACTGTCAAAGCATTGCCGCCCTTCAGCATTTCGTGGATCAAGGACTTGATGCATTTTTCTGAGACTAGCTCACGCGTGAGCTCATTCGGGCCTATGACGGACTGATCCTGGGTTGTAGCATTTGCTGAGATAGTGATGATCGCCTTCAAGAAATCGCCCGCCGATGTCTGTGTGGCTGATGAATGATTCGACGAAAGATAATCGAGGAGGAGCGGGATCAAGCCTTCTGTCTGCAGGTAGTCCACAATCCCTTGGCCACCTTCATGCTTCTCCAACGAGATGATCTTGAGCAAGAGATCCATAACCATCGGGCAATCGACATGCTGGACCATGGCAGGCACCATACCATCAAGAGATTTGAAGAACGCCAGCATCTCTTCGGTCTTCTTGTCGAGCAGTGCTTCGTTGACCTTCGTGAAGTAACCAGCTTGGAGTGGATCCAGTGGGGCTGGGCGTCGCATGTACTGCCAAAACTCCCGTAAATACTCTCTCTGATCCAGCAGAGCCTCAGTGATGCTCCAGACCTCGGAAGAGAGCACCTCGCACGCTACATAGGCGTACTTCTTGCGCTGCGCTTCCTGCTTGTCCTGTTCCGTCTCACCATCGTCATTCTTCTTGACAGACTGCGACCGTGCGCGGGCTTTGCCTTTGCCAAAGAATGATATGCCAGGAGACTTGGGAGCTTCTTCCGACTTCTCGTTCGGCGTCTTCACTTCGTTGTCCTTTCCTGCAACATCTTCGGTCGTCTCCACTTCTGCCGCTGCATCTGCTACGACGTACTTGAGCAGCTTTTGCAACACGGTGTCGTCGCGCAGAAACTCGACCAGCTTGCTGTTTTGTTGCTTCAGCTCCTGGATGAGGTCACTTTCGTCCAGCAGCTCCTCGACGGTGACGCCTTCCTTGTCGAGGATGCTGTCGAGGGTGGATATGTTGGCATAGCCGCCAAAGCGCCAGAACATGGTGGGCTGGCGCAATACCTGTGCGAGACAAGCGTAGTGGTGCTGAGACTACGTGATGCCCTCTGACGCCAGTCTCGTCGCGGGCTGCCCAGAGGAATCGGGGATCGTGGGTATCATACGTCGTGTATCGTGTGGTCGTGATGGGAGTTGTGCATGTGCTGTCGAGCCTGTGCACGAGGAAGAGGAAGCAGTGGTGGACTCGGGAATGCCGTAGGTCGAAGCGTCGAGGTCAATGCAGCTGCAGTCGCGTGCCTCCCCGGCCGAGCTGCTACCAACCCCGAAACTGTGACGAAGGTACGCACTCGAAACACCGGGAGAAGCAGCAAAGGACGACCGTCGGTGTCGGTGTCAGTGTCTACGGAAAAGATAGTGATCGTTCTCAGGCACACCTGGCAACGGCATGTGACCGGACAGTGTGCAGCCATACCCATGCCCCCTCTCATCGAGTCCGGGATGACTAAGACATATGCGCGTTTACTGTTCTTTGTCTCCACCTCCTGTTACGTTGCCTTTGCGTTGAACATCGGCGACCATCTTGGCATAACCCTCTCTGTGAACCGTCGCCCTTCAGCTAATTCGAGGTCAATCATGAATCCGGTCAACAGTAGGTCATGCATCCTTTGCTGCCAATTAGCTCCATCGATCGGCTTGCAGCAACTCATTCACCACGAGTCGACATTCATCCTCCCAGACTCCACGCCTCCCTACGAGGTCAGCTTGCCGAACAACCTGACTCAAGATCAGCCGCTGGAATTTCCCGCCTTCAAGGCGTGGCGTCCCGGAGGAAGATGAGGGGACGAGGTACGTTCTTTTGACAGTCCAGCCGCGGCTTGCTGCAGGAAGTCTGAGTTCTGCAGAGGTCCCCGCGGGCATGCTAGACGATTCGGGCACGTTTGCAGGAGGCGCTACGAAAGAGATCGAAGAAGAGACTGGGTTGAAAGTGAAGGCGAACGAGTTGACTGACTCGACAGCTCTGGCGTTGGGTGAAAGAGGGTTCGGAACAGAGCGCCTGCAGAATGCCACTTACCCGTCACCAGGCGGCTATGACGAGTTCATATCAGCTTTCCTATGCCAGATGCGGGTCAAGAGGAGTGAGCTGGAGCAGTTTCAGGGCAGATTGACGGGCTTGAAGGACAAGGCGAGAAGATCACCTTAGAAGTCGTAAAGCTTCAAGAGCTGTGGAAGGTCGGTGCTCGGTATCCTAGAACGCTGGCCACATGGGCGCTGTATGAAGACTGCGACGCGGAGGCAAGCTATAGTGGTGGATGATAGAGCCACAGCCTCGCATGGCCTGGGATGCTACGTAGCCTGCGGCCACGACTCTGCAAATATCGGTACTGTGGGAAGGTATTCGATGCGAAAGCAAGCTTTAGGTGAGTGAATGGCCCTCGAATTCCTCGTTAGTGTGCGCTTAAAGCGTATCAGCGAAGGGAAGCGCGAACGCTTTCCCGCTATGTCTGCTTTGCTGTCCCTCTCGGGCATTCCGGAGGTTGGTTTGCTAAAGCTGCACGACAGCTGCAGCGACGAGGTCGATGGTCCAATTCCTGGTGTGGGGTTTTGAGACCAACGTAGTGTCGCAACTCACGAGAACACGGAAACAACTGAGAAACTCACGGTGCGTAACACCGCGCATATTCACATGTGATGCAGCTGACATTTTCACAGTCCAAAGGCTGGCGCCTTTCGCTCTCTGGATCTTCCCGCAGAGCTGAGAAATCAGGTTTACAGTCTTCTTCTTACCGTGGACGGACCTATCCACCCGTCCAAGCGAGATCCGACCTCAGCTCCTCAGTGGTTTCAGCATAACAAGACCACTCCGAGCTCCGCTTTGAGCATCATGCAGGTCAACAAGCAGAGTCATGACGAAGTTGGCCGAATTTCCTACCACGACAACCACTTCATCTTCTACAACCCTCTGCAGCTTCTGTCGTTTAGCACCGATATTGGTTCTCTCCGCGAGTCCATGCTAAGGGAGATCACTCTTCACTACCGCAATAGCCGTATCGGTAGCATGGACCTTGCAGATGTCACACTCGGGCATCTAAAGCAGCTCAAGGGTTAGCAGAAGCTCATTGTCATCCTACCACGTACCTTTAGTTCGAAGCTAAGATGACCACACGACGACTATGCCTTCGCCGAATGAAAGAGTGCCAATCCTAGAATGGTACCAGGACTTTCACGGCTCTTCGATCTCTGAGGCCTGGAGCATGTTCAAGTTCGTGATCAGCCACTTGAGAGAGCGCTCGAGGAGCTAAAAAAAGAAAAGGACTATCCGCTTTCCGAGGTCAACGATCTGAAGGATCGATGCAAGCGGGCGATCGCGAAGCTTGGCCTTGCATTGCATCACTTCAACGAAGCCTTTTTGGATGCACAAGAGGGGAATGTGAACAAGAAGCTGTTGCAGGACAATTGTTGGCAAAGTTGGGACGTTTTTCCGACACTGCAGCATGACGAGATCGAGGACGCGAGCGCTTCCGCTTGAGATTGTTATGACAATCGGGTACGTCGCCCACACCAAAAGAGTTGACCAAACAGCCATGCGATGGAAAAGACAGGTCAGAGGATCACAATGTAGAGGTAGCTCGACTGTAAATGATAGCTTTCAGTATTTCGTGTTGGTCCAGCCAAGCTGCTATTAAACGCTTATCGGCTCCTGCGTTCTTACACCCAGCTTTCGTAATCTTACAGAAACGATCGTAATACCAGTGCGCCCACCCCGTGCCACCTACTCTGTCATGTCCCACTAGCCACCAACACGTGTCAAACCTATCGCTGTCCTCGTAGCCAGTCCTCCAGGGTAGCGATGATGCTCTCAACGACATCTCCAAACTCATCTCCTTCTATCCGAAATTCTTCTCCTCTCGCCTGAGCCACGATATCCTCGACACGAGTTGTCCAATGCTGTCGATGGGACTGCGAAGTACGGCCAAACTCCGCGCGACTCGACCAGTCTATCGCTCCTGGCGAGGCATTGGTGAAATGAAATTCATTCAGAAGCCACGCGAAGAAATCTGGCATACCCATAGCTACCCAAGCCTGGTCGAGCGCAGTCAGCCGCGCCTCATTCGCAGTGAGGCGTACTTGCTCAAGCGTAATCACCGAAGACTGATTCGAAGGTGCGATGGTAGTGTGGTGGCCTGCAGACTGTGGATAGATGGTGCCGCCATTGATTCGTGACTCTTTCTGTCGGGATGGCCTTTTGCGGAGAGCAGCGATCAGAGCTCGGCAACCACATGTGCGAGCACTGGTGTCTTCACTGAAACTGGAGTTGTGCCCGGAGCTGATAGGGGAACTTGAAGAAGCAGAGATCGACGTAACCATAGCCTGAACGGCTTCTTCCTGGTTGTTCGAAGTAGCAGTGTGTGGCCTGCTCATGTCAACATCGGTCGGAGCAGAGGATGAAGCAGAGAAAAAGCTGGGCCTGCTGCTCAACCTTCGAACTGTGAACGCACCTTCAGTTTGGATGGAGCTGTTCGGATTGTGTGCTGCAGCAGTAGTTGAGATTGATGCAGTGCTCATTCTCTGGGGGGGATTTGTGGCAATGACTTCGCTGATGTAGGGGAAGCCATGTAGTGTTCGAAGGATGCGCCCACGGTTCGTATAGCGAAGGAGATCCTGATAGGATGCAGGGGCCTTGTTCGACGCGGTGATTTCAGCAACGTCTTGGACCTCATCGACCCGAGACTGTGTTGATGATCGTTGGGACGCATTACTGATGCCACCAGTATCGCTGCGAGAATCCAAGGTGTGGGCTGTGATTGATGTGATGGTCATCCTATCAAGGAAGTCGATATGCATGTTGGTCGACTTGGGCATGCGTCGAAGGCCGTTCATGGTGGTGGTTGCAAATACTAGGCCCGCTAAGATTTGGTACGTAATCTTGATGGTGCTGTTCCGGAAGTCTAGACTGTCAGAGTACGCTGTAGGAGGACCTTTTTTTTTTGTAGAGACGAAATGATAGAGGAGAGATGTGTGATTTCCTGATTCGAGGAAATTGATGCTTGATGGAACGGGGATCTTATGTCGACGTTGCAGCGATATATACACTCACCATTACCGCTCTGGATGGCTTTGTCCTAGCACAATGGCTTGTTCCAAAGTCCAGAAGAATGAGGAACACAACACCACATGGCACAACGACAAAGTGCCGGGAGAATAACGCATGAGCAATGGTTTGTGTTAAGCGTCGTTACAGCTCTGGTCATGCGGAGGAAGTGGTATTCGTAGTGATATACTACTTAGAGGTCGTGGATGATTGTCTTGATGTTGCATGAGCACGGACTCTGGAGAAGGTGAGACATCGGGAGAAGATCCTCAAGCAGGGCTGCGTGGTGACCAGCTTCGGGCATCTAGGAGCATCTATAGACACATGTGAGTTGATTGGTATTGCACCCATGCCGGCTCATGGTTGTTGATGCGACGCTGTCATTAGCTGGGAATGGCGGTCTCGTTCGAGTATGTACACTCTATCCTACCCCTTTGTCACTTACCCGCGTCAGCACAGTCTCAGCGCTTACGAAACAGCTTCAGCACGCCCCTGAGCACTTGGTGCGCCATCAGCTGTCCGGGCGGCACTCGTGGCCCAACATAACCCTTGATCGGCGGCTCCCACATTGGATTTGCTCCATTGTCAAGAGCATGCTCGATCTCTCCCAGCTCGAACCACTTCGCCTCTTCCAGCTCGGTCTCTGGGTAAGTTATGTTTTCACCACCCTCCATACATTGTCCCATGGCACCGATCAGCAGAGTAGAAGGGTACGGCCATGGCTGGGAAGAGTGAAGCTGAACTCGATCAAGCCTGACGCCGGTCTCCTCGAACGCTTCTCGCCTTGTTGCCACCTCCAAAGACTCTCCTGGCTCCACGAACCCAGAAAGACAGCTGAAGTAGTTCTCTGGCCAACGTTTTCCCCTTCCGAGGAGGACTCGTTCAGCATCGTACGATATCGGAGCGATGATGACAGTAGGATCTGTTCGTGGAAAAGCCTGGTTATGTAGCCCAGTACGGGTAGGACAGGACCGCTTCCGCACTACACCAGCATCGGCGGGAGGGCAGACGACTTTGTGGCCAGCATTACTTGAAAGTGTTCGAGAACCACAGGCACTGCAATAGCGATTCCTACTGTTCCAGTCCAGGAGCGAACGAGCATGACTGAGTATGGCAGAGTCATCCCGATCAAGCTTGAGGTCAATTCTCGTCGGCGTATGGCTTCTCCCCTTCTTGGCCTGTTTCGTTCTGAAGGAATCATAATGGCCACCAGACACATCGAGGGCAAAGTATGGCTGTCCGCGGTAATGGCCTAGCTGGACAGCATCGCTCCTGCAGCCGCCTTCGAGGTCCAGACCAAGGAAAACGAGACCTGGATGATGTTGCTCAGGATTGAATTCCTGGATCTGAGTCTTTTCATCCTTTTCAAATGGCCGCCCGATCCAATCTGCTATCTCCTCATAGCCGACATGTGCAAATTTTCCATCGCCGTCTCGCAAGGCGTTCAGCTCGTGGAAAGTCAAGTATCTTGCGCTTGAGCTGGTAGATGCTATATCCATCAAGTCATTTTGCATGCGCAAGAATGCCAACCTGTCGATCCTTCCGTTGCTGAAGTAGGCGTTGTTGCCGGCGCCGAAGACCTCTGTCAGGGTTGATGGTGCCATGTTGAAGCTCGACCATCAAGATGAACATCGTGGACAGAGACATCGATGTGGATCTAGACGTGAAGTGTGCCTCCCTTCCATATTCCCGCTCGAGCAGCCCTAACAAGCCACCCCTGCGCCGTTAAAGCGGGCGCCGGCGTGCCGGGACAGGCAGGTACAACGAAAGTCTGCGCAGGAGTGAAATTCGATATCAATCATGAACCTCTTACTACGCCTCCCATCAGCGCTGCGTCGCGAAGCCTACCAACATGCAGCAGCATGCGCAACAATCCGACGACACCTAACAACCTCCGCGCACAGCGATCCTGCCGACGATGGCCTCTCCACCAACCTCGCGACGCCCACAATCTCCAAGTCCCTCCTAACACTCTCACCCGCGACCCTCAACTCCTACGACATCTCCACCCCTCCCTCTACTGTCGACCTCCGGCACGCCAGCGCCTTCTTCACCCGGATACATCCCACCCTCCTCTTCAGCGCCCCCTACTTCCGCTCCTTCCCACCCTCCCCCTTCTCCGAAATCGCCTTCCTCGGCCGCAGCAATGTCGGCAAAAGCAGCCTCCTCAACGCCCTTTTTGGACGCCCAAACGAGAAGCCCGCTCACGTCTCCAAACGACCGGGAAAGACGCGCACGATGAACGGGTATGGGATTGGCGGAGAGGGGATGGTAGGCGCGAAAGGCAAATCAGGGGAAAAGGTCGATGCCGCGAACGCGTCAGATCCGACGTGGAAGCGGTTTGGACGGGGTGGGTTGGTGGTTGTTGATATGCCGGGGTATGGGAGTGGGAGTAGGGAGGAGTGGGGTGCGGAGATTATGAAGTACCTGCAGAATCGGAAGCAGTTGCGGAGGACGTATGTGCTGGTCGACACGGAGCATGGGCTCAAGGCTAGCGATATTTCGCTTCTGGTGCATTTACGGCAGGAGGGAGTGCCGCATCAGATTGTGCTGAGCAAGGTGGATAAACTACTCTATCCGGAGCCGAGAGCGCCCGGTCCGCAGAAGCTGCATAATCGGTTGTTGAAGTTGCAGGACACGTGCGCAGAGCTTAAGGAGGAGTTAAATGAGGCTGCGGCGGGCGTAGGTGGGAGGAGTGCGATGCATGATCTGCTGTGTTGCAGCGCGGAGAAGAGCATCGATGAGAAGGGAAGGAATAGGAGGATTGGGATTGATGAGCTGAGGTGGTCAGTGTTGACCGCGTGCGGGCTGGAGAACAAGCCGCTGCCGCAAAGCAAAAGCCAGAAGGAGAGGAATAAGAAGAGAGTAGAACGACCGGCGGAGACTGCATATGCTTCTTCTGCGTATATGCCCATGGAAGCATGAACGATGCGGATGTTTGTAGCAAGTAGCAGGCCGGTTGCCCTTTGCTGCAACGCATTTCCTACATGTTCATGCTACCGGCAGAACGACCAGGTACATGTCTCCTTCGATGACGTGCAACACGTCGAGAAGGGGCACGAAATACACCAGCCGAGCATGACAATGCTCAAGGCTACTCGACTGCTTACATGAGGGATGGAGTCTTGTTTGAGGATCCGTGACCTCGCTAAAGAGACTTCGAGCGATCAGGACCGCACGACGGAAACGACTTTTGTATCCAAGAGTTGTGTATTCAGGACCGAGACTACGACAGCCAAAGATTACGTACACAACATCCCGGGGCATTTTGGTTCTGCTTTCCTTCTGGTCATATCCGAACACCGAACCGCTAAGCATATTCAACCTTCGTAACGAATGATTGTTGGGGAAACCATCGGGTTTGAGGTCAAAGAACGCAAGACGTCGAGCTTCAGACCCAGCAAAGTATCAAGACCGTAGCATCCTTCAGGATGTTTTCGTGAAGTGTTTGTTGACCTGGGAGTCGTTGGTCGGGCGTGCGCCAGAGCTGTGGAATAAAGATGGTTTAGATGGGTCGCAGCTCCAGCTGGACAGACCACATTGTCATTGGGAATCATTGGAACGTTCGCCAATTACACATACCAAGTGGTATCACGGAGTCGGTCGTGCACTGCGCCAGTCCATTCGTTCGAGCTATCGAATACGGACGAGTCACTGGCATGGTTTTCCGCCAGAGTGCTGAACAGATAGGCCCGGCCGCGCTCAGCAAGAAGGTCGGCGTAGTATGCTGGCGGGCAGATGGAGACAGCCTTGGTTGCGCGATTGAAGAGGTAACAGAGGTGATGGGTGAACTGTTCAAGTTCGTCTGCCTCGAAGGAGATGTCGTCTTTAATGACGACGTAGTGAGCCGGGCGGGCAGTGCCCTGGAGACCTTGGTGCGCCTGCAGCCAGAATTCGCGGAGAATTTTGTGGGCGATGCCTCGGTCGACAACGGTACCCGGAAGTGGATTCCAGGAACCCCTCTCACGTTGCGCATTGTAGTCCGCGTCTTCTTGGCGGGTGGGATAGAATCGAGTGTGGTGACGCTTGCCAACGATGATAATGGCGATCTTTGGCCACTTGTCCTTAGAACCATAACGCTTTTCAAAAACCTTCTGGAACGACGGGAGCTCGTGCTGCAAGACCAGATTGTACTGTCCCTCGCTAACACCGTCGCGGTAGACGACGATTTTGGTGGGCAGGCGATTTTGGTTTCTCTTGAGCCACAAATCGAGTCGCTCGCTCAACATTTGCTCAATGGCATCGACCATTTCTTGCCGGCCAGTCTGCGTTCGGATGCTGCCAGGCCATTGGAACATATTAGCGTCAACACTGGCAACCATCGTCGCAATGCTTGGGGCGCCGTCGGTACTGCCTGGAGACGGGTGGGTCACATCAATGCCCACGAGCATTGTGTTGTTGTCGATTGGCTTGACGACAGTGTTCTCGACAGTGTGTGAAACACCGCCGCCCTTCAGGTTGAACTTCAGCGCCAGATTGCCAAAGTACATGCCCTGACCCTGCTCCTTTTCCAGCTTAGACCCTACCGAGCAGATCGTGCCGATGCCATGTTCGACATCGCCGAAGTATTTGATACGGGCGTAAAGCCACTTGTCGACCTCCGGAATGACCACAAACAGCATGTCTACGCGGTTGGACTCCGCCTTCTGGAAGGCTTGCTTCAACTGACGGTCGTTGTATTCACGGTTTTGGACCGTGAGCTGGTCCAGCAACAGCTGAGCAGTGGGCCCACGCTCGCCCATGTTGAGACCATAGTTCTGCAGGAATGACCCAAGACGTCCGATTAGCTGATCTGGATTGCCTCTCAGAGCATCACCTCTTGGTCCTTTTCGACTAATAATTAGAGCTTGCCAGCGCTTGAAGTTTCCAGGCCTGGAGAACTTCTGATTGGCGCAGTTCCAAGATCCACCTCTTGGCACAATCTGTTTGTTGCCGTATTTGACCTTCGGGCTGTCCAGCACTCGACCTGGTACAGTAATCATCTGCGTGCCAACCCGGAAGCCGAATGGCCCAACTGACTGGTCCTGAGGATCTCGTTGGCCTGGTGGATCGGCGAGACGGAACAAGCGAAGGCCATTGCCAGGAGAGCCAGGCGTCCCGGCGATGGACTGCGCGTTGAGATTCGGAGCCCTCGCCGCGAACTTCAGCATCTCAGACGTCTGGTCGCCACTCAAGAAGCGACGATAGGCCTGGCCTGGCAAGACTGTGCACAACTCAGGGGGCATGTACTGAGGGTCAGCCCGAGTGCCGACATTGAAAACTGGTACATCCGGACGCTGCAAAGTTATACCGTGGTGGTTTCTGAAGTAGTCGAAGACGGTGGTGTCTGTTGGACGGGCGTTTGGCTTCGTCGTGTCGGTGTAGCTGAATTTGACTTGTCTCGCAGTTCCGAAGCGCTTCACCTGACTGTCCCTATCTGTCGGCTTGGCGAAACCGACGATGGTCTTCGTCTTCGTCATGAATGGTGTGGTCTGACCATCTTTGACGTATGGACACTTCACCTTCAACATGCGTATTAAGGCCTCCTGCTGCTCGGGTTTGCCATTGAACTCGCGCAGTAGGTCCATGATGGGCATGGGCTTGAAGAAAGCACCTGCGGTAACGTTCAGGTTGACTAGAAGCCGGTTGACAGCTGGGCGGACGGAAGTGTAGTAACCTCGTAGAGCTTCCAAGCCACCACCCAAGTCGTAATTTTCGATTCCGGGATGTCCATGGAAGGGGTAAAAGTTATTCTGCCCGACAGCGCGAACGGCTTCGGCGCTGTTCGGAACCTTGCCGAGAATGATGTTAAACAGTTGGACAACGTCTCCATTGCCAGCGTATGTCGCGCCCCCTTGGCGACTCTTGAGATAGTCAATGATGTGACGCGGATCGAAAGCAGACTGGTAGTTGATGCGACACTCGAATGTGTTTCGATCGCGAGCCTGACGAACGAAGTCTGGGACATCTCCTTGATTGGCTCGCGGAGTGGCACTGCTTTCAGGGGGCAAAGTAAGCTTCATTTTCTGCGTACCGCCCATTAGCGTCTCGAGATCCAGCTTGGCAGATGTGACCAAAATAGCGCCATAGTCTGTGGCCCATTTGACAGTCTTGAAGACCGGGTTAGTCAAGATGGTGTCGATGGCTCGGCGTCTCTTCTGCTTGCTAAGATCCGCCGGCCGGATCTCAATCTCGTAGCGATAAAGAGTGACCTCCTCCTTCTTCGCCTCATACGCAGTTGTCAAAGTGAAGTAATTCGTTCTCAGAACGATTGGTCGGCCTTTGGTGCCGTAACCGCGACGACCAGGAAACCCATCGATGATCTTGCCGCTAGTCTCCTTGACGAGAGCGTCTTCAACTTTTCGAACTTCGGCATCGGGCTGCGGGATGGGCTGTCCGGCGCTATAGAAGACGTCAGCAGATGCAGGAACGAGCCTGGAATCCACACGAACAGGTATATGCCGCCGCGTCCTTGTGGTGGGCCACGCATGGCCATCTGTGTGCCACCACCACGACCACCCCGGAAATCTCCTCGACCTCTTGAGGGTCCGCCGTCACCTCTGCCACCACGGAAGTCGCCGCGGCCTCTGTTCGAGCCACCACCGCGATCTCCACGAAAGGCGCCACGCTGTCCTCCTTCTCCTCCACGTCCGCCGCCGCCGCGGCCTCTTGGGTTTCCTGACATCTTATGTGATATCGGGCTGAATGGCACCAGTGAGGCTTTCGAACTGAACGGAAGTTGGTCAAACTTCCGATACCAGGGTTTGCTGTTTGTGCACCCTTTGGTAAGAGATGCTTGTTGTGGGTGTCTGTCGAAGCAGTGGTCAGAAGATGTTGCTTGAGAAGTGGTGGCGTGTATGTCTATTGTTGCTGTGGTGCAGTACAAGAAGGTTGGACGCAAGGAGGCATGATATAGACATGACGAGCATGTGTTTCTGAAACACTTACTGAACGAATATCACAAGCTGAACACGTTCGCTCTTGTCAAGATGCTCCCAAGCAACAGTGAGGGTTGAAGGAAGGCTCAAGGTGAGGGTGCTGTGCTAGAAGGGCGAAGAATCACGATTGAGATCTGCAGCAGACGTGATGTCAGTATGAAGAAGGGCAATAACATGACAGGTCAAACGGGAGTTCTCACAAGCGTGGTACTGGACCAGGCACCCAACAGCTGAAGTTATGCAATTAAGCTTGTACAATCGCTGCAACGATCCGGCAGGGCCAGTGCGTCCTCCCATGGGAGTTTGTTGCCGAACGGATGAATAGCCTGAGCAATGGATGAGTGTGGTACCGATACCAATGCAATGCCGTAGAGATGGTGAGGTGACGTTGGTGAAGAAGAGAGAGCGCGGAGGGCGTGCCCGTGGTGCCCTGCAGAGCGGTGTGGGGTGTGGGCGGGGGAAAGTTCAAAGTCGCAAAGTTCCAGGTTGTTTTCAGGCCAACACTGCAAGTTTCACTCTCCACGAGTCCACAGAGTCCACACCCATGCAGCAAACGCGTCGAGGAAGTCGCGTCTCTGACTCGCCATCACTTCCGCGAGCATGTCGTCGACAATATGCATTGATGCACGTACATGTACATTAGGATCACGAACGCTCCGAGAGAAACGGCACCTCGCCGCCTGGCGCGGCCACGAATCGAAGTTCTCTCACAGCGCATGGGAACAATGAACAATGAACAATACCAAAGAACGACACCCTTGGCCGCCTTTCGTACTCCGTACGGACGACCAGCGGCGCGCGACAGCGGCTGCGACAAGTAGTCAATGACCTGGGAGCCGTACGGCTCTTATGCTGGAAACTGCAGGTGCCCTTAACGCAAGCAGTCGTTCTCGCGTCGGCGTCGCGTCATGTTCGTGCCACATTTGCCATGACGACCCGTGGCACGGCCAGGCATCCTTTCATCTCTTTTTACAGACACATCCTCCACCATCACAAACCTAGCGCAACACTCTCCTGTCCGCCCGCTGTCCGCGAGATCTCTCGACGAAGGCCAAGACAGTGGACGACGCATCCACGGACACCGGTCCACCGCTGCTTTCACGTTCTGAGAAAGCCCTGCGCCGCTTTGTGTCTCCTGCAAGTCATCTGTCATACATGCGGCACGGGCAGCTGCAACGCCGTGTCACCACAACCAGACTGACGGACAATCGATTCTCTGCGACGCACGACGCCATCCGACGAACAGACATGACACATGTGCATGTTCGAGACCAGGACGCTCACTTTAGAGTCTGCATGACCTCTGGACTTCGTGCGTTACTGCGAATTGCGAATCGTGACACGCCACAAGAACTCGCCCCATCACACTCGCGATCGAGGGTGAGTATCGCGCAAGTGCACAAAAAGGTTCATCGATGCGCTCCAAAAGTCGCACGTTTCGTACCGAGCGAGGAACGGTAAGTTGGTGTCGCGGAGGCCGCAGCAGGTGCCTCTCTATGCAACGAGGCCAACATTCCAGTCAGGGCACATTCCGGACAAGCGTTGACTTCCGGGCACCTGGGTGAACCCAGTCCTCAGGATCATGGGGGCGCATGTGAGAGTACCTCGAGGGACAAGCGACACATGGATTATCTGCCATCGTTACACCTGTCGTGCTTCGAAACGAGACATTCCTTACAACAACAAAACTGCGGGTCAGGCTGGCGACTGTGTTCGACGAAGTAGGCGGCATACATGCATCAAACCTTCCAATTCATCGCTTCTTGCCGAACACGATGATGTGCGACAAGCATCTCCTGCCTTTCAAGTCCATCACATCTCACAGTATTGGCGTTTGAGAGTGCTCATACACTAGCGAGTGTCCAAAACGCCTGTTCGATCTGGGCGTAGGCATCAAAGGACCTTCATCACCTGCATCTGGTCGTACCAGGATCACAAGAACAGAAAGAAAGAAGCATCAGGGAAGTCAAATTGACCAGATTCGCACCATCCCTTGCTCCCAATCCCCAACTCAATTGCGCTGCGCATGTTCAATGATAAATATGCCGTTCGTAGTGGGCAACCATCGTTTCGACCTCCAAGTACCACACGCCTTTTTACTGATCGCGCTTCTTCAGGTTGCGGTGTCCTCTGGACATCCACTCATTGCAGGTGAGATGAGGGCGGTAGAAGACCAGACCGAATATGTCACTTACATTACACAGACCCACTACCGCATGAGCAGCGCTTAGATAATGACCGAACCTTGGCAGCACCGACGATCACCATCTCATGCAGCGAGGATGAACCGACTAAACTCGTCGAGCACGTCACGAATCCGGTTCAGCAGATAGCCGATGGACAGATAAAAGTGCAAACGTCGATCCTGCCGACATCGTCGCTCGCCATCGTGCTGCAAGCTCTAGACGGACAGCTCCAACAACCCATCCCTTCACCCTACAGCGCCGCAAGTATCACGACCTCCAGCACGACCTCCACCATTTTTCCACGGGATCTTTCAACGAACGTTCTAGCGGCCTCCATCACCACATCCATCCCCGATGGATCATTGACCTCGCTGTCAAGTTCCGCGGTGCAGACGGTGTCCGAGGAGGGCCCGAGTAGCGCTTCTGGTACCATTGTGACCTCATTAGAAGTCTCGGGAAATCCTTCATCACAACCTTTCGCCACCTCTGTACCAACTGCCACTAGCAGTCTGGCTCTTGTCGACACTGACACCTTGACTGATGTGAAGCCGACGGCTACATCGGTTGTTACCGAACTGTCGGCAAGCAACATTTTCCAGCCCATTGCCACAAATGCGCCACCAGCTCAGCTACAGCAGCGGGATGATCACCCAGTACCTAGGACCGGGATTCAGCCTCAAGTACGCAAGCTCCAAACGAACAAGTTTTATTCTGCTCTGTTTTTGGCGAACCAGAGCTCCCCTGTCTTCCTCTTCCCGTACAGTGTCACGTGGGTCAGGGGAGGCGGCAACATTGGCAGTTGGGGCCTTGCCATTTCCCACATAGATGCGAGCAACTACACCTTTGGAGACCCGAAATATGACGAAAACACCGGTTTCCGGCTTGACGCAGGGGAATCTTCGAGATACGGTAGCCCAATAGATCGATACTCAATCATTCTTTCTGCTTCGGAGCTGGTGAACACAACTACGGAAAGGCCAGGCCTGACTACAGAAGCTTTAGAATGGGGCTCAGTTACTGCTAACCTCTTCCCGATTGGATGGCGCACACCTATAATCAAGTTTCCTCTTGTTCAAGGGCTCTCGTTCATCACTGGCAATTACAGCTGGGGCACGCCTCTCATTCAATCTGGCATTGGGTTCAGTGAAATCAAGTATATCGGCGCCGTGGTACCCAATGCGACATACAAGTACTCGTTGCAGCTCAAAGACAATACCACATGGCTCATGTACGTGACTCCTGACCAAATTCTATGCCCAAGCTATGCTGTGAACTCGTTCACTGCAGTGAACGGTTCCGACGCCTCCAGCTTGCAGGGCTACTCTCAATACAGCGGTTTGATCCAGATTGCCAAGATACCTGCCGATTCCGGCGACTCATATTCCGACCTGGTGTCGCTCTACGACGGTGCCGCCGGCGGATATGCTACCAGTGTCAACATCACAGGCACTGTGGAGGACACAACAGGCTCTTACTCTTTATCGTGGACCAGAGCGGGTAACCAAGACCAGTCCCTACTAATGTTTGCTTTGCCCCATCATGTGGTCTCATTGAGCTCCGGCAATCAAGCTGGCATCACTTCGTTGCAGCTGCAGACTACCGTCAAGGGGACAGCCACTGCAATCAAAGGCGATCGATGGACACTACAAGAGACGAACCTGCCGATCAGCATGGGTTTTGCGCCCTGGACGCCTACAGCAGGCAACACCAGGACAGTATCATCCACTGCCATTGATGCGATCTACAGCGCTGGACTGGCTGAGCTTGCCCAGAGCCCGGGCGTGCTGAGCCAGGCCAACGTAGGCAGCTTCTATTACGACGGCAAGGCCCTGGCCAAGTTCGCGGCCATGATCTACACCCAATATGAGATTGTGGGGAACAAGACGTTGGCCTACTCTGGGCTACGAGATCTCATAACATCATTTTCTCAGCATGTCAACGGCACGCAAAAGTACTCGCTCGTCTACGACAGGGCTTGGGGAGGCGCTGTGAGTAATGCTTCCTACAATGGAGGCGATAGCGGTATTGACTTTGGCAACACCTACTACAACGATCACCACTTTCACTTTGGATATTTCGTGTACACTGCCGCGGTCATTGCCTACCTGGAGCCCGACTGGCTCGAGGATGAAGGGAACGGAGCGTGGGTCAACACCTTGGTCCGAGACTATGCCAACTCCATTGTTGACGACGAGTACTTCCCATTCTCCAGAGCTTTCGACTGGTATCACGGCCACTCTTGGGCGACCGGACTCTTCGATATGGCAGACGGCAAGAACCAGGAAAGTTCAAGCGAAGACTGCATGGCCAGCTACGCAATCAAAATGTGGGGCCAGGTCGTCGGCGACACGAACATGATGGCACGCGGCAACCTCATGCTCTCCGTGCAAGCTCGAGCGATGCAAATGTACTATCTATACGAGACCGACAACGACGTGCAACCTTCACGTTTCATCGGCAACAAGGCAGCTGGCATCTTGTTCGAGAACAAAATCGACCACGTCACCTTCTTCGGTGCGCTGCCGCAGTATGTGCAGGGCATTCACATGATACCGATCATGCCTTTCAGCAGCTTCATCAGGACTCCAGCATTGGTTCAGCAAGAGTGGAGCGCGTACTTTACTAACAGGACTGATGGGACGAACCAGTACATCGACTCGATTCAGGATGGTTGGAAGGGAATTCTTATGGCGAATTATGGTATCGCTGATCCGAACTCTTGCTACGACTTCTTCAGCGACTCCTCGTTCCAGGCGCAGTACCTTGATGGCGGCGCTTCGCGGACGTGGTACCTGGCATATTGTGCTGGCTTGAGCGCTGCGCAGGACGAAGTTGAGCAGTGAGGCCAGCACAGACAGCACTTGTGGAGAAGGCCATTAGGGTGAGCGGCGATGAATTGAGTCGCTTTATTGACCCCAACGAGCGGCTTTAACTTTCGGAGAATGGACATTGGGGGTTTGGAGTAAGCGGCGCAACATCCGATACCAAATCCTTGAATGCTTACAGCATATAACGTTTCTAGCTTGCTTTCAACCAAACTTGTTTGTCATCTTCCTGCTACAGAAGGACTCTATGCATACTACTTCTCTCCTACACGCACAGATGATGTCGAACCTCGGCGTTTTTCGATTACTCCCATCAAAGAAGTGTCAAACCCGTGTCGCTCCAAGTATAGTCTGAAATTCACATCCTCGGTTTCGATGGTGTCCTGGTTGATGGTTGGCAGACACCAAACCAAGAAAGCCGACAAGAAACACAATGAGCTGGCCACGAAGAAGGGGTACTGTCCACCCCGGACTGTGGACGGACCTCCTCCGGCATCCTCGATGTAAGGGAAGATGTACAACCCAACGAAGCCACCGATCTTACCGAAAGCTGCGGCGATTGCGTAGTACTGTCCACGAATTCCAGTCGCGCATGTCTTGCTAGCCACGAGTCCAATGTTGTCCCCTGGGCCCAGCTCGCCGAGCATCAGGAAAACTCCATACACCACCACAAACCCGGCGATGTTCTTGGGCATCTTTAGGTACTCGTAGCATCCAGACATGATGAAGCCTACAATTCCTTGAGCAATGACGAAAGTGAAAAGAGCTCTCCGTGGTCCCATCCAGTCGCTGGTAAAAGCTCCAAACATGGCACCTGGCAGGTAGAAGAAGTTCACCAGCACCGACCAGCCGAACGTCTGCCACAAAGCGCGGTTGGGCTGAATCACGTCGATCCAGGCTGACGAGTAGATGCTGAAGGGGTAGGTCAAGAAATCGTAGATGAACCAGATTCCAGACACGAGCAGAAGCCTTGGGCCGTAGAACTTGAGTGCCAGCCAATATGGTGTTCGCACCCGCTTGAAGCCTTCCCGTGAGAAAGACTCCGGTTCCTTGAGCTTAATCCGGAGGTACAGCAAGGACAGTGGTGGCACCACACCCAGGGCAAGAGACACGCGCCATACCACGCCGAGGTTATTTGGTGCAATTCGGGCCACAATCATCGGAACGAGCGTGCCAACCACAAACCCGAAATCAATCTGCACATTCGTGAACATGACAAACCACCTATTCCTATGTCCCTCTTTCAACTCTCCAGTCGACTCGGCGCAGCCAACAGATCCAGCAGGGTACTCTCCTCCAATTCCAATTCCGAGAAGGAAGCGATACGCTGTGAGAGCGGCGAAGAGGCCACCGACGCTACCGCCAGCACCGTAAGATCCAGCGCCGAGGGCAGCGAAGACGAAGAGGATAATTGTCGAGATGAGCAGACTCCATTTGCGAGAGTAGTGATCGGCTGTGTAGCCGAAGACCAGCTGGCCGACGACAGTGCCGGCAAAGGCGATTGAGGTGACGTTCTGGGCGGCGGAAGATTTGGTGTAACGATCTCCGTATATGAGGCCGAGACAGGTGTTTACAGGACCGATGACGGATTGGAGGTAGCCGTCAGAGAAGAGACCAGCACCGCAAGCGATTGTGGGCTGTGGAAGTGGTGGTCAGTGCGAGCAAGTACGAATGAATGTATAGCATGTGAGCGCATACCCAAGATCGCTCCCAGCGCGTTTTTGGTGTTGCTGCGAGTGGTGGTAGCTCATCGCCATTTGATACATTGGCTGGTGCTTTTTCGTTGGACGACCGGGCGCTCATCGCATCGATGGGTTCCTTGTGGGCCATGTCTGGGCGCTGAGGAACAAGAGAAGTTGGTTGGCGAGTTGGTGGCGGCGGCGCGAGTTTATCTAGTCGGCCCCCAGGGCTGCATTGACTGATTCGACTTGGCCTCGTGGACTTGCAGAGGCGCTAGTGCTGCTTGAAGCAGTTGGTGCGATAGCTAGACTCCGTGTTATCCATCTTCTAGTATGCTCGCCCGACGCTTGGATGTTACACGAAGATAAGTGCTCTGTGAGACGTTCGCAACATCATAACATGACGATGACTGACCTGGCAAGAACATTGTAGTTGTCCCCAGACAACGGCAAACATCATGTCTCCGCCCAAAGCGTATCTTATGTGTGCTTACGCTTAACTGCAACAAGCTTTGGGAGGAAGCTTGTGTCGCGTGGCGCGCAGGAAGATTGCCGTGGACAGCACAAATCTTTTGCACTGCCACGCGTTCTGTCTCTTCGCGCATCGATCCATCAACCACGAAGGGGCAGATTTCGCAGCACGTGTGAAGCTGCGTCAATACCAACAGCTGCCTCGACATCTGTTCGTCGACGTTCGACATGGACGGGACTTGGAGGGTGACGCGGTATTCTGCGCTGCGTCGCGAAGACGAATCAGAGCCATCATTGCACCACTGGACAAGGCACACCAGCGACATCACGCCCGCACATACCTCTGAGGTATTTCAGATCGATCTGGTAGAAAGACGACGGTGCTTCCTTCCATCGTGAGTCTCGCAGGAGAGGCTCCCCCGCCAAGTTTTTACCCCGTTTCTGCCGCGGCTGAAAATGCTCAAATCTGCTACCAACCTGCATTGCATTTACTGGAGGTCAGCGGACAGAACTATACTCACCATCATGGGTCTCGAAAAATCCTACGCTGAGTGCCATGCTCAGCGACACAAATGATGTGCTGTCGCATAGCTCGAAGCGACATCGCGCCACACCGCAGTCGGCAAGCCCACGGAACTCAGTTCAACCATCTGCTTAGTCGTCCCGCAACAGGTGCCATCAAGGTCCTTGTATCATGATTTCCCGGCTATTCATCTATGCTGGAAGGACTTCGACTTCGTTGCTCGTGCACGAATTCACAAAGTCTTGCAACGTCCCACAGCTTCAGCAAAGGTCGGTCGAGGGGCAGCCAGACCCCCCTCCTCTTCAACACCTTACCCCGCCTGAATCCACTGGGCGTCCCGGCAATGATGTAGAAACATGTAACTATAAAAGACGGTAACGTCAAAGTGCTATATTGCGGGTGAAAGAGCCTTTGCGAAACAGGAGCAACACACTCTATCGTTACACGGGACCAGTGATCAGTTTAAAACAAAGCAGCGATACAACAACATGTCGAAAATTCCAGATTTTGATGATCTTCCCAAGGTCGAAGGCATGCCACAAGGTGAGACGACATCGTCGATCAACCTCAAAATATGTTGCTGATTGCATGAGTAGGCTGCGCCTGGGGTGTCTGGGATAAGTTTAATGACAATGGCAAAAAGGATGTCTTTGGCACTTTGAACCTTCTCACGCCTCAAGTGATCAAAGCTGCATACACGGAGGCAAGGGAAGGCGTGCATGTCTCCTTGAATTGGCCAATAGGTGCCATAAAATCACCTGGTTTCGGGAGAAAAGGACTCGTCCACAAGGTGATGAGCTTCGTCGACAGCCCATTGGCCTGCCACGGCTACGACGACGAAGTCGAGTTCAACACGCAATGTAGCAGTCAGTGGGACTCTCTGATGCATTTCCATCATCAGGGCAGCCAGGCTGGCTATAACGGTACCAAGACCACTGTCAAGGAGCTGGAGCAACACTACGACGATGACCAAGACTCTGAACGCAAGCTACCAACCCTGAACCACTGGCATTCGCGTGGTGGCATGGTTGCCCGCGGCGTCTTCATCGACTTCAAGAAATATGCAGACGAGACTGGACGAAGCTTCAATCCCTTCAACGACGATAAGATCACTGTCGAAGACATCGAGACCATTGCCAAGAAGCAGGGCGTTGAGTTTAAGATTGGCGATGTGATCATCATCCGCTCGGGTTTCACCGAGGGACTTACCGGCGTATCTGGAGAGAAGCAAGCAGAGCTTATGGGATCCCACAGGGTGTGTGGTGTTACAGGCGATGAGCAGACAGCTAAATGGTTCTGGAACAAGCATTTCAGTGCCGTTGCTGGAGATATGATCGCCTTCGAACACATCCCACCAATCATCAATGGCAAGGAGGCCCCAGTATCTGATCTGGTCCTGCACCAGTACTTCCTCAGTCTGTTCGGCATGTCGATCGGCGAGCTGTGGGATCTCAAGGCATTGTCGGAGACTTGTGCCAAGCTGAACAGGTATTCTTTCTTGTTGACCAGTGTGCCGTTGAATGTACCAGGCGGTATTGGATCCCCTCCAAATGCTATTGCTATATTCTAGGTAGCATGATCATCATCCACACGAGCCTCCCGACCTCGTGGGACTGATGCCTGTATCACTGTATTGATTGACGCTAGTTGGTAGCACGGGATGGGTTCCCTCAGGACGCCCATGTGAGAGCTTAAAACCGATACACGGCAGTTCGCAGTACACGTGAAAGTTCCGGCGCCATGTCCATTTCAAAACTTCGATTTGAAGGCGGATGTTACTTGAGCTTCTTGCAAAAGACCCTCGCAGTTCCCAGCGTACATCACCAGAGATCCCTAGCACAGTCCGACAAGTCATGCATTGAGGCAGAGTTCGCAAAGCGAACAAATGAGAAGTCCCCTCATCTCGACGAGCGGGCCCGTTCCCAGTACATCGACAAGGCAGGCGATACCCTCAGACATACACAATCGTTGCATTGACTAATGAATATCCCAGGCCAGGCCAACACTAAAGAGTCAATTGATCTCTGGCAAACCATTCGCAAAAGAGCTGCCACAACGGCCATCACTGCAGGAGCCAGTCTGTCGAAGCCCATCATCGCAGGTCTTAAGCTGTCAGTCTTGGGAAGTCATGTCCACAACACACCGAAACAGAAGCGAAATGCCGTATGGGACATGGAACACTATGAGTCCTTCGCGAGTAAGATCATGGGAATGAATCCCGAGGCTGTTCGTTCACCAAGCCCCTAATGGACGAAGCTTTTCATGCAGCCGTTTCAAAAAGCATCTTCTAGACGCCGTAGGTACCTCGTCAAAGGATATCGAGCAAGTTTTATCGAGGGTGTGCCCGAATGAAAGTGTCTGGTATTTGCCTATCGACATGAGCTAATGAAATTTTTAGTGCCTCGGTCGCGAATCCGATAAGTACATGTACTGGAGAGAAGAGACGCCATCATCACACATGACACCCACGCCCAGTACGCCGATTCCTCGCTTGCAACGCTTCCAATCATTACCATCGCCAATCGTCTACATCCCAACTCGATCCGCCTCGACCGCCTGAATCAACTTCGACTTGGGCCTCAACGGCAAGGGCTTCCACCTCAGCTTGTCAATCTTCCGATCACTCTCAATGATACTGATCAAGCTGTCCACCCTCTCCTGCTCCTCCCTCTCGCCTCCGGCGGCATACCTTTCGTCAGAACCGATAAGATCCAGCATACTCTCACATGTCCAAATCCGTTTCTGCTCCACATCCAGCCTCGCCATATACGACGCGAACAGGGCATCGGTGCTACTCAACCTCGCAGCATTGTACACATAACTCCTCCTCTTCATACACCGATCAAACGGCGTCTCCCTCGTATTCTTCCTAGCAAAAGCACCGACCCTCGGCGACAGCGGCTCCAATTCCACATGATCCTTGAACAACGACATCGCTCTCGCACGAACTCGATTGAGAATGACATACTCCCCCTCTCGCATCCTCCCATCCACCTCCGCGTCCAGATTCATCCCCAACCTCCTCATCACCCGATCCACCTTAAACACCAACGCATTCCCCAACTGCGCCGTGCGGATCTTGTAAATCGTCACCGTCTGATCCTCGTTGACCCTCTTCCTCCCCTGCGCCCACTCCAACGCTTCGCGATACTCTTCAAACGTGGAAATGAAGTGACTGTCCGCTCTCGAATACCCCCACTTCAAATGCCTCGACAGCGCCGCGCGCAGTTCGTACCAAGACCTCGGAACGCGATCCGACAACTTCGCGACAAGATCGCACCCGTCGTCGAACGAAGCCTGGCTATCTGCGTGCTGGACTCTCCATAGGACGGGCGGGAGTTTCGTGCATCGGAGGGAATTCAGAAAGTCTTGAGGCGAAGCATCCATAAGTTCGATGTCGAGGAGGAGAGACTTCCGTGCAGCCTAGTGGTACGAGCTTGGTGTGAGTTATGTTTGGTGGGAGCGAGTCAAAAACCGGTATGATACGTGAGTAAGTGAAAAGATGTGGTCAGGAAAGGGCTGGTGCTTACTCTCTTATGCAGCTGAAACAAGTCAAGTAGCATACTGGGCTCATTTTGGGCGAAGGATGGGTACGGTTGTGAAACATGAGGGTTGTGTGAGA
This sequence comes from Dothistroma pini CBS 116487, assembly GCA_002116355.1. Lineage (NCBI taxonomy): Eukaryota > Fungi > Ascomycota > Dothideomycetes > Mycosphaerellales > Mycosphaerellaceae > Dothistroma > Dothistroma pini. The sequence goes on along the minus strand of KZ108311.1, from coordinate 87,465 downwards.
TTTGTGATGAGACGGATGTTGGTCATAGGTGATCAGGGCGTGATGGAAGTGTAAAGCCCCTCGTGGACCATGTTGGAGCTGGGATCAAGCCTGGAGTGACACCACCTGGTGCTAGGGATCTGCGCGTGGTGTTATACCGATGCAAAATTGCTCCAAATGTCGATAGATTGGTGAGTAGCATTGGACAGACGTCGTGAAATTTGTTGGGCAGTTGTCTCCCACTTCTACAAACCACTTGCACGCTAGACTGCGTTGTTGTATAGCGCAGGGACCTTTCGTAGTACCGCGGCACCCCTTCTTTCCCTTGCGTATGCATGGCGTCGCACTTCATTGCTTACATGAAGCGCTTCTCCGCAGCCTTCCAGTTGATCACGTCCCAGATTGCGCTGAAGTATTCTGCCTTGCGGTTCTGGTACTGCAGGTAGTATGCATGCTCCCAGGCATCAATGCCGAGCAGTGGTCGGAATTGCCCGACCACCGGGTCCTGGTTCGCATAGGTCTTGACCTGAATGGCGCCAGTGTTGACATCTTGCACCAGCCATGCCCAACCGGAGCCCTGAAAGCCGGCGAGGGCAGTGTTTACCTGCGACTTGAGGTTGTCGAGCGAGCCGAAGTGCGAATCGATGGACTTGGCAAGAGCGCCGCTTGGTGGCTCGCCGCCGCCCTGCGACTTTGGTGCGAGGTTCTCCCAGAAGAGTGTGTGGTTCGTGTGGCCGCCTGGACGGTGTCTTGTCAGCAAAGTGTTTGTACCAGGCTAAGGCAATGGTTATCGTCGCCAATGCTCATCGCACATACCTCCGTGGAAGTTGATCAATGGCTGAATCGCAATCTGCTGCTGGATGTCGCCATTTTGCTGCGCCTCTTGTAGCTTCTCGATCTGAGTGTTGTAGGAGGTCACGTATGTGTTATGGTGCTTTGCGTGGTGGAGCTCCATGATCTTGCCGTTGATTGCTGGTTCCAAAGCTCCATAGTCGTCTGTGTGCACCAACGTCAGATGCTATACCACAGTATACTGTCACCACTCTCCACCACGAGGGGCGTTTCTGCTACATACATGGCAGATCTGGCAGCGTAGCCTTTCCTCTTGTGAATGTGGTGCTCGCAATGGCAGCTCGCTTGGTGGTCGATGGAGCGGCGGACCGGAGGGCGGTACGTAGAGCGCTTTGACGAAGAAGTGTGCTGGACATCTTGGTGATTGATCAAGGAGGATGGTCGGTTGGGAATGTGTCTCAACAGTGTTGTTATTCGCAAGGTCGTATGTACATGTACATGATCAGACGGAGGAGCTATGACCTCACAACGGATGGCTGGTGTCGCCGATTGCCGCACTTGCCGTGGTGAAGCACCTCATGTTCATGCAGGTGCCATTTCACTTTCAACTTCACTACCTGTGTGACAGCAGGAACCCTTTCAGGACTGGGGATCCTAGCGACGAAAGCCTGTCCACGAGTAATGCGTACGTAAATGGATCCGAAGCCATAAAGACGTAGCTTTGAAGCACTGTGGGCAACAAACAGTCGACTGGTATACGGCAGCGGAATCGACGAGTTGACTGGTGTGACAGGGTGCATCGCCCGCCTGCATCTTCAACTGTTCACCGCCAAAAGCGGCCAAAACACGATCGAAGCGTTCTAGGCAAGGGAGATACGCTTCAGCATGTTCGGGCAAGATCGTTTGCTTTGACATCAACACAAAGTGCTCGGCGGCAACGGATGTTCACGATCCCTTGGCCATTGCCACGAAACTCGGGAATCAAGCAGTTGTTCCGAATCGTATTATATCCGACCTGAGGCTGCCAAACATTGAACATCCGGTCATTGTCCTTAAATTGATAATAGTCACTCCTGGCAACTTCGGTGTTTCCCACCAAGGTACTACGAGAGATCGACACAGGCCAGACTACTCGCCGGCCATCGGCGTAGGCAAGCTCATCGGTCTCGGCATCATATCTATACCACTGGCCACTCGCTACATCAAGGTGCCAGCCGTTGCTTGCAGCCTGTCCTCGCATTCTGTTGTCAGGAGAGCCGCTCCGCCGAGCGCGATGATCGCGGCAGGTCCAGTGTGGCTAATTTGATGAGCTGTAGCTGAGCTTGAGGAATAATCGGGTGCAGAGACGCCCTCAGTTAGAGAATAAATGCAGTAGTCCGACATAGCGGCAAAGTCGACATCAGCTGTCGCCTCAGGGAACCAGTAATCACCCACCCATGGCGAGATCTGGCTCGCGAAGCTTCCTGATTGCAGCATACTGCTGCCTTGATATGGTGGTTGTTGAGGTGATCTAGGGGCGGCATAGTTGTGCTGAGTCTCAGTTCTCGTAAGCTGGCTGGGTCTGACGGGTCGACTCAGGGCTACAGGAGTACGTTGAGCTGCGCGGCGTTTCTGCCGTGCTCTCGAATTTGCACCGTGTTGTATTGCTTGATGTGTTATGGGAACTCGTTCGTTTGGTTCTGTGTCATAGCTCGACGACCGCGACAGCGAGACGGGAGAACGATACATCGCCGGTCGTCGTCTGCTCTGTAACTGTAAAATCCGTGCTCGCTGGTCTCTGAGTACGGCGACAGGGGCCTTGAAGCACGATTTGGCCGACAAATTTCGAAGTATGAGCTCGGTGCTTTCGATGTGCTCTGATCCAGGCTTGCCATCTTGTCGAGTCCAATATCACAATACTTCTTCAGGCCTTGTACCTCCGCTGCCGTCGCTATACTCTTTACGTTCTCCGCCACACGAGTCCGTTGTCCGGCGAGCTCATGCCCGTCTTTAAGATGGCCATGACGTCTCTTTCCGGCTTTTTCACCTCTCTTTGCAGTCGTAACATGGCCTCTTCGCCTTCGCCATAGGTTGGAGACATGAACACTCCAAATCTGTCAAGTTGGCAATATACTTTGTCCTCTAGCCTTGTATTCTTCCTATTGTGCATCCAGCGATGGTTCTCTTCGGTCTTGACGTTGGAAGCCTTGCTGTAGTCGCTCAGCACGTCAAGCCTGATCCCATTGATACTGGATAGCTCTCCGTTGATCGCAGGCGTGGATTGAGTACAATGTTGTAGTGGAACCTTAATCACGTCGAGACACTCAGGGATCTTGTGCCCAAGAGCCTTCCAGTCTGTATCGATGGACAGCGCCAGTGGTGGTGCTAGATGTCCTTGGGCCGGTCGTCCGCACGTCAACCACTCACCATCCTTCATCGAATCGAGCAGCTGTCCTGACACTGCCGGGACGTTGTGAGTGCAGGCAAGGCAGAACGCAGCCTCCTGCTACTAGCGGAACATGCAGTCGATAGCCTCATACAGCTCCATGCTGTTGCTTTTATCGATACAACTCGATCCAGATCCAGTTGATCTGCGTCTTCGCCAGTTTCGATTTGATGGAATCATGTAGCTATTTGACCTTGACCCATCCTAGCCTGGTCTTGAGTCCAGCCTCAGTTTGGAACCATTCGTGGTATGTGACCTCTTCTTCGAGACAGTACCATTGGTGAGAGATGACAAAGTAGGAGGGCCGGGAAGTGGTATCGTCGAAATCCTCTAGTTGCAAAGTGTGTACGCTGCGTAGTCGCATTGTGTCGGAATATGAATGTCTCACCGACCGTGGGCCCATCAAATCTCTCGTGCGCACACGGCACGGTGGCGCAGATGCGATCCGCGGCCAAGTAGCAAGCAATGCTCAAGGCGCAGTCGTTCAAGCCATTGAGCCTGCGAGCAAAATGCCCTCATGACTTGGCCATGGCTGTGCATGTTGTGTAACGTGAATTTCGTATTGAAGTTTCCGTTATCGTCGCATCGCATCTTCGCTCATATCCACACAATCTTCACGAGGACTACATGTCAATCCACCTGGCCATCCAAAAGTCTACAATCTCCTTTGCCTCGTCCACCAGTCCCATATCAAGTAGAAGCTGCGTCGTGCCTCTCACACCACTCTCCAATGCACTCCATATCCAAGCATGCGTGTAGCTAGTATGCTCGCCAACAAACACCGTATGCTTCTCGGTCTGGAAGTACGCCGGCAAGTACAGATCCTGCTGCCCAACGAGCGGGTCGGCCCAAGCTCCCGCCTGATACTCGTCGAACTCCCAGCACTTCCGGTCATAGTTGCCGGTCCACTGCTCGGCCGCCACATCGCCATGGATCTCAACCATTGCGCGCTGTACCATGGCAACGTGCTCTTCCTCAGTCATGCTGCCGACGGAGCGTGCGTCGTTTGTGGAGACGTAGGATCCGAGGATGACGCCAGGCCCGGTGGAGTTGAGTTTGTAGGATGGATAGCAGATACTGCCAATCATGGGGATGTCGGTACTGCCGCAGCCACCGATAATGGGTTCAGGAAGGTGTTCCCAAAAGCGGGTCTTGTAGTGAAGCGCTATCTTGCAGGATTGGTCGTAATTGAGGCGGCCGATGGCACGGCTGAGAAGGCTCGAGTAGTTCGGTAGTCTCCATAGCCTGACTTTGCTGAAGGGTACTGCCACGACGGCGTAGTCAAACTCCATCGTGTCTGGCTCCATGGCCAGAAGGCTGTGGTTGCGGTACTGCACTGTAATCTTCTCGGTCTCATTATTCCAACTCATTCCGGAGACTGCTGTCTTGAAGTAAGTGCGGTTGTACACTTGAGGTCCGAACGCAGCTGGAAGCTTCGAGAGACCTTGGTCAATGGTGCGCCATTCCGTCGCTGCAAAGTAGATGTTGTCGTATTCCCATGCCGGCGAGATGTCTAACGTGGTGTCGACCTCATCAGTGATGTTGGCGCTATAGCCCTTTGCGTACATCAAATAGCCGGCTTCGGAGAAGTGAAAGTAGCCATTGTCGACGGCCCATTTGTGGGCACGGTAAACATTTGTAGCTATTGCTCTGTAGGCGTCGCGGTCCATGTCGGTCCAGTTGTCGAAATCGCTTTGGGCCTGCGCTACTAATGTCACATTCGAATAGGTGGCATTGGACGTAGCAGACGCAGAAGGATCGTTGACAGCGGACTGAATCCATTTGATGAAAGTGACTTTGTATTCCGAAGCGTTGCCATTCTGTTTGTTGAGAACATTGGCCAATTGAAAGACCATACGATGATCGTTGATCTGGATAGTCTCTGCTGGGTCATCGTAGGTTATGCTCACGGGAAAGCGCATGGGACCCATCTCCTGGTATTGGTACTGGTCGGGTGCAGTGCCGTTGAGGTAGGAGGTATGCACACGTCCACCTACGCGACCTGAAGCCTCGATGATGTTCCAGTCGTAGAAGCCAACAGAGTCGAGCAAGTGTGCAGTCATGAGACCGCTCATACCGCCACCAATGATACCAATCTTCTTGGACTTGGCTGCAGAAACGAAAACATCGTCTGGCTGCTTCGCTTTGAGGTACTCCACGCCCTCAAACCATGGACCCTCAGCGTCCATGATATCGGCTGCCTGTTGCACTTAAGGTCAGCTTGAGCGTCTCTTAAAAAGACTTCGTGCACTTGCCGCTTCCCATCTCTTGGACTTGCGAGCACCAACAGTGACCGGCTCCGAGCGTCCCATGAAGATGCCACCAGAATATGCTTGCAAACAGCCACCGCTTGGGATATCCGTCGGCGGTAGCCACACGAACTTGCTTGGACGTTGCGAAGGGTGGGCTTCGTGTCTTTTGCCGAGCGGATGAGAACCAACAAAAGTCATGCCCAGGCTATGGTGACAGTCGTCGGGCTTTGTTGCTTCGCACTCGCCATAGTGCAGAGCCAATTCTCCGTCCAAGGGAGCATTGTAAGTTATCTCGACATTGTGCATGCCACCAGCTTCTGCAAATATCTCTTTCTGGAAGGAGATTGTAGCTGATCTTGGCACGACACCGCTAGCCGCACAGGTCGAGGCCAGAGCCGCGAGACTGGCTGCAGAAAGACGAGATCGGCGAACCATTGTGGCTGGAAGATAGAGACGATCGCTATACCAGAACTTACATCGGATACGTCGAATCTTACCTAGATATAGTCGGATTCGCACAGCTCCGGCGTGCTGTTGCAACGACCGGCCAAGCACTCCTATGTCCTATGGGTGACCTTGACGTTGCCGGCCTTAAGCCATGTGGTCGTATAGATACCGAGGACTAAGTTTTGCTCTATCTGGGCCAGATACATCGCTTCGCCGCCCCTGTAAGCTTATCTGTGGATCATCGGGCGCGTCTCGCCTATCGCCATCAGGAAAGCACTTCCAGTGAGCCGACAACCTAACGGAGCTCGTTGAATAATTGCCATTCCTGACTAAGGGCAGCAACGTATCATGGCCGGGAGCAACGTTCTTTCTCGGAAGATATGGCTCTTTTCCAACTGTGCCCGATCTGAGCTCCGTTCGCGGGACTTAGACCAGCCTTGTCAACGGATCCGGATCTGGGTCATTGGCCGTGAAGGACAATGTCAGGCCATAGGTATTCATAATTCAAGCGCATCCTATGCAGGATCGGTGTGTTGTTGCAATCAGCCTGTGGTCCCGTGGCGGCACAGCGTGGGCGACAATGTAGCCGTGTATGTGTGGAGCTTAATTGCCACTGTAGCCGGAGTGTATTCCATCTGTGAGTCAAACAAGTAAGCAGTGGCCGTGATGGTCCTGAAGTCGGCAGTGGGCCATGATCGTAAGTGACACCGGAGCTCTCCGGCGAGTCTGAGACGGCTTTTGGCCGAGATGGACAGCGACTGTTCACCGAAAGAAATGCCTGCGTGGTGAGTCGAAGGTTGCATGCTGACAAAGTAGTGTAGGTTGGAGGAGGAAGGAAGTGAAGTGCTGTTTTGTGAAGGATCATGAAACAGGCTGGCACCATGCGAGGCGAGGGTTAAATGGCGCAAGACGCCTGCAGCACGACGACACGTGACAGCGCGCCGGGCAGTACGATCGTACGCCCGTCCGCAAGGAGTAGTCTTAATCGTACAGCCCGAGGGCTGTGGATCAAAAACATGGCTACGATAATCTCGAAGGGCGGTACTGATTTTAGTACTTGTGAAGTGCTCGAGGCCCCTTCGGTCCTGGCAGTACTCTCGAAGCAACGTGCCATATACCTCTACTAGTCGAACACTTTCCTAACCACGATGTGACCGTCGTGACAAGCAAGAACGGTCGAGCTCCTTTGCATGACCGACAATCTTTCTCGTCCACAGCCTTCGGCGGCGCATGACAGGCAAGATCATCTCGTACGAGCTAGTCTTGACGCGGCCACCAAGTACCCCTTCCAAGCGTCCCGTTCGGCTGCTGTATATGTCGCTGCGTGGTGAACGGTGTCACCTCATCCAGGCTATTGATTCGGCCCAACAGGTATTCGAGTTGTCTGTACCCGGCTGAGGGTGCATACTCCGGAATCTCGTGACCAGCGAGAACAACAGCGACGAAAGTCAGACCTCTCTCGGTTACGAACCCTCCGAATACCCCAGCTCCAGCCTGGGATCCTGATATCGGGTCGTCACTGTACGGTACAAAGAACGGCTCGGTCGGTGGTTGACTGAAACCCTGCACGCCGTTCCACGTGAGGTTATTGAGCGTAAGAAGCGTGCCGTTCGCGATCAAGATCGCATCGAGTGCGCCGTGCGCCACAATTACATTGTTGGTGCTTTCGATCACTTTCTGCAGGGGCCCGCCGTTGATGCCTGATGGAGGCGACAGGTCTCCTTCGTCTCCAATGAAGACATCCTTGTCGGTGCAGACTGTCCAATTGACATGCTCTGGAGCATGAAGAGCTTGCTTAACGTCCGTGCGGTTGAAATATGGCTCTTTGAAGCCTATTGGTCTGATCATGGTGTCAGCGAATGCTGCCAGGGTGGACTTGAACGCACTGACAAGTAGAAGCCACTGTAAGGGAACCCGAGTACATCCCAAAGCAACGGACAAAGTAGGCCAACCTGATAGATATCGAAGCAGGGGTTCATGTCGATGATGCCGTTGAATACAGCATCGAATGCATCGCAGTCCTCGATGGCTTCACCTCTGGGAAGTTTACTAGAGTAATTCAGACCTGGTGTATCGATGAACGGTCCAGTAGGAGGAAATGTGAGGGCGTTCTCGATGTACTTGGTATAACCACAAGCATCGCTGCGATTGTGTATGAATTTGCTGTACGTGTCGTTAAAAGGAAAATGATCCGGGTGAGCATCAATGAACGGTACCGTCGCGACTTGTGATGTCACCCCGTACTGTATGCTTGGGTCATAGATCATTAAGCCAGACACGTTGAAGTACGTGGTATCGCTCTGCTCCAGCATGGCTGCAGCAATGTAAGGGCAATACATGCCGGCGTAGGATTCACCAGTGATGTACAGCTTGCGGTTCTGGAGATCGAAGAGATCGACAAAATTCTTCCAGAATGGCAGGAATTGCGCAGTGACATCTGCTTCACTGGTAGCATTAGGCTTGCCTTGCGAGAAGCCTGTGCCAACCTTCACAGTCAGGCCATTAGCGCGATACTTGCAAGCAATATTTGCCCAAACTTCTCACCGGTTGCTCGATATACACCATGTTCGTCAAATTTGACCAGCTGTACGTTTGCGGTACTGGCGCATAGGTTCCTGTCCGCCATACCACGGGTCCATTCTCCTGGAACAGACCGAGCAAAGAGGAGCAGCCAGGCCCACCATTGAGCCTGCAGGCTATTGTCAGCAAAATGCTCCGTTGACAATAGTCGTTGCGCCATACCAGATTGTAATCTCGTTCGAAGCAGCTGGATTCGTACTTGGTACAAACCAGAAGAACAACTCTTTCGAATCGTCGATGGGCAAAAGTCCACTATAGCTCTCACCAATGTCGAACTTGACTTCTGGTAGTGCAGATCCATTCACCCAGTATTGCTTGGTCTTGTTGTTCAGATAGGCATTCGAGGAAGGTCGTGATGGTTGCTCTTCACGTTTGAGGTGTCGTTTGTGTAGGCCATCTCTGAAAGCTCCATGCTGTAAGGTCAAACGGCTGGCGTCAACTGCTAGAAGATAGCGGAGGACTGCCAATAAGGCGAACGTGTATACAGCCATATCTTGGCAGCAGGAAAAGGAATTGTTCTAGAGAATCGTATAATGGCCAAGAGCCAAATGTACTGTATATGAAACGTCTCGTCACACAGTATACTGTCAACACCTCAACACCCTCCGCCGGAAACTTCGAGCAACCATGTCGTTCAACCCGCGAGGGACCGGATAATCATACGGTGTGCATTGCAAAGCAGAGTTCGTGCGCGCCACTGTCGGGGAAATTTGGCATGGTTGCCATGTCCAGTCGTCGTGTGCGCGAGCTCCTTCGACTCGCAACAATAGATCCTCAGTCAATAACCGCGGAAGATAAGTAAGGGCGTTTCAGATATGATGGCGAACATATTCCACTGATGGAAGATCGATGACGTTAGGGAAGACGTTTGAGATTGACAGGAGTCGAAAGGAAGGTTCTCTCACTCCGGAGGCCCGTGCCTGTCACAAAACTGACACGAGATTAACGAAGGAGTACGAAAATTTGATATCATGTATGAACGACTGCTTGAAGAAAGATCGTGGGACCAGAGTAATACGCTGTGACCCATATGAGATGTACGTTGCTGCTTGCCCGTTTGTGCCCCTTTATGTCCTCCTTGACGTGCCTTTGAGGACGCTCAGGGCATCTATCAAGCATTACACCACTTTCCACTTCATGCATGCCCATGCAAGCTGCTCGAGCGACTGGCATAGCCCCGTATGTTCCACTCCAAGCCCCATCCCCCAAGTTCCCTCTTTCTCTCACAACATCCTCAACTTTCCTCTCTCCACCCTTGCTCTACGAACAATCTGCTTCTCTGCCATCCAGACTCGGACTACGTCCATTCCCTTCGAACTTACTACACAACCATTGAACATCGCCTTCCCCGTTCATGGCGCAGCACTTCACTACTCACCAAGGCCTAGCCGCAAAGCAAGGATGCTCCGCCCCGCCAGTATAACCGGAGCCTATGAATCTCCCATTCTTAGACCAGGGCCTGTTCCCATCTTGATGGTAGCAGTTCTGAAGAGTGGGGACAGTTAGTGGCTGAAGGCTTTCGAGGAAGATGAGAGAGCCGAGACGACGTACGAACCATCCCAATCTGACGGAGAAGGTGGATGCGGTGGAGAGAAGGAGGGAGCGCTTCATGGTGGTGCTTGGAAGGGTAGCGAGAGAATGAGATGGCGTGGAATGCTTTGGTATGTGTTAAGGACCGGGTTGACTTTCAATGTCTTTGGGTCGATGGTACTGATTGTGGCACCGTCAGGGATCGGTCGCGTGGCGTTTGCTTCTGTGATGTAGACGAGCCCATCGTGTGAATAGTAATAGCCTCCTATTGGTTAGCGGACTGGTGGGCTTGTGACAAGCTGCTTTGCGGAGTTTTTGCGCAAGCTGAAGGAGGTGATACTCTGGTTATCTGAAAGTAAGCATGTTAGTCCATGGGTCTCGAAAGGAGCGACAGAAGCCAACGGCGTTCCGAGCAGGTCTCTACTGAAAAGGGTATTCAAAGTCTAGGTAGTTGAACCCGGCCTCATCCGTGTCCGGGATCCAAAGTCCAGCCTCGAAAGCACATTCCGGAGCTCCCACAGGGCACTGAATTGTGCTGACCTGGATCGATGAGCCGACCATCTTGCTGGAATCGTCTGAATAAGAAATGGCACGAGCTTGGTTGGCCTCTGCGAGTGCTTTGTTGATCGTGTCATTCCCAGTGGTTGTGCTGTTAAGCCATGAGTAGCGAATGCTACTGTCGAATGAATGCGGCAGTAGATACAGCCATTCCAATGGCAGACGCACCATCGCAGTCGATGTGTTTTGCGCTGTGTAATTGCTTTGAGCTTGTGCCAGCCCGATGCACAAAACTGTGACTATGGTTGCTTTCATAGTGTTCGCTGCTTTCATGATGATCCTGCAATGGAAGTTGGTTTTGCACGTGAGACTGATCGTTCGTTGTCCTGCTGGATGCAGCAGCAATATATGTATCGTCTCGGCGGCGACGATGACGTTCAAAGGCCGTCGATGTTAACCTTGAGCAGAGTTCGACTTCATACCAAAAGTCAGCGACACAAGCGTGCAGCGGATCAGTGCTCATCATGGCAAATGCAAATACACAATGTTGCCGTGTTGCCGCTTCTCCATGCCAAAGCTACGGAATCGAACTCAAATGCCATGCAAAGTTCGGCTACAGATGGATGCTGTGCATCGTTAGCAAGGCCTCGCGACAGAATATGGTGTGGAATGAGGTATGAGGTCGATCGTTTCGGGATTTGTTGTGATTAGTGGCGCGATCAACACTTTCATGGGGCGCATGTGCCTGCCGCAACAAAGCGTACGCACGTGTAGGTATAGATCATGTCGCCGGCGATCTGTGTCCGTACAGCTGCAATCCAGCATGGTCACCGATCGTTAAGACACTGCACCATGCTCAGTCATCTCTCCTTGGCCCCTGGCTTACCATGTCTTCTATCAATGTCACGGTCGTAAGGCGTCGGCCTGGCAGGGATATCTCCAAAATCGAGTTTTGTGGTTTGTCGATATGTACATGCAGACAAATTGACCTCTGCTCTTTTCGAGCGCCTCATAACGCCGTATGCTGATCCCACATGCTCCTTCTCGATTCGCCCTACTTAATCATCGTAGCCGGAGGGTATCTTCCGTTGGCCTCTGGGGACTGAAGGAAGTCAGTGTCGGCACCTTCCCGATCTCGCCATTTCTTGGCGATGTTATCCGCTAGGCGTGGACATGAACTCACTCGGATATGAAAGTGGTATTTGTTGCCGCGGACCATCGCCGAATCGTGCTCTGAGTGGGGGGACAACGACCTGTATCTACACGTCAATGTACCGTTCCAGGCACACCTAATATATTTCCGCGCACCATTGCTATAGGACCAAGACTGCCGAGGATAATGCTCCAGAAGATGGCAGGTTTCGCGCGGACGGCCCATTGGAGGTACTGGCGGGGCGCTTGCCAGAACGTGACGGGCGCCATGGTTGTCACGCGATGTGTGTATATGTGCTCGCTCGGGTTGTAGTGTTGGCGTGGAAGGGGCCGTATCGCAAGTCAATATTCAATGGCTGTGAGTGTCGCTGTCGTGGTTGCTGGTGAGGTCGAGCTCACTCCGCGAAGCTGGCGGGTCGATGTCTTGGCATTTCTCCGAGCCGCCTACGAAGCTACGAAGCTACATACGTGGATGTCCCTCGAAAGTTGACGACGACGCCGATTCTTCTTTCCCTCGTCGCTCACATCACAACGTCACAATGAGACTACCTCTAGTAGGCCTGTTACTAGGCCTTCTCTCATATGTGTCGGCATTGTCTGCAGCTGGCAGCAAACTGCTCGTCGTGATCGAAGACGAGGCCGACAAGAGCAAGTATTCACAGTTCTGGAACGATTTGGAGAGTGAGTGCAGCATGTGATCATATATGTAGACTCGGTACTGATCCACGACAGCTCGAGGCTTCCAAATAACATATCAACCCCCCAAAGCGCCCGGTCTGTCCCTCTTCCAACACGGCGTTCCAGCGTACTCGCATCTCCTACTCCTCCCCGTGAAAGCCAAGGGTCTTGGACCAGCGCTCACACCGAATCTACTTGTCGACTTTGTCAATGGCGGATCGAACATCCTCCTCGCGCTCTCCGGAGAGCAGGCAGTGCCAAGTGCGATCAACAGCTTGCTCCTAGAGATGGACATTACTCTGCCCGCAGACAGAACGAGCTTAACGGTGGATCACTTCAACTACGATACAAAGAGTGCCGCTGAACAACACGATGTACTTCTTCTCCCAAGCCCACAGCTGAAGAAGGGCGTGAAGAACTTCTTCAGTGTAGATGGCTTGATTGCCTTCCCACATGCAGTCGCCCAGGTCTTGGGCAATGCTTCGCCTCTGCTCTCGTCCGTGGTCAAGGCGCCTTCCACAGCCTACGTGTACAACCCGAAAGATGACTCCGAGGCCGTCGAGGACCCATTCGCGACTGGATCGCAGATCTCCCTCGTCACAGCCTTCCAGGCTCGCAATAGCGCCCGCTTTGCTGTTTTGGGCAGCGCAGAGGCTCTGGAGGATAAGTGGTTTGGCGCATCAGTGCAGCTGCCAGGTTCTGGCAAGAAGAATGAGAAGGCAAGCAACAAGGCATTCGCGCAGAAACTGTCTGCATGGACATTCAAAGAGTCGGGGGTGCTAAAGGTCAACCACATCGAGCACTACCTCGATGAGGGCTCACAGGAGGGCATCAAGAACACGACCGAGGTTGCAGGCATCGAACTCAACCCAACAATCTACCGCATCAAGAACGACGTCCACTATGAGATTGAAGTGGCAGAGTGGGAGAACGACCACTGGACACCCTTCGACGTCCCAGCCGGCGACAACTTCCAGCTGGAGTTCAGCATGCTCTCGCCCTTCCACCGCCTGAACTTGCAAAAGAAGAGCCAGACCGCCCACAGCAGTATCTACTCCACCGCGTTCAGGACGCCAGATCAGCACGGTATCTTCAACTTCTTCGTTGAGTACCGTAGACCATTCTACACCAACATCGAAGAGAAGAACACCGTCACAGTACGGCACTTTGCCCACGACGAATGGCCAAGGTCGTTCGTGATCTCAGCGGCATGGCCTTGGATCAGCGGTATCTGGATCACCGTCGCAGGCTGGATCGTGTTTGTAGCAGTATGGCTATACAGTAAGCCGGCTTCGCTCAAGACCAAGACGAGGTAAAGGCGTGAATGATCAAAAAGCACGGCGCTGTGTGGTGGTGTGGTGTAGCATATACCTTGAAGATAGAGACACAGTCCAGATGATTTGACATGCCATACCAGTCTCTACATCCATATTTCCCGTACCTGTCATGAGGTTTGTATCCTACAATTCGGGAGGGGGCCTTGCTTAAAAGCGTACATGTAGGCCATGATTTTGCATCATGTACATGTAGTGACTTGTCCAGGCAAGTCATGGGCTAGTCGAAGAACTAGCATCGGTCCGGACCGAATGAATCATGGAGCGGTTGATCACGACTGCCAGCTCCAATCCTTGTTTCACCCACGGCCATTACCAAAACCATCATGGCCCGACTTTTCCACCAAATGGCCTACCGGTGACAACCTATGACCTCCTTCATGCTCTTGTCTGCCGTCATTCGGTCGTCGTGGAACTGGAAGATGCTCTGATCGGCCCAAAGCTGAGATGGCTGTGGGACTTCGTTCGACTGTCCTTAGCAGACACATCGCTCGGGATCCAAGTCGCGTCCGGCTATATCTTGCCGTCGTTCACTAGACTGCGAACCGAGGAGCAGACACACCGCACCGTCGAACAACGTGATCGAGGGGTTGCCGCAACAGCAAACCGCGCACCGAGCGGCTCGGACGGCTCGCATCTGCCAGTATTGTGCCTGGCCTTGACACGCGCAGGAAAACATGCTTCGCTTCTATACATTGCTGCCAAAGAGTTCGCCTCGTTCGACGGGAGCGGTAGATCTACTGCACGCGTGGCTGGCCACTCCGCGGATCCGACTTGGTGAAGCCGCCGCAGGTTCCATGTGACGTAGCCGACCTATCGCTTCATACCAAGGATCGAGTGGATCTCCAAGAAACCATTACTGACTCGCATTGTCTTGCTCTACATCCCTACCACATTGAACTCCGTAGGTCCAGCATTCTGTTTTGACACATCACGGAAACTTCCACGTTGGAGACGAAATGGCTTTCCGCTTCACTGACGGAACAACAACCGAGCCGACGAATAATGACATCGAAAATCAACACCAAGAAGACGGTTGGCGCAAGCCAACACCACCAGGAACCGCTGGCTTCAAGGATCGCATTGCACATTTCACTTGGCCATGGTTCGCTTCCACCATGTCGACAGGAGCTCTGGCCGTCGTGATTGCAAATACGCCAAATACTTTCACTGGCCTTCACACCATTGGCAAGATCTTCTTTGTCCTCGATCTCGTCCTGTTCGTTCTGTTCACCATCGCAATGGGCTTGCGAGCCTTCTGGTTCCCGCGACGCTTCTTGGCTTCACTGAGCCATCCTGTTGAGGGATTGTTCTTCGGGGCTTATTGGGTATCCGTCTCGCTGATCTTGAACTGCACACAAGCGTATGGTGTCCCTTCATCCGGTCCGTGGCTACCCAAGGCGTTGCTGGTCCTTTTCTGGATGTATTGTGCGGTCGTTTTACTAGTGGCCGTTGGTCAGTACTTCATCCTTTTCAAGGAGGAAAGGCTGAAGATTCCGGATGCTGTGCCCGCTTGGATCTTCCCAATATACCCACTGCTGGTCGTGGGTAGTATGGCTGGGACGATGCTACCTAGTCAACCACCAAAGCAAGCGTTCAACATGTGGATTGGGGCGGTCATGTTGCAGGGTCTCAGCTGGACAGTAGGTAGTCCAAAAATTCATGGTTTGTAGTCGTACTGAAAGCAGGTCTAGGTCGCGCTCATGATGTACTCAATGTACACCCAAAGGCTGATGACCAGTGCACTGCCCACGCCCTCGACACGACCTGGCATGTATGTTTCGGTTGGACCGGCTGGCTACACTGCAGCAGGCTTGATATCACTAGGCAAGCGAGCACCCAGCGTACTACCTCACGATACATTCAACATCTATGATTTCGACGATGGCTCTTTTGCCAAGATCCTAGGCATCCTCGCGGGAGCTTTCATTATCCTCTTTGCGTTTTGGTTCTTCTGCATATCTACCGTCTCAGTTCTCGCTGGGGTCAGACAGATGTCCTTCACACTGAACTGGTGGGCTGTGAGTCTCGGAGCATCATCAGTGGATAGTAAGACCATGCTAACGAAGTGTCTTGTAGTTCATCTTCCCGAATGCCGGTCTTACTCTGGCTGCTATTCAGCTTGGCGACGCATTTTCTAGTCCTGCAATCAATGGGATATGCAGTGCTTTGACGATTGCTTTGGCCATCATGTGGCTCTTCACCGCAGTGTCGCATGCTATAGCCTGGAGCCATGGAAGGATCATGTGGCCCGGACGCGATGAGGATAAGGATATGCCTCTGGGTTGGGGCAAGTACTCAGCATAACACGGAAAGGTCAAGCCCACATTATGTGCTGCGACGTTTGAATCACATGCCCGAGGGAGTGGCAAAGTGTTCAAGCTCGTCACATATCGTCGCATCGTACTTTGTCTTGAATGACATCGCTGACCGCCATCATGTGCGTTCGCTTCCCCAGTGCCGTTCTTGCCTAGAATAATTATGGATGACTCTGCTATAACGCTTCAAAGAATTGGAACTAAACAGTCGAATGACAGCACCATGTCGTAACGAGGAATAGAAGATGCTTGTCCCATGAAACCTACAAAGAGAGACACTCACACGTTCTTCCCATCAGAAAGGAAGTACCCATTCCTGGTATTCGCAGTCGCCTTACAAAGGCGCGTCTATGGCAGCCCAGTCTGGTGTGGGATCAAGTCCACCATACCACTCCCTAGTGACTTCATTAACGAAGAACCGGTGACCGTCCTGTCTAGACGAGGTTCCAATGTTCATTCGCACACCCATCTCGAGTGACTCGAACATGGAATCGATGCAATCTAACCGAGGTTCTTCGGGGTCTGCTTCTTCAGTGGGAGACATTACTCCCGATGGCTGCTTTGAAAATGAGGCTTCGGTCGACGAGCTATCGTGAGCAGGATCTTTGCGTGCTCGCTTTAGTTGGACAGTCTTCTTGATCTTCGTCGTCATCAGAGGAGCGCTTCCGCTTCTTCCCAGCAGCCTGCTCGTCATTGTCAGTACCATCATCCCTCGTCTTCGTCCCGACCCGGTCCTGCCGTTCAAACCGCCGCAACTGTCCAAAAGTATACAACGCAGAATCCTCAAGATCCTTTCAAGTCTTATTACCACAACATTCTTCGTCCAACAGCTCATCCGACACGCGATTCAGTACAGTCAACCCAAAATTGTATTCAACAGCGCCTTCGTCGTCGGTTACGGGATTGTGTGCAGCGCCTCAGAGACATGACCCTTGCGTCCACGAAGACCTTCATCATTTGGCAGAGTTACGATGAAGATCCGATCCTCGCCGAATTTGATCAGATATTTAATCTTTTGCTCGTGAAACCATCCTTGTTCCTGCGCTGCTAGATCCTGCGCCTCTTTGGTTGTCTCGGTTGGCTAGCATGGGAGCAAGTCGCGGATGTCGTCAGCGGTTGGGTTGATAAAGATGCCGTTGGGGTTGGATGTGGATGACTTCGCCCGCTTCATCACGTAAGGGTTAGCAAGCGTGCATACGTTGGTGCTTAGGCATGTTGTCGATCGGTACGGAAGAGCGGTGGGTGCCGATCACGCGATGTGGTCCAAAGCCTCAATGTCACCGATCTTGAATTCTGCCTGCTCTACTTCTTTGAAATTGATACAACTGTCGTTGGATCGGTGGACACATCTCGTTCTCAGGCCGCACGGTGACGTCGGACACGATCGTTGTACGTCGAGTACTCTATCGATTCGCATGGTGATATGGGGCTGTGGCCCATAGTGTCGCTTTTCGCGCCCAGTTAGTGAGCGCCATGTACTGTAAGCGACATGGCTCCTCAGCAACCATCAATCAAGTTGACGCATTCTCAGGAAAGATGGTGTACTCCAGACTCCTCCCGCTCCCCGAGTATCCATCAATCCTTGAGTCATGTCTTCGTAAGACTACCCTCTACGTCGGCTCGGCATATACCACACAATCTGCCACAATTTGGGCCTTCGGTCAAGGGGTTGAAGGCTATCGGTGCAACTAGACTTTCGGGCTTCAATATTTTACGCGCCCTGCTGAACAGGCCTGAAAGATGGTCGAAGATTTACACCTTGTCCCGCTCTCCTCTGAAGCAGGAAATGCTGAATCTGCTCACGAAAGAGCAAGGATCCTGGTCACAGCATGAATCTGTAGACCTTAACTCGTCCGGCGGGGGTCTAGCGAAGTCATTGCGGGAACCAAAAGTCGAAGCCGATTACGCCTGCTTGCACGCCTGTCTCCAGCCGAAGACGGGCGAGCATGGCATGAGTGCAAATCTGGCTGCAGCTCTGGTCCAAGCGAACGTGCCGCTGCTCGATAACTTTCTTCAAGCATTGTCTAAAGTGGACATCAAGCCAAGTCGTATTCTGCGGCAAACAAGAGGGAAAAGGTATGAACTTTCGGGCAGGACGCGTTGAATCGGATCCTCGGACCCAGCATACCATGTTTTACTACCCACAGGCGGATCGGCTGTTCAGATTCTGCAACGCCAACCTAGAAACGCACTGGAACATGGTACGGCCGTTGGGGATCATAGGTGCCACGTCTAGTGCGGCGATGAACTTCTTCTATCCGTTCGGGGTGTACGCTGCTGTACAGGCACAGCAAGGCCGTTGAAATTTGGCGGAGAAATCGACGGGTGGCAAGAGCTGCCCACGCATTCTACAGCGCTTCTGACAGACTTTCTGAGCGAGTGGGCCGTACTCGAAAACAATCATGCGGACCAAGCTTTCAATGCCAACGACGGTAGTCCTATCAGCTGATATCGAGTGTTTCCGAAGCTCGCCCGGTGGTACGGCGCCTCTGGCGTGGAAGGTCCTAAGCTAGACGACAGTAAGTTTGTGGTTGACGAGTTCCTCGGGCGAAGAGTCTGCGCTTGGATATGGGCCGCCGACGGAGCTGACAAGATCCTATGAGATGGAGGATTGGGCTCGCGAGGCGGTCAACAAGGCGGCATAGGTGTCGATGAAGGAAGCAAGCCACGGCAAGTTGACTGCCAGCCCAGTCGATGCTGATCTTGGCGAGGCGTTTGCAGCCGACTTTTGCTACTTGTGTTATTGGGTTACCCCCCCATGAACGAGGCATCGGGATACGGATTTTCCGGATTCGTAGATTCGCTAGAGAGCATGTTTGAAGCGCTGCAGGACATGGCGAAGCTGGGATCGCTGCCGCTTATGAAAGTCGAGAGCGCGCGGCGGTTAGTATGATGGTGTAGTAAGCGATAGTACTGAGCACATGAAAGGGGCTCGTGTTGATGTTGATGGTGATTTTGGACAGGAGAGGGCGACTAAGAACTACATGTACATGTATTCTACGAGACGGAAGATGTCATCAAACCGGGCCGATGACCCTCCGAAGTGTCTATGTCGCCTTGCCATCTCTGACCTCGACACAGTTCACATTCACCATTCTTGGTGCGCGGCACCACCGATTTATTGTTTTGTTTGAGACGGCGTTGTTGGTCTTCTCATCACTGCGTTCTTCACCAAAGCTCGCGGCGAGTCCGCATCATCACACCGCACCGCGACGATGGCTCTCGCGCCTGGCAGCATGAGCCAAGCGGCCACAGCGATACTGGGCCGAACAATTGGCAAGAGTCTGATGGGGAGCTCTCCGCGTCTTCTGGTTCTGCCTTTCAGCAGAACACTCTCCTCATTACCGACATCGCCCGCCTCGAGATGTTTGTCTACGGCATCACGCTTCGGCCCACTCACTCTCCGCGCGCCTACGACGACGAGCTTCGTTGGATTCAGTCAGCAGAGGTCTATCTTTGGATGGGGCGGTAGCAGCAATAGCAACAATGCGCAGCCCAATTCAAACATCCTCGCCCACATGGAACAGCAGGCGAACAACAACCCTTCCAGCGCCACTGCCCAGAACGGCTTCTACCAGGCTTTGCTGCGTGCGAACATGCCCGAGATACTCGTCGAACGATACAACACCGGCCGCTACGCAACGAATTCCGCCACAGATCAGGCTTATCAAAAGGCGCTCGAGCGAATGGGTGCCGCAGAAGTCGGAGCTGGTGGCTTGGGCGCCATGGCAGGACGAATTCCGGCGGGAAACAGCAATACGATGAGCAGCGAACAACTACAGGCTATTGGGCAAGCAGTATCAGCAAAGACGCAGGGCGGCAATGTCAGCATTTCGAGACAAGGATCAGGCGCTAAAAATGAGCCATTGTACGTCGTGGTCGATGAGAGCATGGCCAGCACCATCTTCAAATGGGTCAAATTCTTCCTGGTCTTTGGTCTGATTGCATACTGCTCGCTGGTTGTCTTCACACTGCTCATCGAGGCAACTGGAGTGCTCAAGAAGGTGGGCGGTGCTCAGAATGCGGAAGCGAAGCCCGAATTGCAGACAACCAAGTTCTCCGACGTTCAAGGCTGTGACGAGGCTAAGGAAGAGCTCCAGGAGCTGGTCGACTTTCTGAAGGCTCCAGATCAGTTTAGCACGCTGGGTGGTAAGCTTCCAAAGGGTGTCTTGCTCGTTGGTCCTCCCGGTACCGGAAAGACTCTCTTGGCACGTGCTGTCGCTGGCGAGGCTGGCGTTCCATTCTTCTACATGTCTGGATCTGAATTTGACGAGGTATACGTCGGTGTCGGAGCCAAGCGTGTTCGCGATCTGTTCACCAACGCCCGCGCAAAGAGCCCAGCTATCATCTTCATCGACGAACTAGACGCCATAGGCAGTAAGCGCCACGAACGGGATGCTGCTTACGCCAAGCAAACACTCAATCAGCTTCTGACTGAACTCGACGGCTTCGACCAGAACTCCGGCGTCATCATCATTGGTGCTACCAACTTCCCAGAATCTCTCGACAAGGCTTTGACCCGACCTGGCCGTTTCGACCGCAACGTGACCGTACCACTTCCTGATGTTCGAGGTCGCATTGCCATCCTCAAGCACCACATGCGCAATATCAAATTCGATCCTGCCGTTGACGCTGCAACCATCGCACGAGGTTGTCCAGGCTTCTCAGGCGCGGAGCTCGAGAATGTGGTCAATCAAGCTGCCGTTCGCGCATCGAAGCTGAAGCAACAGAAGGTCACAGAGGTAGACTTAGTGTGGGCAAAGGACAAGATCATGATGGGTGCTGAGCGCAGAAGTGCCGTCATTCAGCAGAAGGACAAGGTCATGACCGCTTACCATGAAGGTGGACACGCTCTCGTCGCCCTGCTTACAGCAGACTCTACACCGCTGTACAAGGCGACCATCATGCCACGAGGTCACGCCTTGGGCATCACATACATGCTACCTGAGATGGATCAAGTTTCGGAATCGAAAAGGCAGATGATGGCACAGATCGACGTGGCCATGGGCGGAAAGGTTGCCGAAGAGCTGATTTACGGCCCCGACAATGTAACGACAGGCGCAAGCTCGGACATCACGAACGCTACACGAATCGCATACTCCATGGTCACCAGGGCGGGCATGAGTGAAGCACTCGGCAACATCGACCTGGCGAACAATTTCGACAGATTATCGAGTGAAACCAAACAACAGATCGAGAATGAGGTGCGACGACTTGTAGAGGATGGAAGGAAGCGCGCTATCGACCTTTTGACAAAGAATAGAGAAGGGTTAGAACGTCTAGCCAATGCACTGGTGGAGTACGAGACCTTGAACAAGGAAGAGATTGAGAAGGTCGTCAAGGGTGAAAAGCTGACTGATAAGATCAAAGTAAGTGAAAGTCTCGCAAAAGCTGCGTTGTCTGATGAGCCGAGTCCGCCCCTCGGTGGCAAAGCCTCAGAGCGTTGACTCGAGAGCGGCTCTGCCAGCTTAGTCGCGCCACTTGTACTGACCGATTGATTGCAGGTGGACGTCACTACACCAGTCAAGATGCCAGAGCCCGGCTCATTCCTTCCACCACCACCACCCGCCCTTCCCGTTCCAGGTATTGGATCTGGCAGCCCTGATCCACCCGCCGGTGGCCAAGTTGCAGGCAGTCCCTAGGAGAGCTACGAGGAGTGGACGATACATGTATGGACTACGTGAAGAGCTCATTTCCCGGCACGCGCCTAGAACTGCCGCCATCAGCACGAGACGCAGAGGCACAGTTATTGCATTCTGGCGTGGGGAGGCACATGCGCTCACTTCGCGTAGGGAAGGAGAAGAACAGTGGACGATGAATTGTCTCCAACATGTGAGAGATGAACTACGCTCGTGTGTGCTGGGTGTGGATAAGCCAGCGAGCATCAGACTTCGAGATAGTCATGAATGAGAACAGCCCGTTTGTATGTTGTATAGCTTATCAGGTTGGGCACTAGAGGTCACACCTTATTATTCCCACCCCTCCACCTAGCTTCCACCTCATTCTCCCATAAATTCAGACACACCTCACCACCAACACCGGAAAACACAGCGCCTGCAACGCCACCCTCGCCCGTCCCGGATACTCATCAAAATAATACCACGCTCCCAACGAATCAATGTCATGCTGGGATCGATTCATTATGGCTTCATCGCGATGATCAAAGTGATGATCGATATTCTCGTTGTTGGTGAGCTCGTCCCCCATGTAGTCGTTCAGGAGTGAGATTGTTCTCCGACCTGCTCAGGCGCGAGTTGTTTTGCCGGAGGGGTGCAGGTAGCGGAAGTTGTAGATGATGGTGTTTGCGGGCGTGGTTTTCGCTGTCTGGGGTCATGGTTGTGAAGATTGTCCCCTTCCCCCCCCCCCCTTTTCCCCCCCCAACACACACAACAACAACAAGGGTGATGTGTTTTTGGAAGAGTTTGAGAGTGGGCTCTGGCTGCAGCGATGAACGACACAAGAGATGGCTTTGATGTCTGCTTGAACGTGCTGGGCTCTGCAATTGCGATCGCGAATCGTCTGGTGTTTGTGACCACGCTGCATGTGCGTTCCGGGTTCGGCCGAAGATCTGCGAACTTTGTCCTCGTACGTCGTGCTGTGTAGTGCAGGTGCTCGAGATATAAGCTCTGCCGCAACCCGATTCGAAGGGCAAAAGAGGAGGTGGTGCTTTGTCGACATCTGTGCTCTCGATAGCGGTGAGGCATATTCGCATTAGTGACTGAGCTTGAGCGAGAACAAAGAATTGGCGCATGCTGTACTGTTATCTTCAAGCCAGAGCGCTGCAAACGGCCAAGCTTTCGTCTTTTGTGTAGTATCAGGTACTATACAGTAATATCCTCTTTTCGTCGCGCTTCCCTGTCATATCTCAGATGAAGCTTCTCGACCTAGAGACCGGTGGATCAACGATTGACTCCCCTGAAAGAAGTCAGCCCCTATGGCTGGCCACTGAGCTCTGGCGCCTTCAGCTCATCTGCAGTAAGTCGCTGTCTGAAGGCTGGACTCTGCCTCGAAAGAATCTCTGCAATGCTTCTGGGCTCGCCAAAGTTGACTTTCCCCTCCGAGATCTCCGCATCGGTCATTTTACCCAGTCTCTGCAGCTCACGCATTGTGTAGGCCGTGACAGTGGCCAAATCAGCGACATCAACATTCTCATTCGCCTTGAAGACGTTCCGCCAGATGGCCGAAGCCATAATTGTATCGCTCTCCTTGGCAAGGGCTTCATCATAGCTCAGTTGGCACCCTCTCCATTGCAGCCACAGATCTTTCAGATTCTTGTTCCTGACACCTCGTGCCGACATGCCATGCCAGGTGGCCATGCGATCTTCTGCTGCGTAGAAGAAGTGGTCGAGCAAATTCTGCTCCCAGCTTCTGACGTACTGTTTTGGAAAGCATCTCAGTCTGACAGTGAGCATCCACATGTGCAAATACAGGACCTGTGCCCAGCTGTTGAAGGTAGCTTCCAGGCCCAGTCCTCCTTTCGACTTGCTCTCTAGCCACCAGCCAGACCCTTCACCGAGGTGATCACCCACCGCGTTCATGGGTGGCACGCGATCTTCCATCTTCTCCGCAAGCGCGGAAGGGATTGTATACGAGCACTGTCTACTGCATTGGCGGAAGAGATCTTCTGTGCCTCCGTAGGCGACGTATGGCTCCGTGGTGGATCGAGATGTTCTGCGTAAGGAGGCTGCGA
This sequence comes from Dothistroma pini CBS 116487, assembly GCA_002116355.1. NCBI lineage: Eukaryota > Fungi > Ascomycota > Dothideomycetes > Mycosphaerellales > Mycosphaerellaceae > Dothistroma > Dothistroma pini. Next base: position 63,790 of record KZ108311.1, on the reverse strand, counting down.
GGTCCTGGAACCCCGGGGGAGGAACGGTGTTGTCTTGTGGACCGGGAGGTGTCGTCTGGCTGAGGGGCGATTCGACGGGAGGTGGAGGTCGACGGGATGTCTTGGGCAGTTCTTGTGCGTGCAGACGGCGAGAAGTCGTGAGCGATCGTGCTGCTTGCATTCGGGCGCCTTTGGCGATGGAGAGGCGAGCTCGTTGACGCATTGCCCACAGGCAGGTCGAGCACACGGTGTTGCTTGCCATGGGTGGACTGTCCCGAGGGAATGGCAGTGCACGATTATGCAGTCTACTATTTCACATTGCACATGTCAAAGTTGATGATCTCACGATTGACGTGGAAAGCTCAGGATAAGTCAGCGATCCATCTAGGAGGTAGCGCGCCGGTCGTGGCTCCGACATGAGTTTCGCGGTGCTGCCAGGATATGGATCCTTCAACAAATTCGTCTACACTGCCTCGCTATCAGCATTGTCATGGTCGACGCTATAGTACAATCGACGCTGCTTTCGTCCTTCCTGTCTACTCCGCCCTCTCCATCCAGTCAAGCCATCCATGCACATGTACCCGCATGCCTGCCGAGGTGACCGCAAAGGGTTGCTAACAAGCACGATGCCAATGACGCCAGCTGGCGACAATACATGTACCATCTTGCGGCGCGTAGCTTCGGCGGGTCGCGTCCAGCAGTCGACAATGCCCTCGCGAGCCTCCTTGCTATGGCTCCTTCTTCCCGCCATGCTGCGTTTCGTGTAGACTGCAAGCTTTTCGACATCCACTAGCATACCGTCCGCAGCAGCCTCTGACCTCGGTCACGTTGACTCGTTGGTCACGTATCGACGCGACAATCCGGGCATCGCCACTGCCTGGCCACACTATTCTCACCTATTCCCAAGCCCAATCGGTAATGCGGGCGTCGCTCGACACTTCATATCCGACTCTCGCCCGCGTCTCATTGCTCTACGCAAACACGACCAGCCGACTTCCCTGGTCGTGCTCTCCGGTTGCCAAACTCGAGAGAGCATCAACGTGCACAGCCTTGTGCTGATGAGACGTCTTCAAGGAGAGTACTCCGATCTGCATGATACCCACTGGCCATCCGCGATCGTGGTGAATGCGAGCGAATAAGAGGCAGCATCGGACACACTCCCGGCTGATATTTATGCTCCAACCACACTGCTATTGCCTGACTCGACCGGGTCTTCTACGATGCTATTCGCTGGCGTCCAGCATTCTGCATGGATACTGTAGCTTCAGCCGAGGGCAACTCCAGGTACACACATCGGATGAGCATGTCCACCGATGCTGCTCCCGAAGCTACGGTCATAGGCGTGGTGGGTGTCGTGATAGCTGGAGCCTCTATGCCCACGACCAAAGATGCTAACGTATAGGCAACCTCCAAGCGCTCGACGCTGTGCTAGCAATCTATACGCCGGTAGCACTGGTCAGCGCAGTGCCAGATGGTTGCCGCCATGAGGCAATGTCCCATGACCCCATCACAGCTGTCGAGGAGCGAAGGATCACAAACTCTTGCGGACCGAAGCCTCCACCAAGGGAGACACTGAAGACGCTGCGCAGTCATATCTGCAGACGTCGTATGGGCTAAGATATACCGCCGGCAGCGTGGCATTGGACACAACGATAATGTCGCCGCTTCCTCGGCCGACTCTGCTGGAAGGAACACAAGTTTGCCACGACGAAGGTGCTCATTAATAACACATTAGTGACTGAGAACGTGCGCGCTGCCAAGCAATACAATATGCCTTCAACATCCAGTGCGATGGCCTCAAACGAGGACACCGAGCGCGACGACCGGATAACACATTCGAACGGTTGGCTCATCCCTGCGGCATGTCTGACGATGCTGACGATGGCACTTGTTGCCGACTCTGAAGTGTGGTTGGACTTTGGGATCCCAATCGTTGGACCGCGCGACGTTGCTGGCTTACACATAGATGAAGAAGTGCGGCGCAGCACACTAGCACAACCAGATAACCCATCTAAGATGCTGCAGCACAAGGCGAAGCCAGCGAAGAAGAGCACGAGCGAGCGAGTATCGACGGAAGAACAGTCGGGCAAGCAAGCAAAGGGAGCAGGTAAGAGGACTCGGCTGAGGACAGAGCGCAGACGTCTCTGGCTAACCACAGTCTCCCGCCTCCAAAGTTCTGGTACATACGGCAGAGGCAAACAAGGCGATACCATCGCCGGCCGTTGTGCAAGAAGTCGAGCACGACCCTTGACTACGCGCAAGAGCTTGGACCGATCATGAGCTACCACCGCGCAACAAGAATCTGATTTCACGCTGAGCGATACGTCTTGTCAGCAATACCCGTGTACGTGCATGCGCCAGTCCTCGGTGACCATCGTCCTGGACTGTCGGCGCCAACGAATGACGCATTCAGAGATGCTGTAACAGGGCAACGAAGTTCTTGGCAGCTTCTCGTCAAATGGAGCCGTGAAAGCCATGGAGGTGATGGAGATCAAGCACGAGCGGGCAAGGCGCAGAATGAATACCAGCATCAGCGCCCAACTCGTTTTGTCAGTACAACGGCGTGCCGTCGTTGAGCGATCGCAACGCCGGTATGTTCCGAGGCAGCCCAGAATCACCGAAATGCCTTGTCGAAGATGCCGAGAAGATCGTTCCGCCGCATACCCTTTCCGCTACCACCGGCAAAAGGCATCGTCCACGGTGATGCTTCACGCTATGCATACTTTGCGCTCTCGCGCCGCGGGTGCCCGACCTGCAACGGTACAAATGAATGTTACATACAGCTGTTTGACAACGTCTTCAGCATTGCGGAATGGGAGGTGAATGACCTCCTGACTATACAGAGCAGCCTAGTACCTCATCACAGTCACCCGGAGACAATCACGGGCCACAGCTCCCCGTGACACTGCAAAGCTCTCGACGCTTGCCGCCTATCATGCAGCTCGAAAGAAAGTTCAATGCACCAGCGCGCTTGCGAATGTGCAACAGCGATAGCCCTAGTCTGGGTCACCGAAGTTGAATAATAAGACCATGGGCGTGAAGTGGCGCAAATGCTACAGAAACGACATTGTGGGCACGCTCCGTTTCCGCACTGACCAACATCTTCATGTAGGATCTCATACCGCCCACGTCCCTTCTCATCCTTCCGTTGTCTATCGCGGACCCGTGCTTGATCTGCTGGGGCTCGATTAACATGCGCAGCTCGCTGCTGTACGCGGTGTTGCTGCCGGAGGCCGTTGTTGGCCAGCTCATTAGCGATGCGCCAGGCACCACGAGTGAGGAAGAATCGAACTACTACACAGATTTGTGCAGTCGCACATTTGCAGATGCCAACGCGGTGTGTGCTAGTCCTCGAAAAGTGTGAAAGCTATGTTCACTGACACATCTACAAGACTGGTTTTGTATCTGATTGCCTTCTTCCCGATCGCCGACGCAGCACGACCCGTCAGTTTGTCCTACACGAAGTCTCGAATGAATTGTCTCAGAGCAAACAAACTCAATCCAGGCAGCGCATCAGTTCCAGCACTACCATCACCAGTACCTATAGAGAAGTTGGCCAACTCCACCACAGCAAACCTCACGATTGGCTTCCCCAACGTCGATAACTCAACTTCAGTCTCTGAACTCGGCCTCGCGGGACAGCGACCGTGGCGGCGGCGGTCTAAGCGGCGATACCATAGCCGGTTTCGTTGTCGGCGTCTTGGGAGTGCTGGCAATGGCGGGTGAGCTGGTGTCATACTATGGAATCTCAAACACCTTGTTCGATCGTGCGGATGATGGATCGTGAGTCCAAGCGTCCGGCTCTGCATGTGACGCGAAGCGAAGACCAGGATTTGGCGAATATTCACTCGAGTTACTAAGTTGGAACCACGACACGTCACGTGCATCCGTGCAGATCGCTTATTCTTCCAGTACTCGTGCCACTTATAAACTCGACAGACACGACCCGACAACGCCACCACTTCCGCGCGGTGATCCGTCATTGACCTCGACCTTCACACTGCAAGCGAGCACCGAACACCACAGTTCAAATGTGGCAAGCAACCTGTGCGCAGGTAATAACGCTCAAATTCGACACGATATGCACTCACCAACCAACCATGTCCGCCACGACTCGCACCTCAACTTCTCCGTGCATGCTCCAAATTTTCAACCTCGTAGTCCATCACCACTGAAGCAATATCACCATGAAGTGTCACCATCGCACTCGACTCTGAGCAACAACATCACAACATGCCACTACCAACACGATATATCACCCATCAAGCCACCTCCCCTCCCAACCTCGATCCCTTCAAACCACAAGGCCGCCCTGGGTATTACATACCGAACAACCCTCGCGCGCTGGTCTCGCACCGAGAAGAAATTCACCGCTCCCTGCCTCGAATGCACAGAAGGCGGCTACACCGACTCGGCACCATCCCACAGCATGATCGAGTGCAGCGCCGTCCCGGACTACCACCGAGCCAAGTTGCGCAAGGATCGGGAAGTGCTGCATGCTGAAATGCTGAGAATGTTGAGTGCAGAGCACGAAGCACCGGTGTTCGCTGCGCTGGAAACGATGCTGAGGGCCTGGCCTGATGTAGGGGGAGAGGGATGGAGACATGGGGGGAAATTTGGGGCTAGAGCTAGGGACGAGGCTGTTACGATGCTGGAGAGGAGGTATGAGGGATGGAAGATGGGTAGTGGGAAGGAGGTTGAGGAGGACATCGAGCAGATTGAGCAGCGGTAAAGTCGAAACTTGATACGGTGGACGAATTCAAAACAGAAGATGCTGCGACCTGGTCAGGAGATGTGTGCCAGGCTACCGTAGTATAAAGCGTCCCTACAGTGACTTCAGGACTCTTTGGGGGCGCTATGGCGTAGCGTCGAGCGCGCTGTGATACTGTGAGGGGAACACTCCGGCATACAACGAGTTGCTGTTTCCCAACAAGCTGATGGCCCATTTAATTGCCGAGTGTTTTGCCCCTATCCCTGCGCCTCACGCTCGGTCACTAGCGAAAATTTCCACATAAGACTTGAGGTGAATGATGGGTAGCAAACATGTGATTTCATGTTGCACACTCTGATCCCTCGATCGTGCTGTCCTTCGTTACAGATGACGAACTAGCGCTGGAGCACCATGACACATAAAAAGCTCCTCCACAACGCGCAGTGCCATAGCTTTTGGCTCGCAATCATAATGCGCCTCGCGCTTCGTCAGAAGCAGAGACCTGCTTATTACGCTTCACGGCCAACCAATCACAAATTCAGAACTCGTCTAAGTTCAGAGTCAATCTTCCTGCACAACAGCGCTGACTTCCCACCTCTTAGCCTTGACTCCCAGGTCGTACCATTCCCCCAGATCGCTCGGCAAAACTTCACCGACTTCCTCCATGAACTCCTCCCGTGCTGTGCGATCTACCTCGTATAGTTTCTCGAGGTCTCGCTTTGCCCGGTCCGCCACTTTCTTCATCTGTGACTCGCTCGCTTGACGTCTCTCCACCTCCTTCAGCAACTTGCCATACCCAGCCAGAAACTGCTCATAGAAAACGCCGAGGTCCGCCAGCTCTTGAGTCTTGACCAACATTTCCCCATTGATGCCAGTCCAAGACTCGCGAAACTCTGCCGCTGCGCTGAGATGACCAGGTATGGCAGTACGAATGTCGTGCATCACCTTCAATATATTGCGCAAAGTTTTGTTGCGCAATCGACCTCCGCTGACGTGCTTCGACAGCTCCTGGTAATGACTCTCCATCTCGTTGGCGCGATCCCTAATCTCCGCCATAACATCCTCGACCTCAAAGCTGTCCTTGTCGATGATGCGTAACATCTCGGCACGTTCTTCATCAGAGATGGGTTCCGCAGCGGTCTTGCCATACAGACTCTCTTCGGCGCCCAAAGTGCCCTTAGCTAGCTCTGCGATGTCGATGGCTTGTCTTGCGGCTTCGCCACCGCCTTCTGTGTGTTTTAGTGCAGTTACACAAAGATCGTAATGCTGGACCAAATTCTGCAGACTGGATGCCATTTCAGTAGCGTGGTCCTCCATACCGCGGAAGAGCTGTTCAATGGTGGCCGGTGGCTCATCATAGATGGTAGGCCTGTTCGGTCCTGCTGAGGCGTCTGGCGAAACGGTAAGCTGTTCTGACATGGACTTCAGGGAGTCATCGAAAGTCTGCAGATTGGTGTCCAGCTCGTAACGAGCGGCATGGTACGAATCAATCAGCGCCCGCAGCGAGCTGAGGAGATGTTCGTGGTTTTCCTCATCGATGAAGTCGAACAATGTCTTTTTTTCATGCTGATGAGAATCAGTGACGGCACTCTCGGAAGCTGTCTCCTGACTAGGTTTCGCGTCTTCCTGGTTGGCTCGCACAACGGTCTTGCGCAGCGTCTTCAACGTCTTCTCCAACCTGATATGCGCCTTATCGAGGTTAGCGAGAGTGGCGTCGAACTGTTGAGACACGTTGTCCCCGTCATCGACAATGGCTCCTCGAATGGCATCGAGCGTGTCTACCTGCTCGTTCAGACCACGCTTCGCGAACGCATTGCTCGCGTTCAGCACCGCAAGTTCCTCGATGAAAGAACGCGAGCTTGTGACGAGCTCATTAGCACGGAAAACATGGCTGGTGGAGTTGAGGGACCTCTTTGCGGAGACGAAATGGATCACTAAGCGCTCTAGGGTAGGCGGGCCTCCGTAGCTTGCCTCTGGTGAGTCCGTTGGAGGTGGTGAGCTGGACAAGGAAGAAGTGCTCATGATGGTGATGGCATTTTCTGCGCAGAGTTCGGCAAGCCGATGGTAGTCCGATGGATCACAATGTTTGCAGTCGGCGTGGCTGACGATCGGTGTACTACGATGGCGGTGGCGATGGCGGTGGCGATGGCGATGGCTTCGTTACGGTGCGCCGACGATGGCGTGATGGAGAATGTTCACCAACGACCACATCATAGCATGCATGTGCACGCCCCGGCCCAGCCTCGGATGAGGTAACACTTCCCCAGGAAACGGAAGCGGCGGTCGGCCCGGCAGCGTGGCACTGCGACAGGGTCTACATCACACGTGATGGTTGCATTCAGCGGTGGTAGCACAACTTCTCCTCATTTTCACGATGCTGTTGGGTAATTGTATACAGTAGAACTAGTGAATCGAAGTCAATGCGAGGAGTGCATGCGGCTACGGTTCAGGACATGCTATGAACGTGGCTTCACACATTTCGAACAAAGCCTGTTTGCAGTCAGCCAATTGAAGACGGGGCATCTCGACGTTAGCTCGCTCGCGCCATCGCAGTACCGTCACCCGTGTTGCGAGCAGCACCCGAAGTCCTGGCTTGCCCTGTCGAGGCTGCGGAGCACATCATATCCATACCGACTGGCGTGCGAATCGCCTCTTCACATCCACGAACCTGGTGCGCGCCGCCCACGACAAGAATTACGACCACCGTAATCAATCTGCACTCACACCGCCGCAGTACCGTGTCACCAATGACACCGGCTACGTGAAACACCCAACGACCGCCGACGAATCCCTCACCGTCCACTCCGCGCACAACTCTCTTGCAGCCCAAGATTAGCCGCAGAGACAGTGTCGGAGCTCTGATGAGCTCGTCACCGCCGTCCGATGAGACAACACGACTGCCTCAGCACTTTACGAATGCCATGCGATCACGCCATCCCGTCAACGTGCCGGATCACGTACACGAGCAATTGTCGGATCCAGTGCGCAGTCACACCATGTCCCAGGCTCATGTCTTGCCTCAGCAACGGCCAACTCCCGCCGCCGACGAAGACCACCCCGTCCCACCGTCCCTTGGGTCTGCTTCTTTAGGCCGCGCGCACGTCCATAGCGAGCTACTCCGCCATAATCACGAACACGACGGCTCACTAAGGAGCGAGTATCGCAAGGAGGGCGATGGCGAAGAGGACAACATCAACATGATGCACACCACCTCCAAGCATGCCGACCTGACCGTCGCTCCCTTCCTCTCCGAGCACATTCCCATGCAATACAACCCCACCAACGCCAGCGATTCCACCAACCCTCGCCTCCACCACGAATCCCTCAAAGTCAACACCAAGTTCTGCTACCGACATCGTCCAGATCTCAAGTGCCGTCGCCAGGCAAACGAACCGTCCATGGACCAGCTACAGAACGAATTGGCTACACTGTCGCAGTCCGACCAGCAAGCTATCTCTCACGTGTGGTCCCTCTTCTCTGCTGCGCCCGCCAAGCACCGCAACATGATGCTTCAGGGCATCCTTACACAGTGCTGCTTCCCACAACTGTCCTTCATTTCGGCCAACATCCGTGACCTTATCAAGATCGACTTCCTCGCCGCACTCCCCCCGGAACTGGGTTTCAAGATCCTGTGCTACCTCGACACTACTTCCCTCTGCAAGGCCGCCCAAGTTAGCCAACGATGGCGAGAGTTGGCAGATGATGATGTGGTGTGGCATAAGATGTGCGAACAGCATATTGACAGGAAGTGTGAAAAGTGTGGATGGGGACTGCCATTGCTGGAGAGAAAGAGATTGAGGATCGAAAAGAGGCAGATCCAGCTGAGAGCGTCTGGGAGAGGGATGAATGAATGGTCGCCGAACATCACACCAATACCCGAAGACAGCCTGCTTCCACCAGCTCCTCAAGCAGAGTCGAGCTCCGGTGCTGGCTCTAAGCGTTCACTTGAAGGATCGCAATCGCCAGAGATGGTGAAGAGGCATTGCTCCACTTCATCGCAAGAGGGATACGCAGGTGTTCCAGGCAACGATGCGTACTTTGCTCCTCGGAAGCGTCCCTGGAAGGACGTTTACAAGGACAGGTTCAAGGTCGGCACTGCCTGGAAGTATGGCAGATGCAGCACCAAGGTCTTCAAGGGCCACACCAATGGTGTCATGTGTCTGCAATTTGACGAGAACACTCTCATCACAGGCTCGTACGACACCACTGTCAAGGTCTGGGATATTAGCACGGGAGAATGCCTTCGCACTTTGACTGGTCATACTAGTGGCATTAGGTGTCTTCAGTTTGACAATAACACGAACAAGTTGATGACTGGCAGTCTCGACTCTACGCTGCGATTGTGGGATTGGAGGACGGGCAGGCTGGTGCGAACATTTCCTGCCCACAACGACGGCATCATCGCATTACATTTCACTGCACGTTACACGGCGACTGGCTCCCGAGACAAGATGATCCGGGTTTGGGACTCCGAAAAGAAGTCGACTTATCTGCTTCGTGGCCACAGTGATTGGGTCAACTGTGTTCGCATCGATGAGCCATCACGGACCTTGTTCTCGGCATCGGACGATCTGACCGTCAGGCTCTGGGACTTGGACACTTTGGAGTGCATCAGAGTCTTTGAAGGCCACGTCGGGCAAGTCCAACAAGTCGTGCCAATGCCAGTTGAATTTGAGATGGATGATGTCCGACGGTCGCCGGAGAAAGATGACGATGACAGTAGCGTCAGCTCGGTGACCATTGCCGCGTCCCACCAGGACAACACCCACAGTCACGCTATCATGTCTGAGCCGTTCTGGCCCGACGACTGCGAACGACCCGCGCCACCGCGATACATGTTCACCGGCGCTTTGGACTCGACTATCAGGTTATGGGACACCCATTTCCGGCCACCCCAGCGCCGCGAGCCGTCGCCTCAGCCAAATGCACATTTCGAGATCATCCCTACAGATCCGCTGACCAACTCGCACATGCCGCGCGCACAAGCATGTATCCGGACGTTCTTCGGTCATGTTGAGGGTATTTGGGCGCTAGCTGCAGATCACCTCCGCCTCATTTCAGGAAGCGAAGACCGAATGATGAAGATTTGGGACCCCAGAACCGGGAAATGCGAGCGGACGTTCACCGGCCATCAAGGCCCAGTGACTTGCGCATGGTTGAGTGACAGTCGTGTTGCCAGTGGAAGTGAAGACTGTGAAGTCCGGATGCTATGCTTTGGAGAGACGGACTAGGAGTCTGAGCTCGCAAAAAAGCTAATGCGATCCAAGAGGACGCTGGTTTCGGATCTAATGTGACGGGATATTTGGATCTTAGCGTAGGTGTTTGGGTGCTCAAAGATGCCTTCTGGTATGGCAGTGGAATCAATGGCGCCGGGATGGGTGGATGACAGATACCCCAGATACTAGTCGGACAATTCGTTGAAGTTCTTTATATCATGGCCCGGGAAGAGCCTGTTTGTTCTCATGAATAGCGGTTTGCGTGACTTGGGTCTTCGTCAGCAAGAATGACAGCAGCCTCGTCGCCGTGCTGTTCGTGCTTTGACTGATAACTGTAACCAAAAAAGCTATGATTGTAAGGGTCATGGCTTATATAACCTATAGAATATATGTGTACTGAAGAAGGACCTACTAATACGGGTAACAATTGCGTCTACTCATCTCATAGTACGCGAATCTATTCTGCATCCTTTACAATTCCCCCTTTGCGCCTACCCGAAGACCTCTTAGGCCAGCTCCGATCTATCAACCTCGCCTCGGATCATCTCAAGCCGCTAGCCGATACTAAGCGCTATCAACTACACTTTATTCGATACTTTGTTTCTCGACCTTTGCGTCCTACCGCGAAGCACGATGGCCCAAAGCACCGTTTCTGTAACTCGCCCTCCAGTCATCACCGTCAGTTTTCAGGACCTCGAGAATGGCAACGTCTCACTTGAAGCCCTGGAACAAGCCTTTGGACCAGATTCTTTGGGCATAATCCTTGTCAAAGACCTACCAGGCCAGTTCGCAGCCCTTCGCCGGAGACTACTCAGCCTGAGCAGCTATCTTGCTAACCTCCCTTCCAATGTACTGGCCCAAATTGAAAGGCCTGAAGCGAGGTACAACGTAGGCTGGAGTCACGGGAAGGAGAAACTCGATTCTGGTCTACCGGATCTGAACAAAGGCTCCTACTATGCTCACCCCATCCACAATGCCGAACTGGAAGCAAAGGCGAGAGAACTGTACCCTGATCTGCCGGACATGACACTAGAAAACGTATGGCCTGATGAAAGTGTGCTCCCGGGATTTGCCAGTACTTTCGAGGAACTGTGTCGGCTTATTATTGATGTTGCGGCTCTCGTCGCTCGGAGCTGCGATAGTTTTGGAGTTGCGAGTCTTGAAGGATACACAAGCGGAACTCTGGAAAACATTGTCAAGACCAGCATCAGCACCAAGGCACGGTTGTTACATTACTTCCCACCATCAACTCCTCAAGCAGCGCGGTGTCGTCCGGACTCGGCTTTAGGACAGAGTGATGACGATTGGTGTGGTACTCATGTAGACCTTGGTGCTCTGACCGGATTGACGTCCAACATGTTCGTCGACGAATCGGCATTCCCTCCGAAGGCCGGGCAAGATGGGTCCTTGAAAGACCTCCCTGAACTGGACTCTCATCCGGACGCCAAGGCTGGCCTCTGGATCAAAGACCGTAGCGGTCGCTCTACGCAGGTCAACATCCCGCGCGACTGCCTCGCTTTTCAGACCGGCCAGGCGCTGGAGAAGATTACGAGAGGACGATTCAGGGCTGTACCGCATTCTGTGCGCGGAGGCAATCCAGCGGTAAATGGGAGCGGAGGCATTGCGAGGAATACGTTGGCTGTCTTCACGCAGCCGAATCTGTGGGAGGTCGTGGAGGAGGAGACGGGGCTGGATTTTGCGGGTTTAGCGAAGAGGATGTTTGAGAAGACTTATTGAGTTGATGGAAGGAAATAACGGACCAATAGTACGATGGAGATGACGAAATGAGTCAGGGCGTCCTCAATGCGATGCATAAAGACGACTTCGAAGAATGCCATGTTCTCTGCTCCAACAACGATACACCGACTGAAATAATACCATGAAGGGGACACAGGTACTACAAGCGAGTGGGGGCTTTCTTGTCCTGACAGCCGAGTCTCGAGCATGTCAGTGTACACCACATCAAGGAGACCGCAGATCGACCGATATGGAAAAGCAGACCAATCGACGGATTCCAACACAAAAGTTCGACCGCTTCCTGATCTTAACACCCGAGTCGCCTACTAGGAAGAAAGGCTTCCTAGGCCTGCCACCGGAGCTGCGAAACGCAATCTACATCCTAGTCTTCACACCAACGCTGGTATACTGGGACGATCGCCATTCAGACGAGCGCTACGTCCTCCTCACGGACTCCAAGTCACCAGAGGAGTCTCTCCTACTCACCTGCCGCGCCGTACATCGCGAAGCACGCACATCGTACCGCGAAGCCTACCAAAACTACTGGTCCACCGCACACTTTTTGCATTCGCACGGAGAAATCCGACCTTGTAACAATCTACAACGACAAAAACAACGACGTGGACCTAAACCACATCAACCACCTCTCTATCTCAGGCGGCTACATCAAAGACTTTGGCACATTCGTCTATCCCGGCTGGCGGATGCTATGGAATCGATTCGGGAACCAATGGGTGTTTCAGGACTTTAATAGGCTGCGACACGGGTTTGTGGCACGTCATGAATATTTTGGGTTCAAATGGTGCAATTTCTGGTGTTCGGGTGATCTTTTTGAGGAAGACGTTGGTGCGTTGTTGGAGAGTCGACTTGAGCGGTTGAGTGGGGATGTTGTGCCGCTGAAGGAGCAGCTGAGGATGATTGAGAGAAGTTTGACGTTCTTCAGAGGTGAACGAAGGTGAGGATGAGTGAGAAGGCGATGGGATGGTCAGTAAGATGAGTAGTGCGGGCTGTAAGCGTCCTGATGGTCCCGAGATTTGTGCTCAAACGCATGTGAACCCACCCTAGGTCGTATACATAAGCATTACCATTCGGTGTACAAACTCTTGGTGCGTCTCAGCGATCGCAGAACATCGATATGCCAAGACAGCGAACGAGCGCGTTCCGGCAGTAGAGGGAACCTCGTGAGAGTGGCAGCGTCCTAGCCTTGATCGCTGGGAACTCACGTTGTTGCGGAGGCGAAGATCTCAAGTATTCAGACCGACCAGGAGTTCATCGTTCAACGAAGTCAACGCTCTCTCGTCGTTCCAATTGAGTCTAAAGGATATCAGTAAGCCAAGAAGGCGCCTAAACACGAGCAAAGCAAATTTTACATTTTGAGCCTACTTCATGCTCTGGCAAGCTGTCCAGCAGCATCACCACTACCGCCCGAGGTGCCATACCAACGCACGACTTACCTCGAGACCCTAACGAAGCCCAGACCGGCCAGCACCGCAACGTCTACGGAATAGAGGTCCATCTAGGTTGCGATGCTGGACTCGGCTCGAAGGCCGTGCCATCACAACATCCTCACGCACATCAGCCACCGCAATGTTCATCGCCTCCGCCAAAATCCTACGATGGTCAGCCGACATGTTTCCCCTCTTGACCATGACATCCAAATCATAGGCCATTTTATAAATCTCGCCATCACGATCCTTCGTCATGGTAAAGACCCAAGACGCAACTCTCGGCGGATGGAGCGCGTTGCTCCCATACAGCGGAACATGCTCCACCCAGAATTTCTGACTGGACAAACTTTCCAGCCATCGAATCGGTACACGCGAACTTACCTCGTTGAGTGGTTGAGAGTTCTCGTCTAGGATGGAGATGGAACATCCAGTCTCGCGGTACAGCCCGGCAATTATCCAGGAAGGCCGCTCGTTGATCGTGAGACCCTGATGAACTCGAAGATCGACGTCGCAATCGGCCTCCCTCTGGTACCAGCTCGGACATGCCGCCTTGAAAGACCCATCGATGATCCCCATGATGCCGCCATATATCGAGTGCTCAAGATCGAAATCAGCTTCCCCCAGCGGATTATCATTATGGAGAAGTTGCGGCGGTCTCCAGCCACAGCAGACGATGGAGAGTGGATGCCCAATTTCATGGACAAACACATCCGCCAAGAGGAACTGCCTCAAGGGAAGTTCATGCCGGTACTCATCCGGTCTCAAGAAATTGCTCCTGCTGCGCTGTCGTTTCCGAAGTTCATACAGCGCCATGTAATCCTTCCGCGAAATGATAATCGTCGTACACCCACCTCTTGGAAACACCTTCACGGTGCGTGCCGTCATCGCCCTATGATCCGTCGTAGTCAAAGCATGCGTCTGGCCACCATCACCACCGAGATCTTCCGAAGGATCACTGAGGACAAAATCCATAACGGCACGACTAAGCCGCAATAGAATTTCCTTACCAGCACTCTGCAAACGAGCATTGCCATTGAGATGCTCCGGCCTCGAAGACTTCCAAATCCACGACCCAAGACCTGCCGAAATTCCCACCACTGCCTTCCCGCTGCGTCAACATTGACCCAAGTCGTCTTCCTCCAGAAGCGCGACCCATCTTTGCGATGGTAACGCTCAGAAATATCCCCGCCGAACATGGTATTGATATACTCCAACGCACCCGGCGATTTCAAGAGTAATGACGCAAGACGCAATGGCTCGGTGAGGAGGGAATAACCAAAGTCGCCGCGGAAGCTACCTTTGTCGAAGATGGGGTGGATGGGGTTGTTTATGGGGACGAAACGGTTCTGCTCACCTGTGTTGTCGTAAGTATACGCGCTTGAAAGAGGTTCGTCGTGGTAGTTGGGATATTTGGAGCAGCAGTAGCGGTTGCAGGGGTTGGCGAGTCGTGGATGTCCGATGTTTTGCTTCTTTTTGGGACAGCCGGGGGCGTAGCAGGGGTAGAAGGAGAGGAATTGCCTTGTCGACAGTAGAGGGAGTAGCATGGGAGGAGGCCGGGCACTAGGCCTCCGGATGTAGGCTGGGCAGTGTGCATGCGTATGGTTGAAAGTTGTAGATTCGGAATGGTAGGGAAGGATGCTGTCCAGCAGCACGAAAAGAACCAATACAAGATGCACGAATGATGTGGTGTGTACGACTTTAGTGGAGAAGATTTACTGACGAAGTCGCGCGTAGAAAGTTCTTCTGGAAACAAAGGGAGGCGACATGGTCAAAGAAACAATGTGCCCTCGTTGGCTGCCAGGTATAAATAGCATCATCTGGCTCGTTCTTTGTCGATTGTACGAGCTGGACCATGTTGGTCGGGTATCGAAGAAAAGGTGCCTGCGACAGCGTGAGCGCGAAGTACATGGAATGGAGAATATTCTGGCCAAAAACAAATTCGTCAGGCCATGCAATCCGTGTCTATGACCGTGTACCCAATCTGTTGGTTAGACTCCCGCATAGAGCCAACGTCGAGCAACTTATTCCAATCCTATGCCATCGCAAGAGTCGTAGTGTTCAAATTCTCATCCAAGCATCTGCTTCGTCATAAGCTTTCCGGAGTAAGCAGTGCGTTCGGACGACTTGGGTTATAGGAAGCTCACCATGATATGATGCTCGCGCCTCGTAACTCTTGTCCAACATCTCGTACCGTAGTATTATTTGCGCTGACATGACCGAGAAGCTGCCAGCTAATTGTCACATCCATTTTCTATTCCTTCACCAGCGCCACACGCGGTGCCAGACGCTCTCGCAGGCAAGTCGATGGCACTGTCAACAGGCTCGACCAGACAAGCGGTCTCAGGAGGCCAGGATGCTGGTTCTGCATTGCCAACCATCAAGCAGATCCGCTCAGCCTCAAATGGGACATCGGGATACGACTTCTGGAGTGCTTCGATGGCACCGATGTTGCTGGTTGGGTCCGCAGGAGTGTTGAAGGACAAAGATGTTTGGCCCGATCCGTCGTCCTGGCAGTGGTAGTTCGCCAAGTACGTGACCTCGTTGCGGAGGTTCTGTTGGATCGATGGGCATCCTACGCCTTGAATGAAAGGTCTCCCGACATGAATGTTGTAGCAACCCATTGCAGCACCATGGCCTTGCGAGCAGAGGGAGAAGTCGCAGGTCGCAGTGTTCGGAGCGATGGCGGCTTGTTTGAGAGGAGAGGACATTACTCCTGGTAGAGTGCTCAGGGTAAGAAGAGCGAGGCCGATGAGTTCAATGCTCATGTTGGCGGTGTCTAGGTGGATGACGGTGTTGATCGGAGAGGCCAAGTTCGGTGCAGATTGCTGAAGGTTCTCGCGAGCGCAACTGTCTTTGCTTTCTTGGGGCGGTGCTTTATTGATATGGTCGATGTTGCTTCGTGTCATGTGTCGTCACTTCTGCTTGAACCGGTGTCTTTGAGCTAGAAGCAGCATCAACCGGGAGTGAAAAGGTGTACTGCGGGACGGGGACACGAGTATCTCAAATACTGCGGGACTGTCTGAGAATTGTGTGCTCAAGTCCTACACAATTCACTCCGTCACCCACACTAGTCAGTGAGCATAAAAAGTACACCGTGTTCCGTTAGCCTCGTTGAGGGACCATGGTACAAAGAATAGAGCAGCATGCCTGACGAACGTAGCCCTTTGTCAGGATCTGTTCGCAATCCCCGAAGGCTTGAGCTGGCAGGGTATGTGCTCGACGTGGTTGTAGCGCTCATTCGATCAGTGGATAGTCGTGCTTGGATCGTTAGTGGGCACCAAGCAGATGCTGCTCTGGCACGTCGAAAGAGTCGTGCCCGCGTCAAGACAAGTCGTTGTCAGAGCGATGAATTGCCAATGCCAGATACAACGTCAGTACAAGTTGTGTCCCGATCAACAACGTAGCTGTCATGTATCGAAGATTCCGAAGCGGCCGAGCAGCATTGTGAACGGCCGAGCAGCTCGAAATGCGCGTTGTTATGCACCCGTTGAAGCTGTGAACACCTAAGCTTCGTACGGGAGCGGCTCGCTGGTGCAAAGCATGTGAGAAGGCCAGTCCGAGAGCATCTGATGAACTCTCCCTGCCACCAACTTGGTCGGTAGGTAGACGACGGTGATGTCGAAGGAGTGAGTGCGTGACGCCACGATCCTGAGGTGGGGCCCGGCTGCCGCCGATGACGATTGGTCCTCAGCTCGCACTCTTCTATGTCCCGAAATGCTGCAGCTTGACTCCCACCACTGGACACATAGAACTTCCCGCTGCGAGCCCATTGTAGGAGCGCCATCGATATAAAGATGGTCAGGTCCTCCATGGCTTGTGGTGACACAGAGCTCATTGCACCGCATCGCAGCACATCCTTTGACTCTTAGGCTTGTTGACAACCCTCACAATGTCCCCAATTGAGCCCACCATCGCCATCCTCGGAGCCGGCCCAGCAGGCCTCACACTCGCCCGCCTCCTCAGACTCGCCAGCATCTCCTATACAATCTTCGAGCGCGACCCATCAGCAACACACCAAGGCCTCCGCTCAAACAGCGGAACTCTGGACATCCATGCCAACACAGGCCAGCTGGCTCTCAAGAAAGCCGGTCTATTGGATGAGTTCAAAGCCAAGGCACGCTGGAATGTCTCGACGACGATTGCAGACAAGCATGGCAAAGTCGTGATCAGCATGCAGGGTGAAGGCGAGCAGGATAGGCCTGAGTTTGACCGCAAAGATTTGAGGCAAATGCTGTTGAATTCCGTGGAGGCCAGTACGGTGAGATGGGGCTCGAGGGTGGTGGAGGTGCGCAAGAGTGAAGATGGGTCAATGGCTGTGCATCTTGCCAATGGCGATGTGGAGTCTGGGTTCAAGTTGGTGGTTGGTGCAGATGGAGCGTGGTCGAAGGCACGGAGTCTGGTAAGTCAATCCTCCCATCTAGTCATGTAGCATGTGCTGACTCAGTGACCAGATCACATCCCACAAGCCCAAATACAGTGGCGTGACATACCTTACAACAACAATGCAGCCAGGCAGCCCACACTACGACGTCGCCGCCTCCCTCGCAGGCCGTGGCAACTACATCAGCATGGGAGACCGAAAGATGATCATCGCCATGAAGCTAGGCAGTGACGCCTACTACATCGCCGTCGGTCTGCACATGTCCGAGAGCTGGAAGAACGAAAACGCCGCTCTCGTCGACGACCCAGCGAAGCTACGCCAATCAATAGTAGAAAACCACTTCTCAGACTGGCCAAGCAAACACACCGACCTGATCAAACACAGCGACGGCCACTTCCACATCTGGCCACTGTTCGCATTACCAACGGAGACAATGAAATGGGAGAGCGTTCCTGGCGTGACGCTCGTGGGAGATGCCGCACACCTCGCCGTCACGAATGGTGATGGCGTAAACATGGCTTTGTGGGACAGCTACTGTCTCGCAGAGCAAATCGCCAAGCACGGCATCAAGAACCTCGATGCAGCGGTCGTAGAGTACGAGAGGGAAATGTTCCCACGGGGCGTTAAAGGTATCGATGGCGGACAGCAATGGATTGATGTTGGTTTTGGACCCGATACACCACACGCCTTGGTGCAAGTGTTTGGCATGGAGCACGAGGGGGTCCCAGATGCACCCACAGCAGAAGCAACATCGACAGTAGCGTAGTAAGCAGGACGACGATTAGGGAGGATACGGTTCATTCGTAGGATACACTAGATACCCAGCTCATCAAGGCATAATGATCAAACTCCAAGAGCATTTCTGATCTTCTTGAAGTCAGGTGTGCCCCCAACCGCTGGCGGCGTCCCAAGATGTCTTGGCTGGGAAGCCGGTTTTGTTGACATGTCAGTGAGAACTTCAGGTGCTCAGAGCAGGGAGTGCTTACGTGTTGCAACCAGTGACACTACTTTGTGTGATACCGTTGAAGCCCTTGACACCTACGCCAGAGTAGATCAGCGGGTTGAGGAACCCGAGAGGTGGTCGGCCAGCAGCAAGCAGCGCATCGTTGACATTGGTGAGTACTAGAAATGTCGGTCACGTCCACCGACCCACTTGACAACTCCACATCACTTACCACCAGCTGCAGTGGGAGAGGCTACACTAGTACCATCAACGCCTGCATCAGTGCCGTTGTACGTAATAATGAAATGATAGCCTTGAGCAGCAATATCTGGATACGCCCTCCCCTTAGGGTTGTAAAGACCCTTATTCAAGCTGCCGATACTCTTGAAATAGCTGCTGACAGCGGCCTGCTGGTACGCTGGTGTCGGGTTATAATCGGAGAAGCCTCCTCCAGCGACGTAGCCGTTGAAAATTTCGTAGGCAACGACCTCTGGGTTGATGCCCCGAGGTCCGCCAACCGTAGTGATGTACGGGTAAGAGGCCGGGACAGCGGGTAGAAATTTGGGGGTGTTTTCGCCGGAGGAGAAGACGAGAGTCACACCTCGTGCTCCTAGGGCTGCTAATTCGGCGCACTCTCTTGATGCATAGTTCTATGGGACTGTCTGCTCGCCGTCGCCGTACGAGGTTGTGACGACGAAGGGGACGCTTGGCTGGGTCGAAACGTAGTTCACCCATGTCAAATATGGTTCGTTGGTGTTGGTGGGAGTCAGTAGATCGACCTGGAAGCGTGGGCTACCGCCGGAGGAGTATGTGGTAAACCTGGTCAGGTGAACAAAGCCGCCGACCATCTAATTGCGCGCCAGCTGTTTCAAGATCGCAAGTGAAGCGACCCATCACCACGAACTTGAACGTCCAAGTTGGCCTCAACAATGTCGGGGTTCGGGACTTGGTTGTCCGCGCCACCATCGATCACTTGGAGGCTGTATTTGTAGTTCGGATCGGCATCTGTGCGGTACTTTTGGAGCCAGAATTTGAAGTCCGAATAGATGGGCGTCTCGTTGAGGTCTTCAGTCGTGCCGACGTAATTGAGCTCTGGTACCTTTGGTGTGTAGTCGACAGTGTTGTACAACGTGCGCAGGCACAGACTCGTCACTCGCTCAGGGTTGCAGACAGCACCGAGGTTGCCAGGAGCGGCGGCATCGTTAATGGCGAGAGACTGCGTCTCGAGACAGCTGGCTCTGCATCGAAGTCGACGATTCTTGAATCCGAAGAACGCTTCTTCAAGTCACAGTGTCCGTTGCCTTCCAACTTGGATGGCTTGTTGAAGTAGTTTGTTGGAGTAACAACATCGATCATATCGTGCAGATGCTTGGGCAGACCATATTTCGTGGTGCGAACGATGCGATCACCATCAGCGTTCACGTATTCATGGTGCTCGGTGTCAAGTAGCTCTTCCACCTGGGATACTGGTAGAGCAACCACGATCTAATCCTTCGCTGGGGTGTATCCCAAATAGTCGAGCCAAATATTGCTGCTCTCAAGCCAATCGTGTACAGCATCAAGCGCATGCGCTGGAGGTGCAGTAAGAGCGTACACGTCGCTGGCTGCGAGGTGTTGGCCATAACGGCTGTAGGCAGGATCGCTGACGTCGTAGAGGTGTCGTTCGAGTTCTGAGAAGGAGCCCTGCTTCATGCCAATGCGGAGCATGATTGTGTGTGCTTGCAAGATTGTCAGATTTCCTCGTGCGTTGCATCTGCGATACCACTTACGGGATCTGGCTTGCGGAGCTTCACCCATCCTGCTGGCACAGGGTGTTCGTTGTGGGTGGCATAGTCTGCTCGCTTCTCCTGCTCCAGTGGTGCTGCGAACGCAAAGTTCGCACCCAGAACAGAAACCAATGAGGTAGTCTTCATTCTGCTGTGGTGCCCACGGAAGCAAATGAAGAATAGATACACCAGCTCGAAGATGTTACCTGTGGGAACGATCGAGTCGGCACTGTTCAAGCAAGGCGCAAGCGTCGCAAGCTTCGTCATATACTTGACACGATCGCCACGTCGTTCTTATCATGATCGCTTGCTCAGTGGTGTTCCTGCAACTTCTCAAAGGACCTGCAGTGGGACCTGCCATTTCTATCAGTAGCAGGGCGCGATTTTGGGGTTAGCAAGGAGTTTACGGGAAGTCGAGAGTGACGGAGGAGTGTCGATTGGTTCGCGTATTCATTGCAGCCACATATACGTTCCGCAAGGGGTAAGAAGGGAGATGAGGTTGAGACCGTGGCGCAGGTACAGTTAGAGGCGAGGTGCGTGGATCAACACAAGCAATTGCTTCTCGAGCTTCTGCTCTTGGTTCGATGAGCCGCACGGGCGGCACAGCAGATGACCACCAGGAGGAGACGGTGACACTGGGAACGACTTGGCCTGCAGTAGTTTGCATCTTGGAGGCGATGGGATAGCCAACAAGCCGGTCTTGGAAAGATCTTCGAGTGGAATGGCTGCAGTCGTGCCGTGTGCTTCACGGAAACCCCTGAGTGTCCGATCCGCAAGGGATGAAGTCCGTGATGTGTTCTTGAGGCCAGGACACGGCTTCGGGTTTGGATGGGCGACTGACCACATCGTGGCGGATTTCGTCCTGGCCTCCTTGCCACTCCGGGTCAACAGGGATGGGGAGCGGCATCTTGTGGGTGCTCCTCTCTTGATCACGAACTTGATATTGATGATGGCATTCGTCTTCTACTCATGACATTCGTTGCGTCGTGGAAGGAACCGACTGGAAAGCAGAACGCGCAGAATGCGTGTGATGTTTCAATCGAATTCCTTCGGCCGAGATCCGACGCCGGTCTTGACCGAACCTTCCCCCTAGAGAACTAGAACTACCCAACTCGACTCGCTCGATTGCTGCACGACTCCGCACTCGACCCACGAATACGAAGCCATTGCAGCCATCTCTCGTACACAAGCCTCCCGGATCAGGGCACGTCGTCGACGACTGAAGCAGTAGCAGCTGGCGCTTGAGGTCTAAGGTACCTCCAACGCAGTACCTAGGTGGACAACGATACGACAGTAAGACAGTATGGTGTAACAGCGAGGAGTTCCAACGGAGACGTACTGGCGAAGAGCATGGCACTCATGGGTCAAGCTATGCAATCCTCAAACACTATAGATTCCAGGCGCTTGGTCAGCCTCTTCTGAGGCGTCATGGCATCGACCTTGAGGCAGTTAACCCTCTGGACCGGCCTCCTCCCATTGCAATACCAGCAACTGCAGGCCTCGACGCGACATCACCGAGTGCGCTCGAGTAAGCCCAATTCTCTCCCAGCAGGCTAGATTCCGTTCTGCCCACTCCACCCGTCCATCGCGGAGCAACCGCCCTCTTGATTGTGCGAGACCCGATGATCTTGTGCGAGCCATAGCCGAGCTTTGTCAGCGTAACGTTGAAGCCCTGCGCCGCCATGCGATTCTTTTCGCCATGGCTGACTCTTGAAGCAGCGCAGTTGAGTTTTTCGAACACACTTCTGTCCTTCTGTTAAGCGTGCCTTTCATCGATGTCCACGGACGTATAGTCTCGAACGGCTCCTGCGCCAGCCCTCGGGATGTGGTCTAGCGGCGACGAGACACGTACTGTCTTTGTCAGTTCTCTAGGATAGCGATAGAAACGATTTACTGAGAACGGGATGGGAGCAGCTTCCTCTGCTATAGCAGTTCTTGATCAGGTTGTGCGAAAGACTGGCGATGCGTAGGACATGGGTCCGAGTCCCGTCGTCTCCGACCTTAACATATAATCTTCACTTGCCCTTCCGTGTGCACGCTTAGACTAGGCAAAGTCCCGTACGAGCGAGTCTGATGTCGTAACACCTCGCCCAAGGTGGGATGATTGCTTCGGCCAGCAGAGGTTTGGACGTGGGGTTATGAAAAGGTTTGAAAGAGCTGGCTAGTCCACCTGAGCCCAAAAATTTGCTGACGGCTCTTGGGACGCACAGACTATCTGTAGCGGCGTTAGCATGTGAATCTGACTGCTGCTTTCATGATGCTAATTAGTAAGTTCGCAATTCCATTCACAGCACTTCGAAGGGGTGAGAACGTATAGAATACATTACCGAACTCTGATTAGATAGGCCGAAGCGCCGGTGTACATAGAAACACCAGGACCTTGACCCTGCTTGCATCCGTATACAAGATTTGTCCCCAGACAACGACGAGGTGCCAAGCTTATTGCTTCGATAATGATGCTGGCTCAAGCTCGGGTACTTCGTGCTCGCAGATACCTTCAAACGCGCTACTACGATTGTTATCAGAGACTGCCGTGTATAGGAATGCGTAGTGGCGCAAGGGGGTGCAGATAACTCCTGAGCTGCGATTCCAGATCATCTGCTGGCCGATATTGAAGCGCTGATCAAAGGGACATGGGAAAAAATTAATCGACAACCTGCACTCAGATGGATTTCCTTTCCTGGGTATCTTACGTCTCTTCATGTCGTGGTAGCATCAAGCTGTATCAAACACCAGAGCTACACCGTCATCACCTGCAGTAATCACCCTCTTGCCTCCACCGCCTTGCACAAAATCCAAAATACCACCTCCGTTCTCACCATTCTCATCAGGCTGATCTCCAGTGTGCCCTCGCCATTCGCCGGAAAGACCTTGTCCAGCTGCAGCTTTGCCACCACGAACGTCCCACCTCCTCAGAATACCGTCATTCCCAGCAGACGTCAGCAGCCAGTTTCGGTCGTTTTGCGTCCCCAGTGCTGTCTTCACGAACTGCACTTTAGTGACTGCTTGAGGTACTTCTTCGTTAGCGTGTGCCTCTTTGATATGTCGCCGGACTGCGAAGCTGTGTGCCACGTCGAACACTACTATTGAACCATCGACACTGCCAGCTGCGAGGTATTGGAGAGGTGGTTGACTGAAGTCGAGAGTCTCTATGCCGTCGCTCTGAGCATGCAGGCTCGCCAAGATCTGTCCTGCTTGGCCAGCCGATGCACCACCAGCGTTAGTTGCACTTGATGCACCAGGAGTACCGCTTTGCTTCGCACCTCCTGCTTTCGCGCGGGCGCCTACGCCCTTTGCTCCAGCTGTGCTGTTCGCAGGTTGTGCGCCAAGTCGCGGAAGGCCGACGATTCGAATGTGACCTTCAGCTCCACCCACAGCAACGAGACTGCCGCCCATGGTGATTGCTATGCTGTACAGACCTCCGTCAACCTTGAAACGCTCATCCGCTGCACTGAGACCAAAGACTGCTTGGCTGCCACTCGGATCCGTCACTCCCGCTGCTGCGGCGTCACCGAAGGGATCCCAGACGAACAGGCTGCTGTCTTCAGCTACTGTGGCCAAGAGTCTACCATCGGGTGTCCACGCTCCGGCTGTGCATGGTGCTTGATGCAGGAAGAACGATTGAACAATCGTTAGAGGACTTGATGGATCTGATGCGTTGACTGTGTACACCCACACCGAACCGTCATCCGCGCCAAGGGCAATCGTGTTTGGGTAGTCCTTGTGCGGGCAGGGTACCATCCAATTGACCGAGTCCACCTCTTTAGCAGAGCCGATCAAGTTCGCAGGCTTGGAGCCCGTCGAGGCGGTGTATACGTTCATCTTTCCAGCCAGTGTAGCTGTCGCGACATAGTCTCCCTTTGGTAGTGTGAAACATATGGCGTTGACACTCTCGTCTTGCTCCTCCAGCTTGGCGAGGATCTCTTGTCCTTGCCTCTCCCTCGGCTGTGGATCCGACTCGTAGCTGGCCGGTAGTACGGGACCCTCGGGAGGGGTGCTGTCCCATACATATGCTATGTCGTCGCCGGCGCCTGTTGCGACAATGTCTGGGCGTGTTGGATGCTGGGCTATGCAGAAGATGCTCTTTTTGTGGTGATCGAAGTGGGCTGCGCTGTCGTTCTGAAGCTGTATCTCTTGCATGATCTGATTGTCGTCTTCGTCGCCCGAGTCCATGGCTGCATCCTCGTCTTGGTTTATGACTTCTTCTGCCTCGTTCGGGTCGAGCATGGCATCGTCTTCTTCGTGCTGCTGGTCGTGGTTATGCATGTTTTGATCGGCCATTCTGGTGGCATGTGCCGTGGGCTCTACTTGAGCTGTGAAATGGCACGAACCGTGGGAAGGCAGAGAGGCAATGTCTGTTTGACGTCGGCTACAAAGAAAATGTTGACCTGGCTTAGACATGCTCGACTGTGACGCGAGGGACCCAGGACACGCTTTACACTTTCTGCCGTAGAGCAAGCATCGGAGCACAGTCCGCGCCAATGGAATATACGATCCCGGTTCGCCCTCAAGTGTTTCGCGTCTTGTCCGTCCCATCGTCCCTTGACGTGATCACTCTTGTAGCAACTGGCGCTGTCAACCGTCCTCCTGACAGTCAACAAGTCCTTGAAATTTTTCGGCTCTTCCTAACACTACTACACAACGACCATCGGTGCCTCCTCGATGAGACTGACCTCTGCCGAACGGATGCGTTCTTCTATGTCGTGGAAGAACCGCCTATGACAGTCGGCGTCCACAGTATCCACGTCTCGGGTCTCCTGTCGAATCACCTAACAACATCGACAGACGCTGAGATGTCCGCGGCCTCCGGCCTGGCAGTGGCGAGGTTGATGAGGCTGCGAGGCTGAGAAAGGTCCATGCTTCGTCTTCTCTAGCAGCGCACGATTAATTTTCCGAGCATCGTTCAGCCGGCTTTTCCTTGCTGGTAATACCCTTCAGCACTACCCGTTGTGCACCTCTTCACGCTCCACACGGATCAAAGGGCCCAAAGAAAGTTATTGGATTTCAGCACCTTTCGCGCAATAACAAGAGCGACTTGGGGCTAACACCAGATTCCAACTCGACAGAGTCGTAGAGCGAGTCTCTGCGCACAGATCGTACCAACTAAATTCTCATCACGCCGTCGTCAGCGTGAGGGCTTTGCGCTGATCCGAAAGGTGCTTTGGGCCGTTTGATCTGTTTGGAGCATGCTCTTCCATCTGCATCTTTGCTTCTCAGATCTCATGTCAAGAGTCAAGATACAACGATCATCCTCTTGCAGATGAGGCGGCGCGACATATGGAAGCACTTCCGTACTCCGGCGCGATCGCACAACCCGCCCCCGCCACGGTATCACCCATTCGACACTTTGATTGGCAACACTATCGAACTGCTGGCTTCGATGATCCATCGAACGTTGCGAAGCGTAAGCTGGGCCGAGCTGACAAGGATTATGACAACGACAGCCTGGCTCACTCCGCCAATACTTGGTTATCGGTCCTCTGCAGGGTTGTGCTGATTATAAGTAGGTTGAACTCAGTGCTGGGACAAGCCAAGCCAGGTGGCCCGGGCTTGGGCTTGGTTGATGTATGCAACTTTCGCAATCCTACGCACAGATAGGCCTACCGGACTTAGCAGAAAATATTGCCCTTGTTCCTTTTCAATTACTTCGCTATGGTGTGATGATAGTATCATCCAAATCCAGACCGAGGCAGTCAAGAAGGAACCTAGCTTCACCCCAAGTTTTAGCATGACTCGTGGAGCCAGTTTGTCCTCATAACCCTCTGCAGGAGCTGTACTCAAAGATCAGGCATCCACTATGTCAGAGCTCCGCGCTTCTCAGACCTGTCGTCGCCTCTCTCGCGACGACATTCCTTTCGCGACAACAATTTCAACTGACAACAGTCCTCGTCTCACCACCCGCCCTGTTCTCCACAATCCCTATGCCGCACATGTGTAGCGCAAACCAGAGTTCGACCATTCCGACCCGCCCCGCTTTGGCTATGCTAAACTCAGATACTTTCGAACGGCTCGAGACGCCACAAGCTGATCATACAAGATGCCACAAGCTCATCATACAAGACACTTGCGCCGGTCAACAGCCGTGCATCGGGACCGGCTCTCTTTCATATCACCCCTGTTCAATTTGATCGCGACTTCATCAACCCTACTCTTGACCTTGAGTCCTAAGGTCCTGGTTCAAAGTTCATTCTAAGGCACCTATACTTCAGTTCACGGCATTTGATCATTGACTTCGGGACCTGCATCAGAGCGAGGTCCTGGAACGAGTGGCTGACTCTCAGCCCAAGCGGCACGCGACAACATGCCAGGCAACTTCTATACGCCCACGGTCGAGGATATCTCCAAGTGGCCCAAGGCACGTAAAGTATAGGGTGTGACCATATTCGTGATCGGGCTGGCAATGTCTCAAAACCGCAGAACTGTTTTGTATGGCAGTCGGTCGCTCTGCAGCAGAAGCCTACAGGATTTTGCTGTGAGAGACGTTGCAAGCTTGGTCACGACACAATGGTTCGATATCTGCTGTGCGATATGTACTGACGCCCCGACTCTATAGGCGAATTACACAAATCCACCAGAGCAGCAGCATTGGATGGGCCCTTTCGTCATCGTCTGGCAGGTGTTATCGACTATCCTTGTTGCAGGACGAATTTACCTAAGGGTAAACAAACGATCAGGACTTTTCGGCATTGATGACAGCTTGATCCTCCTGGCCTGGGCATCGTCCCTAGCCCTGACGATAACAGCATGTAGAGCAGAGTGGACCTTTCCCACCGGTCGGCACATCTGGAACTGTCCACCCCAAAACTTCGCTCCCTCGTTGTTGGTAAGCCTGACTTATACCTGTTCCATCATCGAATGCTGACATTTGCATCAGAATGGATGGTGCGCGCAGATCTTCTTCCTGTTCGCGTCTTTATTTACAAAGTGCTCGGTCCTCTTGTTCTACCGTCGCATGGCCAAGAACACCTACAGCGACACCTGGCTTCGTACTATCTGGGTACTTATGTTCATAACTATCGGGAGCAGCGTTGGCGTTCTTGTCGCATATTGCTTCATGTGCCAGCCGCTGAAATACTACTGGGATTTCTTCTACATGGATGACGGCCACGACTTGGGCCACTGCCTCAACGGTGATGCGATCACCATCGCCACGGGTACCCTCACCATTGCTTCCGATTTCTGGACCGCCGCATTGCCCTGCCTCATGTTCCAGAAGTACGACGTCGGCGCGACTAGACGACAGAAGATACTTCTCAATTGTCTGTTCTGCGTTGGCTTTCTGTAAGTGCAACCCGATGAAACGGACTCACGGGAAGTATGCGACTAACAGCGTATTGACAGGGTCACCGGTGTTGGCGTAGCACGCACCTATTATCTGTGGAAGATGGGTCACAATGTTGACCTTAGCTGGTGGGGATACAAACTGATTGCTGCGTCGGTCGTGGAGACGCAGCTCGGCATCATCGTCGTGAACGTTCCTTATGTACGAGCGTTTTCCAGAAGATACTTGCCCGACTTTACCAAGCAGACCGCTGGAGACCAGCACTCTGACGAAGAGTGGAACGCGAACGCAAGAACATCTGATGTAACTGCTTACACGACTGATGAGAACGGAAAAGTGTACCCTCTTTCGGACTGTTCCACGGTCCACTCGCCAGCGAAGGGCGAGAGGGTCTCTACGATCGAGGAAGAGGAGATGGAGTGGGCACGTCGACAGGTCCAGCAAAGCAACTATATGCCCCAGAGATCGGACTCGCCAGCAGGGTCATTCGAAGTCGACGAAGCGGAGCAGAAAGAAGCCAGGGAGCGAATACGAAGGTATGAAGCCACGCTGTCCGTGATCGCAGCACATGAACAGGAGAAGGCCCGAGCACAAGTTCAGGCCTTCGTTACGAAGCGACCTGCGAGAGACGGCGATCAAGATCCGATTTTGCCAAACATGAGTCCGACCGCGGCTTTAAATCCCAGCTGGCCGAGGCGATCAATTAATGATTGAGGCGTTTTGTATACTGCCAGTAGCATTCAACACTGGAAATGGTCTTGAAAACTCGAAACCTCTTCGACGCTGCTCGGAAGAACGTCTGTTTCGCTCGCCCGATCTGCCCAATTCACTGGCGACATCAGTTCAGAAAGCACATCAGTCATCCTGACGAGAGCAAGACACGGCGAATGAAGCCGCCAGATCGCCGCCTTGACACTATCGGCGCAGCGTCCACCTGGAAAGCACATCAGGTGGCCTATGACTTCCAACGTCCGAGTCATACGATGCCCTCAATTGATCATGGAGAGCAGGTGTAAGGTGAGCAAGGTGTCATTGAAGAAGTCACAACTGGCCAGAGACACATTGGGCGCCGAGGACAAACAGCAGGCCCATACCTTACGTGAGATTCGACCTGCCTGTTCGACACATTTGCAGATAGAAGGACAGATTGACCCCAAGCAAAGCACGCAAAGAAGGCTAAAGCACAAGCGACTCCTCCAACCATGGACGTGATGGGGAAGCACTCCAAGACATTACAGCATCTACCGTCTATCTCAACACTGTATGATACATACGCTCAATCCCTCAAAAACACTAGACACTTCAACTCCATACTCGTCCTCCCAGGATTATTCACGTAACCGGACTCTCAAAGCACGAATGGAATTCGTCGACATCCTGAACGATAGCATTCGTCAAGACAGTCCATCAACCAGTCCAGTATTGGCGCGGAAGCCGAGAAGCGCTTCGGTGGAGCAGTGCTCAGTGACATGGTGCGAGAGCAATGAAGGACGTATGCCCTTGAACTCAATGACCGCGTACTCAAGGCATTCCCCGAAGGCGTGCTAAGCCCAGCGCTCCCGGCTTAGTACCGTGGGTGGAGTGCAGTTCGAGGCTCGGATCTCGTCCTCACGCCGTTTGACGGTGCTGCTGGCCGTGCTTTCCAGATGTTTCGATTAGCGTAAACAAGGCTGCTCCATAACTCCGATCTTGCATTGAGTTAGGTACAGGCGCCTCCCAGTCCCGTTCGATAGCGCGGATTCGACTGGTTGGGGCAAGGTCGACAAAGCTGCATCACAGGCGTCACATGCTCGAAGACACCGTAATACATGGTGCCGAGATGCACTACGCAGGGTCTTGCGGTGTAGCTAAACCGGCATCGTCGTGCACTCTCCCGTATACGGCAGTCTCCAAGGATAAGATGCACTGTCGAACGGAGGTGAGAGTCGTCTGTACCAACTGTAACACCGAGATGGCTCGTAACATTGCGTTGGAGTCGCAAATAGAGCAAGTTGTTCGGCACGAGCCGTTCAGATCTGTTCGCATTGATTGCTTTGACTGCAGGCCGCGCCACGCTCTCGGCGATTGATTCGAAGCCTCACAAACAAGCGACTTGCGCGTGCTGTTCTGCAGTCAGTTTGGCCGGTTGTTGCCACTGCAGAGGTGTGCAATGATTCGTTCTACACCGCTTCGTACTAAAGAGCCTCGGATGTATCGTTGCGTGCTGGGTACTGTTGCAGTGCCAACAAGCAAACCGGTAAGGTGCTGACACGAGTCCCGTGATGCTTAAGCCTGTCAGGGCAGCTTGTTGAAGGGCAAAATTCCACAAGATGATCTCGCTGTTGCCTGGTGTCCACGCTGGGTGTGCGTTCGATCGTGCGGGAGGAAAGTCCGAGAGATGCCAGTGAGCTCCGCGGAATCGCCACGATTTCGTGTACGCGAAGAGCCCATGGCAGAGACTGATCTTGTGTCGGCGCTGCGAGAGGCGAGTTTCTTCTTTCTTTAGCACGAAATGCTCCTATGAGCTCGCAGCCTTTGGTGCCATCAGAACAATTCGGCCATATCTGCGGTTGTCAGCAGTGTAGCTCTCTCAGCCTCAGCCTCAGCCTCAGCCCCAGCCTCGGACTCTGCGCGTTGTGTCCGACGAAACTGCATCTCGTGAAACGTCTAGCACGCGTTCAGACAATACAGCGGGAGCGACCGAAGGTATCTGTGATGGTGAGGATTCGTGGTGATGAGGTGGACGGTGGACGTTGTCCGAAAACGCACGGACAATCTCGTTTCTCGTCCTGCAAACGCCAAATTGAGTATGGTCCGGCCCACTGACTCCTCTCAAGCCACATCTTTCGCACGCTGCCTCATACCAGATACAATAGACTCTGGTCAATCAATGCCACGCCATGCAGTATCAAGCCATTGTTCTTGCAAGTCGGCCAGAACCACGTCGCCGGAGCACCGCTTGGAACTGTTGCCGCGCGCCGTCCAATGCCTCCCCCGTGGTCCAGTAAGTGCCGTGGCTCGTCTACGCTGCTCTTCGCCATGCTCGCCATGTGTCTGAGCTCCGTTGATAAGTCGCCGCGATTCCTTTCTCGATGCTGGTGAGCTCCTCTCGCTCCTCAACCACACGACATGTCTCAGCAGCCGAGTAGAGCCACCGGCGACCAAGACTACGAGTCACACGACAAGCCGGCCAAGCAGCCAGCCCTCCAATGGCTCAGCTTCGAAGTCGGCAGCTACGGCAGAACAGTGAGCACTCGGCATCGCAAAGAGGTCAGAGCAGCGGCAGCAAGAGCCAGCCATGCCGTACGTCGCGCACAGCGTGAGGCCAAGGCCAACGCCGAGGCGCAGAAGGCGCAAGCCGGTGAGCAAGCAGACGCTGCTGAGACGGAAGCTCAATCTTCGTCTCACCAGCAATCTGCCAGACGCGCTGGACATAGCAAGAGACGGAGCATCGCGGACAAGAAGGACAACCACGGCAAAGACGCGAAGCACGAATGTCGCTACTGCCATGAAGTGGTCAAGCATGAAACCGATGATTGCCCGGACAATCCCTCGAACGGCATGTACAGGAGGTCTCCATCCGGTGGAAGATCCTCAGGCGACGAGACCGAGCGTCAGTATCATCGTATACTGTAGTGTCCATTTGATGTTGACGTAGCGCACAGTCTGGAGGAGTACAGCCATTGGTGGCCCGGACCTGGATATTCTTGCGTGGAAACATATCATCGGCATGACACGCAGAGCTTCGTCTTGTCGCGACTTGCTAACCGACCACAGGTAACGCCATCTTGCATGGTGTCTCACTCTTCGTCGTCTCTACACACACCAACCTTCTGGGCCTTCACAGCCGAGATGGCCCAGTACAGGCTTGTGCTTTGACTTTGAGAGGTCAAGCATTGCGTGGAATGCAAAAGGCCTATAAATTACCGCCTGAACCCTCTCCAAGCCATGGTGGAACCGCACTCGCCATCTCTCTCGGCATTCTAGCGGGTTGGGAAAAGGTGCGTGTGTATATGCCCACCAGGCACATCCACGTAATCTGAAAGCGTCTAGGTGTACGGCGAGGAGTCATACTACAAATCTCATCTACAAGCTTTGAGAGTGCTCGAAAAACGGGAAGGCGACGCCGACACCGTGGACGAGGACCGCGTTGTTCGGCTTATGCAATCGGTCCCATCAGCAGTCCATGTCGAACTCGGTTTCTTACAGGACTTGATCGCTAGCGACGGAAGCCTTGAACTCACCGCAGATGTGGACGAGATAACTTTGCGATCTCCGAAGTCGACAGATGAAATGTCTGAGTTGGACAAGTTCGATCATCACCGACCTTCAACCAGGACTTTGCTGTTCCTTCTCGTGTGCCTGTCCAAGTATGAGATTATGAGCGCGAATGCCTGGTCCGCCATACACGAAATCAGCTTGTTCACTTTCGCATGGCGCGGGGTGCGGCCGCCGCCGTGGACCTGGAGCAATCTGACAACCGATCGAGAGCTCGAAGAGCTGGCACTGTATCACATTCGAGCTGGTATGGTGGCAGTCTTGGGAGCGTGGTAGGTGATCAATGCCTCATGTACTGTCTGCTTCGCACTGACGCAGTCCAGGACATACGCAACAGGAAACGCAACCAAAGATGATGGATACTTCCGTGCTTCTGATTCAATGGACGTGCATTACCACCACATGACTGATCTCGAAAGCGATACTCTCGTTGGTACCAAGTTCGAGTCAGCAGCCTTGTGGTACGTACCCGGAGATGCAGGAGAGATGCTAGCGCCTCTCTCGTGCTCAGTCACAGCGCTGGTACACGACCACGTGTTTTTGGAGTACAGCTAACAACTTTCTTGTCGCAGGGCTGTCTTCATCATTACCTGCACAGCGACTCCCAAGCTGTGGCAATCGCAGACTTTCGATCTTCTGAGACGCCTCATGGCCAGCCCGCGATTTCACATCAATACATACGCCGACCTCGAAAATGTGTTGCGCCAGTACGCCTACAGGGAGGTCATCCATAAGAAGAACGGTCTTGCGCTGTACGCGACGGTCATGACTGGTATTCGACCTGGCGATGATATAGGATTAAGGACATTGGAGATCAGTCTCGCAGATCTCATGCTATAATGTTGACCAGATTGCAGTGCTGGGAAGAAAATGCACTGTGAGATAGCATTCGTGCTGCGGCACCAGAAACATATAAAGCTGACGTAGACTGTCGGCTACATAGAGCGTATCTCGGAGGAGGCCCAACATCCATCTACATGACGCGTTACTCGGCTGATCAGTCTACCAGAACGTAGTGAAGCGTGGCCAGCTCATCGTATACGTCGTAACACATCAGTGCCAAGCCCACGTCGTACCGCTCGTATCCAACTAGACTCATCCCATTCAAACATGATGTGCTATGCACCTTGCACGGCCACATGACGAACATAGGTAGCGGACCTGAAGAAGGATGTTTTAAAGAAGCTCTCGCTGTGCGGGCCTCCTTTCCTCGCCTTCAAAGACACAGTGAGATTTTGCCTTTGGACGACAGCAGTGGCCGCGCTTCTGCTACAGGACCAGGCCGCCATCACCGTACATGCTTCGGCAGGCTTGAACTGGACCACGCATGAGCGAGGCACGTTCCAGAACCCGTCGGCGAAAGTTCGGACCACCTTTCGTTACTGGGTGCCGGATGCCCCGATCGATGTAACGACGTTTCGGGGGGATAGTGCGGCTGTTGGCTGTATAGGTGAAGGCGGCTTCGGAGTGCCACCTATGGAGACAATACGTCAGGAAACATACCTACAGACTGGGCGAGATACGTCTCGTGAACGGCTTCGTGTCGTGAGTACAATTGACTCCAACCTCTGCCTGGGCTGACATTTGTACAGGAGAATCGCAACATGCTGCTATACAAGCACCCGAGGACAATAATCTTGGGATTGATCCAGCGGTTTGTCCAAATTAAGGAGCAGGAGTGTCAGCACCAACAATGCAGATGGCTTGCAATGGGATTTGCAATCTTTCAATGTGTCAGTGACGCTTGGTGGCTCCTTCAACGACACGCTATCAGGCTGGGGTTATGAAGCTCTCGTTGCAGCTACAACACGTCTTGTCAATGATATCGCTAAATACCAGCACGGCGACGACCTACACACTTGCTACGAAGTCATTGAGAGACGTCATTGAGAACGTGGCTGAAGATGAACATCTCCGTGTCTCCTTCCCAGCCAAGCAGACGGGCAAGTATAACGTTGTCTTCGCTTACTACTTGGTTCACACGCAGAACCGCAAGCAACGTAGTCCACTGAACGTGAGATCAGGTCAAGGTTTTCAGCAATCACCCGCCACTTCTTTTGTACAGAGTGGCGATGATCCTCTTGTACTACGATGCGACAGGGCTGCCACGGAACACCTCCTCCACGACTAAAACAATCAGCTTCGAGGCCACTGGAATTCCTATACTCGTACAATACTTTGGACCGGACAGTAAAAGCGGCTCACCAAGCACAAGACGACAGGCAACAGCACAAGCATAAGTGCAACCCTCGCTGGGAACCAGACGACAATGATCGCATTCCTCAAGAAGGAGGACGCACCACCTTTCGGTGCAAACAACATCACCACTCCCAAAAATAACACATGCTGACAAGCCACGACTCCTCTCCAACTGGACCCTGACCCTCGAGTCCTGATCAGCGCCAGCCGACCTCAGCAACATCACCGGCACAGTCAAGCGAAACACAACCTACCACATCGGCAATGCTCTCCTTCCCTGAACCATCTCAACATCTCAGACAACCTCCCCCACACCGCAGGTCGCGGCTACTATCGCGCCTCCTTCCTCTGATCATCCTCCCCAGGTCCACAGGTGCCATCATCACCATGTATTCAATCCTTCACATCACGGTGACGTACGTCACCGGATGCCGACTCCCACCCACCTTTAGATCCAGCCGCTCCTGTGGCAAATATTTCGGAAAACCTCAGGGAGGGTGTTGATGATGTTGACATTTTTGTGTCGACGCCGCTGGGGGATGCGCGTTGATCCCTGTTGCGGATAAGATGAGGAGTCCTGAGGCGGATTTGAGGATGGTTGAGGCTGTGCGGGGTGTGGAGCTGATTGCGGCGAGGGGAATATGGTTCGGTTGGGGAGGTGGTGGTCAGGCCCCATACTAGGCGAGTGTAGGATGTTACAAGTGCGGTGAATTAGAGGGATGCTGTAAATTTTGAGGATATTGGGTAGAGCTGCTCGCCCTGACGAGTATCAAGATCGAAATTGTAATGGAAGGATCTGGTGAGCGAGGACCGGTGAGCGACTAGCGTCTCACAAAAGGATCATAGTGTTGTAGCCGTACCCCTAGATGACCTTCAGCGCCGAGCGGACCCAGGCGGTCTACTCCTTCGACTACGATGGCACGGTTGAAGGAGAAAGTGGTAGCCACAGAGCAGGATTTCATCATGGCAATTGTGTTCCTTGCGTTATCATTCTCGCGTACAAGAAATGCTTGGGGCTAAAGCTGCATGGATCGAGTGGGCGGTGTACTTGGCATGATTTACCAAGCTTCGCTCAACATGCCACTGCAGCCAGAGACAAAATTGGAAGGGAACCTTGGGGACCAAAACTTGAGGGCGTGGTGGTGTGAGGGCAGCCATGTGATGTTCCGCATCAACCCAAAATATGCGAGAAGACAGGGAAATTCATGAGACAGCTCTGCTACAGCCTTGCGAGACCTTAATCCACCAAAAACAAAAAGAACTGAAGCAGCTTCTAGAAGCTCCCCAACAGGGAATCTAAGCGATGTTAGTTTTGATGTTCAGCTGCTCGGAGTCGTAGATATGCTTACCGAACCCTCTAATAGGTTATTAGCATGATGAACCACATCAGTTGATTATGGATTCCACATACGGTCTCCCGCGAAACTTGCGAAGCAATGCTTGACAAGCGCTGAATGATATGTCAGTGAGTTATTCATGCGATTCGAACTCGTAGAGTCACATACGAAATCATAGCCACTATATATGACCATTAGCACTGGCTCAACCGCGAGGTTGTGTAGCGAAGCTGCTGACCTAGACCATTGAGGATTTGGATCGTGTTGGATGACCAATGGCACGTGCTGCAGACTGGTCAATGTGATCTTTATATTTAGGTCAACAGGATGAGGTCCCACGTGCTTAATTTCCTGCTATTCGGCGACATGCCGGCTGCGTTGCGGTCCGTGCTTCGCGCCGGCAGTATGTCGCCAGCATGCAGAGGAAGTGTTCAAGTCGACTTCTGTATGATCAATAGTGTGCCAGAGAGAGGTAAGGTAATGACACGGCCTGGCGGTGGTATCGGCACCTGTGATAAAGAGAAAGTGTTCGGATACTGCCGAGAAATCTCCGGCCTTATCTTCGTCTTCGTCGCGCCTCTCCCTCTTCAGTACTCCCTCGTCAACCTATATGCCTGCTCGACCCTTCGTTCACATTTCTGCTCCTCCCTTATTGAGAAACTTCCAAGACTGTCCATTGTCCCATGATTCAAGGCAACCCAGTCAGCTGGCCAAGACAATCCTTCACGGTCCGCCTGTGGCAACAGGAATGCTGATCGCAGCGCGGCTATGACTGCCGAAGTCACATCCAGGTTCAACGCAGATCCGGAAGAATGCTGATCGTTTCTTTCGTACCGGTATAACACAAAGCGTGCGACGACCGTCAGTCGCCACAGCCATACCACCATTAAAACTTGCCCCAGCGAAAGTATAGCACGACCTGCTTCTTTCAGAAAGCCAGAAGACCGGTATCGCGTGAGCTGACTACGACCCGCCAAGAAAGCCAAACTAGACCCACATGGCACACCAAGCGGGAAGGATCGCGATGATTCGAACTCTGTTTCGGACATAAAAGGGAAACCATAACGAGGCTATTTGGCTCCATGGAGCTGAACCGCGCGCTCCTTCGGCATCGTCGATTTTTAGGCGTCTGCAGGCCGGCCGCGGACATAGAAAAGTCCGGTCACATGCAGGCCTGGTCTTTGTTTTGCGTGTTGCTCTTCCGTGTGACAAAGCTCAATGGCGAGAGGTGTTTGTCAGTAAATCCATAGCCCGTTTCCTGATCGAGTTGCGTTCGCATCTGGCCACGACCACATAGAGCGGCTCATATATGTCGAGAGTGCTGGGGGGCTCATTCCTCTCTGTGGGCGACTCTGAGCTCGAGGGACGTCCAGATCTAGTCGAACGTGACTGCTCAACAGCTCCAGCAAGGTCAACGATGGCCCGGAACTCGTTGTCGAAATTGGGTCCAGAATCCGAGGCCAAAATTGTGCATGATAGGTGGTTGGCTTTTAATATCCTCGACTTAGTCACGTCCTCCGTCTTCATGGCAGGCATGGCGTATGATAAATAGGCTGTGAAAGCTTCTTCCCATTGATCGAGCCAGTGTTGGAATTGTTTCTGACCGTCCGCATCGATAGGTGAACCTGGGGGCGATGTGCGTGCCGGATGGCTCTGCCACGACCTGGACAGCTTTGTTGAGCAGTGATGTAGAGTTGCTTGGGCTTGCGCGAGGCAAGTGATGCGCGACGCCGTCGGCATTGGTAACTCGCGGAAAGACATCGTCGGCGTCCTGCTCGTAGTGGATGGACTAAAGCGAGAACGCGATGTTATTCTTTGGTGTCCAGTCTGTAGCCTTGGGAGCTTGACGCTGCCACTGTGTGATTCTCGTGTTGCAGTCGGCATCGCGCGGACCGGTGCCAAGCAGATTGGGATATATTCCAAGCCCTTACGTCCAAGCCGAAGGCCAGTCTTGCCACTAGAAAGTGTGGTTCGTCACTGGTTACGAAGATGTTGTCGGAGTATGAAGACTCTGCGCACGCTGCGCACGCCGCCGGGAGGCCTCGTGTCTTGTACAAGCGCTGGTAGCCTCGAGCGTATCGCCTGATCTCGGTGCACCTTCAGAGCTTGGCTGCGTGGCCACGTGAAATGGGGACACTTCTCGGCAAACTTTGACTAGCGTCGCAGGTGCGTGCCACTACGTACTGCTGAGCCAGCTGATGGGTACTTCGTGACTTGTTGATGATGGTGCTGCGTAGGCAAGCTGTATAGGTATATGAAGCCGAGCAATTTCGGGGAGCGAGCTGAGACAAGCTTCTCGTACGGATCGGCTAAGCAGTGAAGTCAAGATATCGTCGGGCACTGGAGGGTCGCGATTTCGATCCTCACATCTCACAGAAGTGATCATCTACATCCGAGGGGGCTTGCCTGTTTGAGTTGCCGCTGTTCCCACAGGCGATGGCCCTTCGAGCAGTCGTAACGATTCGCGGCTAATAGGTCGAGTTGTGGAATCCTTCAGGATCAAAAGGGATGGTGCCATGCGCTTGGCTGGATTCCCTGGAAGGATTCAGTCCTCGCTGAAGAGCTTCCCGAGTGCGATAGTGACATACATGATGGCGTCCGACCAGAATTTCGGCTCTCGCTCGCGAGTCGCGCTGTGCTAGTACGGAACTAATTCACACCGGTAGTCTTCTAGGAACGGCGTGGCAGGGTTGTCCCATGTGGCCTTGCAAGAAGCCTCGAACAGAGTTTCTGTATTCACCTAATCGCGTAATGAATCAGTAGGATTTAGCTCAGCTTCTGCAGCTCCTAGTCGTTGTTCAGAAATGACGAGATGCGTAGTCCAAGTCGATTTGCAAGTCCATCACGAAGGCACGAGCGTGCTGTGCCTCATGGGCACGTCTAACGGCCAGCGCGGCAGGAATCGCCTCAGGGATGCAAGCGCTGAGGCTGTCACCCTCGTTGCATGCAATACATCCGACGAAAGGCGGCATCCGTTGCCGAGGTATCCGAGACGTGTCATGGCAGTGTGTAAACCTCACACTGACCACTTCGCGTTTCGATTGGTCGGGCGACGGCGAAGGTAAGTAGCAGCGTAATCAGCACTTGGAGAGCCGGCATTGGTATAGAGGTTCTCGTGATGAGATGCTTTGCAGAGAGCGTGTGACGCTCAGCTGAGACAGGAAGTCGATGGCGTTACTGCACCGTGAACTTGGACTTGCGTGGCCTGCTGAGTGGCGTCTAGTGCTTTGACATGTTGAAGGCCGGTCAGGGCATGTGTAAAGTGATGACGAGAAGAGGCTTTCTGAGCAGAATGCCTTCGGCACCGAACTGCTGCTGAGCGTTATGTGGCAGTCGCTGGCCGTGTTTTGTTGATGCTAGTACGCGCAGGGTGTATAAGGACAGCAAACCGCCAACGGTGGCCAAGTTCACATGTCAAGCAAACATGGACATCAGTGTCGAAGTCACTTCCTTGAACGACGATCGGCGGCGTTGCCAGTCAAGGCAAGCCGATGCGGAAGCCATGGGCATGCATGTTCCTCGCGAAAGGCATCCCAAGCGGCTGCATCTCAGCACACTGGGTTCCGCGCCGTCGACGCTGGCAGCTATTGATATGATCACTCACGTGCTGAAGAGACATCTCGTTGCTCATATGGCATTGCTGGAGTCAGACACAGAATGAACATAGATCCTAGAGGTCAGCATGGCAACGATGACCTCACGCCTCGGCAGAACGCGCGCATCTCACTGGCCAAAGCCCATCTTCACATGCCTCGGTCAATGATCGTGACTTTGTTGATGCACTGCTCACAAGGACGGTTGACGAGGGTCTGGCCTCGGCGTAGAAGACAAGTGAATACTGTATCCTCTTCTCATCTCCGCCGAGCAATTTCCAACACCATAGCACTCTAACAATCATGGCCAACCAAGCAGGAACAAACTCGGCCGCACGAGCACGTCTGTCCCAAGTGCAAGGCCAACTGGGTCCTTCAGGACGCCCAGGTCTCCTCGAGAAACGCCCAGACGATGTCGTCGTGACCTGCGCTCTCCGAACGCCCATCACGAAAGGCGGGAAGGGCGGCTTCAAAGACACAGCCGGAGCAGATCTCCTACACGGTGCTTTCACCAACCTCATTCAACGGTCCGGTATCGACCCAAAGCTGGTCGAAGACATTTCAGTGGGATGTGTCCTTGCACCAGGTGGTGGCGCCACTGAATTCCGTGCAGCAGCGCTGGCAGCTGGCTTCCCGGAGAGCACCGGTGTCAAGAGCCTGAACAGACAATGTAGCTCCGGTCTCCAGGCGTGTGCCGAGA
Source organism: Dothistroma pini CBS 116487 (assembly GCA_002116355.1). Lineage (NCBI taxonomy): Eukaryota > Fungi > Ascomycota > Dothideomycetes > Mycosphaerellales > Mycosphaerellaceae > Dothistroma > Dothistroma pini. The sequence continues at coordinate 24,241 of KZ108311.1, read as the reverse complement.
TCGCAAATGCCATCAAGTCAGGCATGATCGACGTCGGCATTGGTGCCGGTGTTGAGAGCATGAGCACACAGTACGGCCCCGGAGCCGTGACCGAGTTCAGCGAGCTTCTCGAGAACCACAAGTCTGCCGCTGAGTGCAAGGTGCCCATGGGCAAGCTCAGCGAGGACATGGCGAAAGAGTATGGTATCAGTAGAGCAGACCAGGACGAATTTGCGGCCAACAGCTACCAGAAGGCCATCAAGGCTCAAAAGGCTGGCCTCTTTGACCAGGAGATTGCTCCCCTCAAGGTCAAGTGGGAGGATCCCAAGACGGAGAAGGTCAGCGAGATTACTGTCTCACGCGACGATGGTGTGCGAGAGGTCACCAAGGAGTCCCTGGGCAAGATCCGTGCCGCATTCGCCAAAGACGGCACGATTCACGCCGGAAACGCTTCTCAAGTGTCAGATGGTGCAGCAGCAGTCCTGTTGATGAAGAGAAGCACAGCAGAGAAGCTCGGACAACAGATCATCGGCAAGTTCGTGCAAGCCTCGATCGTTGGTGTGCCACCGCTTCTCATGGGAATCGGACCATGGAAGGCCATTCCAGTCGCGCTGGAGAAGTCGGGCATCACAGTCGACGATGTTGACATCTTCGAGATCAACGAGGCATTCGCATCGCAGTGTCTCTGGTGTGCGAAGGAGCTGAAGATTCCATTCGAAAAGATCAACCCGAAGGGTGGCGCGATCGCATTCGGTCACCCTCTTGGATGCACTGGTGCACGACAGGTCAGCACATTGCTTTACGAGCTCAAGAGGACCGGCAAGCAGGTTGGCATGACTAGCATGTGTGTTGGAACTGGTATGGGAATGGCAGCCGTCTGGGTTGCTGAGTAAATCTGCCCTCACCGTTCGTACATAGGCCGATGTGACAATTTCTATAGATGATCCCATAGGGAACGTAAGAAGTGGTGCTCCAGGGTCTTCACTCATTTTCTTGAAGTTTGGGGTAATGGGTATTGGCCCGAACTACAGCTTGTCAACCATGCAGCATTCCAAGCAGTCCGTCGTCCCGAACAGCTCAGCTCCAGCCAGCGGCTCACCGGGAACGTCACGGCAGAGAACCCAAAAGTCATCTTTTGGCCAAGATTCCCACCTCCCATCGAGCGAGCAATCGGAGAAGTGTACCACGTCTCCTGCATGCCCATGAGCGCTCCAAAGAAGCCTAATACGGTAGCTGCGAAGGCTGGAATGGGAGACGTTTTTGATCGCGTATCATCCCTCTCAGTTGTGCCGATTCCACGTACCACTTCGAAACATCAAATGCTCCTCCGAGACTACAACCAGCAAAACAATGCACCAGTAGCTCACAATGTCGAGTGAAGTGATGAGCGACTCCTGAAAACTTGACGAGGCCAGACATCATCATACCACCACAGAGATGACGAAACCAATGGTGGTCAAGGCTATTCGAGGCACTCCTTGCGCCCAGGGACCGAAGTTTTGAGCAGCAATGGCGAAGCTGTATCCGTTTGAGATATTGTTCTGTCACTATCAGCTTCCCATGACCCCTCAGAGGGTATCATTGAACTCATTGCAACAGAGCTCAGGCCAGCAAGCACCACCAAAAACTTCCCAAAGCCACCAGCCAACTCCGGCACCTTCGCCAGAGAACCACGTACGCCATACGCCGCATAAGCCTACGTCCACTCAGGATCATGCTGTGCCCCAGTCCCTATCCCAGCCCCTAAACTCATGAACCAAACTGACGGGGCCACGATCCCAACATACATCGCCCCAAACAAGCTCCACCTCTCCGTCCTCACCGACGTCCTCGCATTGTAGTCAGCAGTATAATACGACCACGAGATGCCCCACGAAACACACACTCCCACAAACGACAGAATCCCCGCAGAATCCGCAGGAGATATCGCCTCAGCTCTGCCGCCATGGAAGTGCTTCGCCCCGGTTCCAGCTTTGCAACGCACCAAAATGACGAAGGGCAGAATCCAGAGGACCGAATCAAGTCAATAGATGCAGGTAATGCCACCAATGCACAGCACTCACACCACAACTGAGATAATAATAACGCCAGGCCACAGTGGTAGCGCACCATTTGAGACTGCAGTCCAGCAGGACGCTTGGGGCGATTGCGGTTCATGCTCGCCGGGCCAACGTTGGAGATTAGGATGAAGATTACACAGATGCATTTGGCCCAGTAGCGGAAGGAACATCTTCTGTGTCGCCTAATGAGAGGTCAGTCACAACCCTTGTCAAGCTGTGAGCTTTGTTCTTACAGAAAAAGTACTCGTTCTCGAACCCGTCAGTCCGAAGGGCCCGGACCTGCGCTGGACACGCACACAACGTCATATTGACGGAGACGATGATGGCGAAGCTCTGTCGAAGAGTCAAGTCAAAGACAAAACCCAGCATACCGGTGCTCAGCGTGGCCACGGGCGAAGTTGTCGCTCCATCAGAGAGGCCGTGTAAGTAATGACCAGAAAATTGGCCATGGTGCGAATTGGAATATACCAAAAAAGTCGTGTGATGTTCTTCGCATTCACGTTGTGTTACTCTTTGAATCCCGCCGATTTTGACAGAGAGCCTTTGTAGACAATGTTTGGATGAATATCCTTTGCCTGTGGACGATGTTGCTCGCTTTGCGTGGGCTCTGTCTGGTGTGAGCATACATTGTGTCTTTTCTTGGTCGCCATGATGCGCCGGAGAGGAAGTTTGGGATTGAGCACAATTGTTGTAGACTTGTAGTGCTTGTAGTGGGTCCTCTGGAGCGGAAGATATGCACTGGAAAGTCTTTCCAGCTGCATCGCACCTGCAAGACGCACTCGATGCACTACTAGTAGCACAGAGCTGAGTGTTTTCTGAGGTCGAGTGTGGTAATCTCCACTGCTTGTGCCTCACGGGTTAGTTCGTAGAAGGCTATCTGCGTGCATGGCTTGCTACACACTTGACCAAAGCGTAGTCATGTAAGCGATCAGTCGGCGACTTTCACTTGTCTGAATGCAGCTCATTGATGCATACTTACACATGAGATGATATCGCCGCTAATACGGATACCTCACAACCACTTGAGGGAACGTCACTGACCTGGCGCTTCGCTCAACTCCCCCGTCTTGGCATCCATCGAGTCTAACATCTCAAGCATTTGCTTGATATCTGCAGCATTCGGCATGTCGCAGTCCTCATCAAGCGCCGATGAGTGAAAACAACGCGCTCTGCTCATACCGCGAATATGCGCGAGATTGCCCAGTCTGACACCTCCTGCAATAATGATTTCAACCCGACCTTTGACTTTCTCCGCTAGGATACGCAGCGCGTCGGTGCCTTGACTCGCCGTCTTGGCGCCTCCTGAGGTCAGAATCGACGAACAGCCTGACTCATTTTAGCACCTCATCTCGGCTGCTTGAAGGCTCAACGTACCTGTGGAGATAACATCCTCGAGTGCCTTTAATTGATCCGGCGTCTCGTCGAAAGCTTTGTGAAAGGTACAGGGCAAAGGCTCAGCCAGGCAGACCAGCTCTGTCGTCCTGGCGATATCGACGGTCCTGTCGGAATTTAGAATTCCGAATACGAAGCCGTTAGCGTATTGTTTGAGCGTCGTGATGCTGCTCCGCATATTGCCAAACTCGTCCTCGGTATAAACGAAGTCGCCGTCTCGTGGACGAATCATGACGAACACTGACGTCTCCGGGTGCTCAAGTTTCATCCGTGTCAGCCATTCTGTCGGCGGCGTAACGCCTCCTGCTTCACGATTGTTACAGAGCTCAATCCAAAGCGCGCCTAAGGTGAAGAGCATGGTCAGAAGTGACTCCGCAGCAACGCCTAGCGCGCGGTTTCGTTGCGTACCTGCATTCGCGGCGATTTTCGCGCTCTCTGGATTGAAGCAGCATACCTCGAGCTTCGGCATGGTGGTGCGGTGATCGATCGTGTGAGAGGCCGAGGTGCGAGATGCCACCTTGGTCCCATTCCGGGGAAGTCTCGGACCTTCAGCAAAGAGTCGACCCTCGTGGTATCTCTTCAATTGCAGCTACATGTACAATTCGGCATGCTGTTTGCTTGGCAGGATGTGTCTAGACGATGGAAATCTCGACTCAATCAGTCACTCTCGTCGTCTTGCTGGTCAATGTCCGACCCATTACTGTAAAGCAGGTCCGCCCGATGATGCCTTGGCTCGAATCTCTGCTTCCCTTTGGTGCGATGGTGAGGTTCCTGCTGTCAATCGACACGAGCAGCTCGGTGCCGGAGTGGCGTATCTGACTAACGCAAGGTCCTCTTCGAGCATAGACCTCATCGTAGGAATACGCCCCCGAAGCCACATCATGCAAGGACTGCAAGCGTGACAGGAAGCTGCATCCTGCCTAATGCAGAATCCCAACATTCCTGAGGGGATCAGGCAGGCGGGGCTGTCATCTTCTTGCCGTTGAGTAGCATCATACCGAGGCTCTTGAACAACACGGCAGCTCCCAGAAAGGATGCTGTCATGTTCGTTCGAGCCTGAGGGAAGTTGCGTAGGTGCTGCGGCATCGTGGTAAGCCTTGACGAGCTGCTGCGAAGTTTCTACAGTATGATAGGCGACCTTTCAGTCGCCCGGAGCGACAGCTGTCGAGAGGATGGTGCGAAGGCCGACGGCCTCGCGTCTACGTTCCTGTGCATTCACGAAGGCGTGATTTGAGGGGATCATGACAGGCGCAGCGCTCTGCACACCGTGGCAGCGAACAGCGTGTCTCTGCCGAATGAAAGGAGCACGTGTGAACGCCCCCATGGTGATGTCGTGAGTCGAGTACTTGAGATAGCGAGGCGGGGAACAATACATGCGCACGTCGGAGGACGTGATGTTGATCATCACGACAACGAAACTCATCTGCTTGTTTTCCATAGTCTCACAGAGCCCAGACCAGAGATTGGCCTGTCGACTGAGACACTACTCCGACTTCGCGTCTTCATTTCTCTATGAGGTCCTCCGCGAACACATTATGGGTATTACCTTGGGCGCTCCATGCTGATAATAAGCTATCGTTCTGATGACTGTCGATGTGGCTCACACGCTGCCTTGAGATGATGTCTTGCTGTCCTTCTTAACAACTCCGGGCTCCGAATTATTTTCCATCGCAGGCCTCACAGTACACTCCCTCCTTCCTGATACAATCGGAAAAGCCTTTTGTTGTACCATACTCTTTCTCGTGACAGTCATGCGACTCCTCTGTCTTCATGGCTCAGGCACAAGCGCCCATATCATGGGCTACCAACTAGGTCCGTCCCCACAGCCACTTCTCAAACCTCCACCTCATCCACTGATACACCTAAGGTGCCCTTAAAACCGCTCTCGGCCCCTCTCATACCTTCGATTTCCTAGACGGGCCCTGTCCAGACACCGCAGGCCCCGGCGTCGGTGCCTTCTTCGACCCTCCTTTCTACTCCTGGTGGCCATCATCAACCAAAGAAAACATCCTCACCGCCATCAACGCCCTCCTCGCCCGAACATCCAGCCGCGGCAAAACCTACGATGCCGTAATAGGATTCAGCCAAGGAACCTCTCTTCTCGTTGCCACAACTCTCTACTGCCAGAATGAAGGCATCCCAATCCCCTGGAAAGGAGCGATGTGCATATGTGGCGGAATGCCGTATGATTTGCTCGAGAGCTATATGCCAGTATCGGAAAGTGCGAAAGCTTTAGTAGTCCAGACGCGGAAGGATCTGGATGCGTCGAGTGAGAGGAATGCGAAGAAGGTTGAGGAGATGATGGAGACGGGGAATCGTGTGGAACTTTGGGATTATCCTTCGACGTTGTGGGACGGGAAGGAGGTTGTTACGCGGGACCCGTGGATTTTGCCGGAAGTTGATGAGAAAGATGTTTATGGTTTGGATGTGTCGGATTTGCCGGAGAAGGTGAGGCCAAGCATTCCGACGGCGCATGTGTATGGACACAAGGACCCCATGTCGGCGTTTCATGTTCAGCTGGCGATGTTGTCGGATCGCGAGAGGAGAATTGTGTATGATCATAGGGGAGGGCATGAGGTGCCGAGAGCGCCGCGTGTGGTGCAGGATTTGGTTAAGGTGGTGGAGTGGTTGGAGAAGCAGATTAGTGAAGATCGGTAAAGATCAAAGCAGGAACGGTATCAATCTTTGAGAATAATGAGATCAAGAACAATTTCGTACATTCCTTCCATACTTCCTGACAATTGATCTCGGAACTTTGCCAGCTTCTCTCCCATTTGACTCATCTCCCGGTTATTCAGTATTCATCATTGTCCTCTTGCTCTCCCTCTTCCGAGTCCTCATACAGACTCCACATCTTCATTTGCCTCCTCCACCTCCTCAGCAGTCTGAGCCGTTCCTGATGCCGGTCCCGGCGCTGGGCCGGGGGCTGGAAGAGCAGGTGCATGAAAAGAAAAACCCGGTCGGAAACTGTTGTAGTTGATATTGCCCCGCATCCGCCTGAAGCGGTTGTCTACAAGGGTGCGCCCTGGGGTCTGTGGCGGAAACACGGGCTGCTCCTGTCGTTGGTTTTGGGCGTGGTTCTGAGCATTTGTGTGAGCTCGGATGTTCGTGAGCTCGGATGTTGTTGTTCCGATTGTTGTTGTTCTTCTCTTCGCGGGCGGGCCACATCCAGTGGTAGATGGGGTCAACAAGGGGCATAAGGTATGGATGAATTGTGATGCTTGCTATCAGAATGGCAGGCCAGTCGACCTGGGAGATGCGGTTGTTTCGGTCCATGGTCTGGTTGCCGTCAAATGGTTGTATGAAATGTTGAAGATTGTGCTTGCTGATATGGTGCTTGGAATTGGGTAGATCTGTGCTTTACCGAAGTCGCAGCCGGGAATGCTGTGTATCAGTCCTGTGTGATAAGACATACATGACTATAAAAGGTGCTTCCATTTGCAGGATCCAAGACAGACCAGACCACGACTGTTTTAGACCACGAGCCTCGTCAGTACATATCAGATCATGAGCGCGTCGGCATGCTGGCTTGGTGAAGGAGCATCGCGCGATGGGAGGCCTCCCACTTCAAGTTGGCTCGTTGTGAAGATATTTGCCCTGGAAGCACGCGCTGTGCATGAAGTGTCTGCCGATGAGAGTCGCGGTGTAGATGAAGCTGATATATTCGGCGATCTGGCTTGGCGATGGGATAATGAGAACGTGAGTGCAGTCGACTGGTATAGTACAAGCTCTACTCTTTACACGATTGCCCAAACTTTTCGTGGGTCGTAAGTGCTTTCCCACGCAGTCCTACACGCCTTGCCCTACTTCGGCTTTGGACGACCGTTTGGTTGACCACCCTTCCGCAAATTCAAGCTTGCACTACCGCTGTACTGTGGAGTCCGAGAGTACGAGTTGTTCCTACCTGGTCCTGCGGGAAACTTCGGACGTGGAGCATCACGCGGTGACTGTGGTGCGTAGTGATCGAAGCGTGGTGGCCCTGGTTCACCGTCACGGCGGTAGTACGACTGACGGCGCTCGAGGGACGGATCTCGGCATCTCTCGTCCGTCGAACGACGCCGAGCATCTGGGTAGCTTATGCGACGATCAAGACCAGGCGGACTGCGGGAGAAGCGACGGTCAGATGGGCGCGCGTCAGCGGGTGACTCATTGGCGCCTCTGATGCGAAAGCCACCATTCTCCTGTCGACGAGCCTTCTCTGAGCCGAAGAGATCTGGAGAGCGACCACGCTTGATGCCGTTGGTCTCAGGGGTCGGCATCGTCCTGGGCAGTGGCGGAGCACGCATGTTAGTGGTGGCGATAGGAGTGCTACCCGTTCTCAGTTCCATCATGGTCTCCTGCTCTTTCTGCTTGATCTTCTCAATCTGCTCAGCGATGTCGGCTGCCTGACGCTCAAGTTCACGACGCTGCTTGTAGACGGACAACTTCGAGTTGCGGAAGTCGACGTTGTGATATCCTGTCATCTCCAGCCAGGCTGGCAGATCAGCATAGTACTCATGTGAGAGGTTAGCAGTACGTTGAGGGGTTTGGACGACTCGGGGTGTCGATTCAGGTTGCGATACTGGCTGCTTGTCCTGCTGGACGCTGCGTTGTCCTTGAACGAGCTGATTGGCGACCCCATTGGGTGTCGGCTGCATAGGGGCGTTCATCAGCTCGGCAGCGCTGCGAGCCTCTGCCATGGCTTTGCCTTGGTCAAGTAACGCATCGACACCATCGATACGATCCACAATCTCCCCCTCTTCCTCTTGCTTTGTCTCAACCACGTTGGCCGTAGCGGCGGGTGCTGGTTCTGGTTGAAGCTGGGGTGGTGCGGGAGTGTGATTGCCGACCTGCGCCATGGTCGAGGCAGGTCGCGAGGGCGTGTTCTGCCGCTTGGCGAGGAGCTTCGCCTTCAGCAACTGCAGTTGCTTCTCGTTGTGGGCCTTCTGCTGCGGCGAAAGTGTTCCTGCGGCGGGCGGTGGAGGTGCCGGGGCATTCTGGACGGGTGCCGCCTGGGTGGTGTATTCGGCCGATGCCTACACACGTGCTCTCAAGTCAGTCCATCCACCGCGCAGTAGGCTCAGAGTACATACACCTGGTTGCGCATCGGCGTGTGCGTTTGGCTGTTGCGTGTGCTGTTGGGTCTGTTCGCCATAGAAATCGTCGTCGTTATCATCATCTACTACGTCGTCATGCGACTGCTGCTGAGCCTGCGATTCTGCGGGCTGGCCAAACATGGCCATCGGGTTGTCCCAGTCCATGTCCATATCTACATAGACAGGATGTTCTAACCGGATGGTACGATGTTGTGTGCTTGCAGGTGGTGAACATCACGAGGAGGAAAGCTTCCGTCGCTGTTCGGAGCAGGAAGCTATTTTACTAGCGCGGTTTCGGACAGCATCCCTGCTCAACCTTCGGGACCATACGTTTGACGGGTGACGCTCATGGGACGCGTGTCCGGCATTGTTCACTATCATTACCGACATCCTGCTACGAGGACTCACTTTCTCCCTCCTTCTTCCCAGGAAGGTTGACAGAGACATGCACCACGTGTGTGGATGTTGAACAGAAGCGCCCCTTTGTTCCTCCAACATGGCAGCGGCATCTGTGCCCACATTCCCACTGGGCTACTGTCTCTTCAGCATCGTCACATGCAGCCTAATCGCGGCGGCGCAACTCGTCGATCAGACATCTGGCCTGCAACAAGCTCTTGGAACGAACACAGCATGCCACTTACTTGCCGCAACCTTCCGCCATCGAGTCCTCCTCCCCGGCGATGATAAATATGCAATCAGCCAGCATGGCTACTGGGCTGCCCAGCAAGCGGAACTGAAGCCTGCATGCCGCTTCTATCCACACGATGCCAGAGATGTGCAGCAAGCGCTGGCTGATATCATCATTCCTTCCAATGCTACTATTGCTGTCTCCTCGGGTGGCCACTCATCCAACCACGGAGCCTCGAACATCGATCGAGGCATTACCTTTGATCTATCGCAGATGAATCAGGTCCGTATGGTTCCGTTGGCCGTTGAGATTGGCCCGGGAGCTCGATGGCAGGATGTTTATGAGACGTTGGAACAGAAACATGGCTTGACGATGTTTGGTGGACGAGTTGGGAATGTTGCTGTTGGCGGTTATATACTGGGTGGCGGCTTCTCTTGGTTTGCTAATCAATACGGATGGGCGTGTGATAGCGTCCTGAAGTTCCAGATCGTCACTCCGAATGCGGAGGTCTTGTGGGTGGACGCCAAACGACACGAGGATCTGTTCTGGGCTCTGAAAGGATCACTTGGTGCCTTCGGGATCGTCACCAAGTTCGAAGTCAAGGTCATCGGCAACTCTCCGGTGTACGGTGGTGCCGTGTCGTATGAAGCGCAACACTTTCCAAAGCTCTGTGACACTCTGGAAAGACTAGCTCTCAATGCGCCTAAGGATCTCACGACCCAGGGATATCTCTCTTTCGCATGGGTTGAAGCGCAGAAGCAATTCGCATACACCGCTTACCTACTGAACACAGAAGGGAATGCTAAGAGCGAGGGCATAGTGGCTTTCGAAGCTCTACCGCGAGTGGGCGGCAACCTGAGAACCATGAACATCTCAGAAAGTGCCGAGGAGATTGACAAGAGCAACCCCTCAGGCCTTCGTCGCTCAAAGTTCACCTACACAAGCAGGCTGAACACCAAGGCGATGGCAGCTGTGCACGAAACCATCACATCCTTTGCAAAGGCTGGCGGTTTCGATAACGACAGTACTCTCGGCGTATCGCTTCAGCCTCTCACGGTGCCTCACTTGCAAGCGTCCCGAGAAGCATCCCGAGAAACAGGCGGCAACATCTTCACCAGTCTTACAACAGCCGACGGACCTCTACTGCTAATATCGGTCGAGTTTTGGTGGAGCGATCCCTCAAAAGACGAGCACTTCGATGAAGCGACGGAATTGCTCAAGCGAGAGTTGAGGGCGAAGCTTGCTGAATTGGGTGGTTTTTACGATTGGATTTACCCGAATTATGCGTCGAAGTCGCAGGACCCGTTCAAATCGATGACCCTGCAGGCCCTAAAGACGTTGAAGGACATCAAGAAGAAGTATGATCCAGATGACAGGTGGCGGACTATGAATCCTGGGATATGGCACGTTTGAGCAAGACCACAGTGCGTACCGGCTCTCTGACCTCAGCATGTAGCCAATGCCGGCCTCCTCAAGGTCGATGACCACGTTGGTCATGGGTTTTGGCTTCCGTCGAAGATCAATACCTGGAGCTCTCAGCAGTGAGCAGCGTCGGGTCCGACTTTGGTCTTCGAAATCTCCTTGGAAGGTCATCAAGTGGTAGGCTAGAACGCTTTGTCAGATGGCCGCTGCCTGCAATGATGAGCACTGTGGTATGCGTGCCCAGCAAGGTAGACGCACCGGTCCGAAGCTCGGGCAATCTTCACGAAGTACTGCTCAGCAACAAAGTTGCGTATGCGTAGACGCCATGGGCGAAGAACGGCATGATATCGTAGCGACGGAACCCTGTCACCCACCTGTCTGCCACAACAACTGGTATCTGGCGTCGATCCAACAATACCACGGTTCCACCGGGAAGAGACACCGCAACGTCATGCTCGGCTTTATGTCTCGTCGCCTGAGCCGACCAGAATCACTCGCAGCTGGGCCGAGGACACGATCAGTCTCCACCCTCCTCGCCCACAGTCTCCTTATGCCGCTACAGGCCACTGTCCACCCTGCGCCTTCAGCTCCTTCTCCGTGAACTGCCAGAGCTCCTCCATCGCCTTCTCATCACTCGCCAACTTGGTCGTCTTCGTGACTTTCCCAACCGGCTCATAATACTCTCCACTCTTCACCTCCTTCGACGTCGAAGCCCACAATTGATTCTTCGCTCCCTCCTCAACCGTGATCCCAGACAACCACATGATCGGCTTGACTATCAAGTTCAACGGGAACGGCACCATCATCCTCCCCGGCATATCCGTCTTGACGATCCCAGGATGCACACTCACGACCTTGATGCTAGGATACTGCTTCGACAGCTTCCGTGCGAAGAGAATGTTGGCGAGCTTGGAGTGGCCGTAGCGGGTTTGCGAGGCGTATTCAGACATGGGAGTCTTGATTTTGTCGAGCGCGAGGGTTTTGGCAGAGTAGAATTGGTGGGCTGCTGAGGCCACGGCGACGATGCGGACATTGGACTTGGGCTCGCGGGACGTCTTGAAGAGGAGGGGCATGAGGGCTTGTGTGAAGAGCGCGTGGCCCATGTGATTTACGCCGAATTGCTCTTCGTAGCCGTCTCTGGTAAGGGCTGTGGTGGTATTAGCAGAGGTTGTGGATCTCGAGCAGACCATATACCCGGCGGGGTCGCAGCTATTCCGGCGTTCAAAATCAAGATGTCGAGTCTGTCGGTAATCTGGAGAATGTCTCTTGCGGCTTGATAAGTACTGTGTAGAGAGGCGAGATCGAGCTTGATTGCCTTGATGTTGGCTTTAGGGTGCTCTTCCTGAATGCTTGCGATGGCTGTTTCGGCTTTCGATGGCGTTCTCGCGCAGAGGTATATGCATTTTGCGTTATGACCAGCAAGCTGTCGAACTGTCTCTGCGCCTATGCCGGCATTACCGCCTGTCACTACTATCATTTTCCCAGAAAGATCAGGTATGTCCCGAGCTGGATCGAACTTTGCAGGCATCTTGATCGTTGTTCGATATGATCTGGAGTCACTCAGTAAGGTAGATGGTCTCGGTCTTGTTTGATGTTATCGATACCGGGATAGAAATGTAGTGGTATGAGCAGGGAAGAGCAACCGACGCTTGAATAGAGACTCTGCAATGACGTTGAGTTATGATCAAGGCACAAAAGGAACGTAGAGCAACAGAACTGGACCGGCGTATCTATCAGGTCTTGGACGCAACAGGTCGCACTAGCTTCTAGCATGCTCGTACCGGCGGCCATCATCTTCGTCATGTAGTTCTAGATTTTTTTTATGGTCACGTGCGACCACCCCGTTCCCGCGAGGTAATATGCGGGGAGCGAGCATATCGGCTGATTGAGCTTTTGCAATAATCCCACTGGCTGATCTTCGTGACTTTGCGTTTCGAGCATGTCGCTTCAAGCAATGAAGACTGCTTTACTGACGATGTCGTGGCGATGACTACATGTAGTGAACAAGGACTCCGGCGGAATGAACGCACCGACCATGAATGATGGCGTCGAGTGCCTGAAATGGTATCGCAAAGGACGACAACCACTTTGTACGCCCGATCGCCGAGTGACTTACAGATCAGAGGTTACAGTGGCACTATCTCGTCTCTCTGAGGCTGCTGCCCTCAGCTGCAGCGGTGGGCTCGACCATCCCGCTCAGTCGCTGAATATGTCTTATGGAGTGGCGGCAGCGACGTCGAGATCGCATTCGAGGTCAGCAATAACACCAGACGCTTTTGTTCCTCCACACTCTCGACTGCGAGGAAGCTCGCCAGCGCATGGTCTGTCCGCGCCCATTGTTCTCCCTTTCGTCTCAGATTCTCGGTCTTCACTGTAAATATCCCCAATGCCTACTCGCAGCCCTCTCCAATATCTTGGTCAACTTCACCAGCGGCACATCAACAAATTCCCAGAACAAATGAGCAACCCTCGACGACAATGCCAAACATAATGACCTGCCCAATACACAAGCCAAAACAGCACCTCGGTACTCTCTCATATTCTAAAGCTGCCCAAATCTTTGGCTGCAAAGCAAAGCCTGCCGAATGAAGTATCGGCCCATGCACGCGGTGAATCCATAAGATATCTTGCCAGGGTATTGAGAAGTCGGCGAGCTCAGAAGCGTTCGTACTTGCAGGATTATGGTGATAGACCATATGACTGGAATTGAAGCCAAGGCATGCCCCCAATGGTGAGGGTAATGGTACATAGACAGCGTCCATCTGTTCAAAAAGATTTAGCCTGGCGTTTTCTCTGGTTTGTCGTCTGGAAAGGAGAGGATGAGCCATTTCGAAGCGATGGTTGAGAATTTCCGTGCAGTGAGGTAGCGCTGCCTTCTGGTCGCAATCTCGAAGGTGGGGACGTTCGTAGGAAGCGCGAAGTCTTTCTCCTCGTTACAACCTTCCGCGGAGGGCATCACATCGTCGTTTGGGTAAAAGAGGTGCAAGTCTGCGATTAGAGCACCTGCCATGAAGGTCGTCAGGTGCCATTTGCCGGTGTAGAAGCAATACACCATGGCGATAGTGATCAGGCCAAAGCGATATGCCAGCTTCAACCCCTAACGACGCGAGCAGTATGACGAAGAGTATTATAGAGCCACGTAGTTCCACTGGGATAGTCCACGTATGTGGATGGTATTGGTTGCAAAAAAGCCCCCCCCCCCCCCCCCCAACAAAGATTCGACCAGTCCCACCACGTCCTCGAGAAATCTTTCCACTGTGCAGAGAAGGTTTCGAAACAAGGAGGATGCTGTTCCCAGACGCCAGTAATCCATTCAGAGCCTTTTATCGGAGCCTGTTATCGCGCTTTTATCGCGCTTTTATCGCGCGGCCTTGGTCGAAAACTCCAAGGTATGTTGCGAAAGCGACCAGTAGCATGCTGACGAAGGCTGGTAGAAACAGTCTCGTCCAACGACAAAGGGTTAATACGTTAGGCGAGATACTCCGTGTAGCTACTGCTCATCACGTACAGCTACGAGGAAATTGTAGCTTAGAGCGTATCCGGGAATGGCAAAGAAGGTTGTTACCATTGCTCGGCCACGCACCGGGAGGCAGAGAATTGGCAGTCGTTGGGGATGTCTCCAGTCGATGTCCTTCAGTTCCACCGCGTATGCATGCGTCACCGTTTTCGAATACGTGTATAAGAAGTGGAAGTTGAACACGATCAGGCACGCCACCCCTCGACGTCTATCATATGCAGCGGTCTTAGAGTCGGCTCGGGTTTGTGCGGTGCTCGGCGTGGGGTTTGGAGGCACGTATAAGTTCCATTGCGCTCCTGACGAACTGTATTTGATGGTGTACTCAGGTTGGCGGTCGCGGAGATAGTGCAAAATTCTAGCCGGAGTGCTCTCCTCAGAATTGTTCGTCCTGATGATCGATTAATGTTCGTTAAAGAGGTGAGCTGAGGTGAGCTGACCGAGTCTCCATGATAGAGCTTCGTTGCCCACCTCTATCGATCACAGCGTGTGCTTCCTCTACATGAGAGTGGGAAGGGAATCGCATGGTCGCCCTGCGAAGATAGATAACGCCTGGGGACAAATTTGAAGGAGTGACTGGCAACCGCAATACCCGAGGCGAAATACAGCCTGTATAAGAACTGTCGTGACTCATGGAATGCAACTCGACTACGCGTAGCCAAGCAGGGTCTCGCGTGAAGCCTTGCTGGAATGCTAAGCCTTCTTCTACAGAGAGCTCTTGGCTGGATGACGCGCACCGACAGTATGTTCGGTGTGTACACCACTTGGAACGTTTCAGGATTGCTTGGGTCTGGGAGTCCTCGCTGCTGGATGAGGAGCGGCTCGTCTTCGCTTCATTGCATGGCTTTCGCTGACCCAGATTTCGAGGTGAAAGTCCATGCAGCACTCGAGATCCTGATATGGGGAAATGGCTTGAACAAAAGGGAACCAGCCCATAGACGTCTCATGCTCTTGCAATGATTTAGCTGCACCCTCACTCGAAGTGTCCTTTTCTTCGCATCTGGAGCCAAGTGTGGTCCTTGTTCTGCTGCCCGAGCAGTGCGCAATGACCATTTTGCCAAGGGCAATCGTTGGGATGATGCGCAAGCAGTATTGCACGATGAAGTAGGGACGGGACCATGCAGTCTTGCTCTTGTATTACGTGATTGGTGGCGCACTCCTTCTTGTCTGTGTTCCATGTTATGATAATGTGGTGTGGCCCGGAATCTGTGACCGATCGTGGACCCAGTCTCACAATTCCGTGGTCTGATAGATTGGCACTTTCATGCTCGACTTTGTGAAATCGTAGGTCTCACAAACAACATACGCGCAGCATACTGGAGGTTCCCGCCAGATATTTGCAAGCTCCGGAGCAGCTCGAGCGATAGCGATTGATGCCGTCCTCCGGGCCAAGACCTTCACGAATGCCAATGCCTTCGGATCCAGCGGTGGTGCTATGCTATGCCACGTCATGCTGAGGTGTTCAGGCTGCAAACTGAGCTGAGACAGCGACTGTTATGGATGACAGGCTAATTCTGGTGAAGGTAACGTTACCGGAACACAGCATCCCTGCTTGAAGCTCGACCTGCACGTGTACTTGACAGCCAATTTCTCTCAATTAGCAAAAGCCAGTTTGACCGTTTGTTTGCTGGAGTGCAGCAGGAGAATCTCACCTTCATGGGAACGTCCAGCCACTATACTCACACCACTTGCATAGTGGCCAGACAAGCCAATTCACTTCAAGCGAGCCTTCACTTGCCTTCCGCACGCTCGACCAGTTTCTGATCCAGACCAATCGCATCAAAGGCGCTTCGATCTCCCTTCTTCTGTGCCCAAACGATATCGCCTTTCAAGAATACGATCACACCACCCTTGCCAGTAGCGCTGGCTGTGATTCTGAAAAGTGGCAACCCATTCTGCGGATGTGCTTCGCGTATCGGTACCATTGTGAGATCCTCCTCAGCACACCATGCCTCCACGATGTCTTTGAGATCCTGGACCACTTCAATTTGAGCCGGTTGAGGGTGGGCGGCAGCAGCGTGCGCTTCCATCTTCTTGCCGAGTTCCTTCGCGATTGGTCGTGCCGGACCAGCGGCCGGCGCTGCTAGTTCACCCGCAGAACGTCCCTCATCCAAAAGATTCAATGTCTGGTCTATCATTGCTGTGCCCTTCTTCCATTCGGCATCGACGTCAGTGTGTTTGTTCAGCTTGGCGGGAATCTGTTGCTTCCACCAAGTGAACCATTCTCCTACCTCCTCGAGATTGACTGCCTCTGATGTCAACCACATGTGCAATGTGGACAACCACTTCGGAAAAAACTCTGCGACTAGGAGGCGTGCAAATACTTCAGTCTTGAAGTAATCTTGCCATGCAAGCACCTTTTCCAGAGCTGTCAAATCCTGATCTGATGGATCGACGTCGAACTTCTGCGAGAGGTGTCTTGCCAGTTTCGGTAGAAGATGCCTCACGTATACGTGATCTAGCTCGGTTCCAAGCAAATCGCGCCACTCCTGGAGAGCTGCTAACGTGCCCGATGCAACGTCCCAGCCATCCAATACTTGGCGTAACCTGCGTTTGACCTGAATGAGAAAGCCTGAGGATGCTTTGGGATCCAGCTGATACGGTGGCAAGTACGGTAACCAAGGGAACAGCCATGTATGTGGCTGTGCATACTTGGTCGTGATGGTCTTGTGGTGGTGGCCACGCTTTCTTGGGTCCCAGGTCTGCAATGCGGCCGTCAGTTTTGGTACGATGAGGTGGTCGATCAAATTGCTGTAGATGAACGGCGGAAGTAGAGGACGCCAGGCATACACCAGAGTAGTCAGCGGCTCATGATCAAGCACATCCCAATTCGTAACCGTCGTGCGAAGCTTTGGAAGCCAGATCGTATACATCATCGTCTCGTATGTCGTGGTCTCTTTCTGACGTCTCGACCGCCCGTAGCTCTCATCCAGGCGAGCAGCTTCGCGCACGCCCGTGACTTCATCGAGTGATGGTAATCCGAGCATTGTTCTGATTCGTTGCAAATCGTTGACCAAGATCGTTGGGTCCTCCAGTGGGTCCCAACTCGCCATCTCTTTCTTGAATAACGGGCTGAGTGCTCCAATGGCGGCTTCGGACAGTCCAAAACGCTCAACGTCGTGTTTGTGCTCGGTCTGAATGGCCTCAAACTTGTCGATCAATGTTGACCACAGTGATCGAGAGTCGTCAGTCGTTGAATTTGTAGAGACCGCTAACTTGAGAGTCTCGACCGCCGCTACTATAGCTTGAAGCTTCTGCACTTCATCCAGTTGTTGATCAACCTCAATCTGATGTTGGCCTGACTGCTCTTCCATGTAGACTTTCTGTTCCTGTATGCCATGCCATGCTTCAATAAACGCTTCGAGCTCCATGCGCTCGCGTTTGGCGATCTTCTCAGCTTCCGAGTCGGCCGATGTCCCTGCAGCCACCATGAGGCCGGCGGCGCTGGTCAGCATCTTCGTTTGCGCGCCAGTCGCATCCACAATGGAGCTCAACATCTGCGGCGGTACATCCAGTCCAGGCGCAGCAGCTCGTACATCTGCGACAGTGTGATATGTCGTCTTCTGCCTGCGCCGTTGTCCTCCCGGCGTGCTCGTCCCACTGCTTACCCCCGTCACACCACCAGACCTTTTCTGCCGCTCTTTGCGCTTCCTACGCTCCTCATCGCTGCTGTCTTCATATTCTTCGCCCCGGCGCTCGGCAGCTCGTCGCTGTTCTTGCTTGTACTGCTCCGTCCGCTCCTTGACAGCACCCACACCTGCGCCTTGCGGTCGCAATTTGACCTCGATCGGTGCTGCAATACCCTCTCCTTCTTTGCCAAGACCTTGACCTTCTTGCCAGCCCATTTTGGACATCATCTTTTGCGCGAACTTGGACATGCCGCCTCCTGCAACACCTCCACCACGCACCTTGGGCGCCTTGTGCGGCCCGTTCGCACCGCCAGCGAACTTGCGCTTATGTGTCTGAGCGTCCATGGCTCAGCGGTGTTGTTGGCAAGTTCGAGCATGCAGAGACACGACTGCTGAATTCCAGATCCCGAAATGACTCTCGCTCGGTGAGGACTGCCGACTGCGCGAGTCATGTGACGCGCTCGGATGTGTCGCGCTCCTTCTTCGGCCTCAATCTTCACCTCACATCTCCTTCCAGCATCACCTCCGCTGTGGGTCGCTTCTTCACTCTATCATCAGGCCGGGCTCTCCGATCATCTCGGCTTGCCGCAGAACACCACATCCGCTTCGACATACGAGACGTGACCTGCATGCAGGATGTGCTGCACCCCCGGCGGCTCACATACACCAGAAAAGTCGTGTTCATGTTGGGAACGAACGTGTTTGGACGAGTGTGCACGACATGCACGAAATTGGCCCCTGATCTGGCACTCCCCGTGGTCAAGTCGCGAGACCCGATGTTTCCACGACGCGTCACAAGTGGTCAACTGCGTGCGTTTCGCTGGGATGCTCTTATCTCCGTCACACCATTGGTTATTTCTGGCTGTTCGTACCTGCAGCTTCGTCATCTCCTGTCGGTCAAAACTGCCCAAGATGTCGGGAAAACTCACTTCGCTTCGGACGATCTTCTATAAGCAGACTTCCTTGTTGTAGCAGAAAGACGAGAAAGAATAACGGTACCACCCATTGCCAACCCGTCTCGTTTGTAGTTTGCTTCTTGGTTTGGCTGTTTATTGGGATTGACTCTTTCTCCTGTTCGCATTTGAATACTCAAACATATCAGGAATTCCATCTCAAGGTGCCAGACGGTCTGGCAGACTAGCGATGGAAGACGGCGACAGAGCACGAGCCAGAGCACGAGCACAGGTATGGATGCGACTTGCGAAGCTTCGCATCGGATATCAACAATCAAAACTGACGGTACCTAGAGTGAGGCCATACCGCCCACGAGGGGAGCCCATCTATCACCCTCGGCAAGAGCGTCGGCGCAGCAACGTCCAGGCTCTGGAGAAGACGAAGACCCGGCACGTCCGCAGTTCAACGCACCGCGGAGAGCAGCCACGACGGCGATTTCGACCAGAGACTTCCGTGAGGAGCCTTCACCTTCGCTTCCGGATGTCACTGAACGTGGAGCTTCGACCCTACGGCGTCGAAGCACAGCCATCTCACGAATCTCACGAAGGACTGCCAGGCGCAGCACGGCAGCGAATAGATCCGGACTCGGGACTGTGGGCTTAGCTGGACCAGAAGATACCACACAGATTCAGGCTGCTGCCGAGAACTATGTCAGTCCAGGATATGCCGCCCTCAACCCTGCTTACGAGCAACCTGCTGCAGCTAAACCAGTATGGAGTTTGGCCAAGCCACTGCCTCGTGTCATACGGCCAGGCATGCTTCCCATGAAGAGCGAAATCTTAGACGTGGGAGCCAACGGGCAAGCACCAGCCGAGAATATGAACAGAGTGGGAATGGAGGTCGATCCGAATGATCTTGAAGCCGGTAGGGTCCAGCTCAGTGCAAACCCTGCCAAATTGTCCGCGCAGCTGAAAGACAGCAGAGCGCAAAGGGAGCAAAACTTCGTCAGCAGTGTCCAGAGACGAGGCACAACGATCAGCGGAGTCTCGACCAGGCCTGCGAGAGCGCCTTCGACGGCTTCTCAGACCGCGCAGAGAAGACGAGCCGAAAGCCGCGTGTCTATCACGCAACGACCGATTACTTCAGCCTGGGAAGATGGTGACGCTGAAGCCGACGAGGAAGACGAGGAGTGGCCAATAGCAGAGCAGCCTGCTGATGGCGCGCCATGGTCGCCAAGTGCAGAGCAAGCCTTACGACTGTCTACACAACACAGTGCTGGCGAGGGATTCAACGCCCAGCTCGGCGCCATTCCTGAGCATCAGATAGCTGAGCCTAGACTTTCACAGGAATCTGCCGGCTCTCAATCTACAATCAAAGTGGAGGACTTTGCGGATGTCTACGACGACATGACCGATCTGAAACTGGAGGTGGAGAATCCATTTCTGTATGAAGAGGTTCATAATAATCATACGAGCTGGTATGTTTCCGAAGGTGTAACGCATCTTGCGAGATGTGCGCGCGTCCGATTTTGCTCTTTGCGGAGGCTAACGAAGCACTATTGCTAACACGATCATTCTAAAAGGTCAGTCATACGGACTCAGAATCGAGAATTCCTCGCCGAGCTCCTCGCAGTCGTCGTCCAAGAGACCATAGGCTTCGCCGCCGACACCAGCGCAACCCTCAGCGCCACCTCCAATGTCAACACCACAGCCTGGGCATGGGGCTTCGCCACCATGATCGGAATCTACATTTCGGGAGGCATTTCCGGTGCACACCTCAACCCAGCAATCACAATTGTGCTCTGGTTCTACCGCGGCTTCCCCAAACGCAAAATGGTACCATACTTCGCCGCCCAATTTTTGGGAGCCTTCATGGCCGCTTTAATCGCGTATGGGCTGTATCTGGCTTCGATCCAGAACTATGAATTGACGAACGACCCGATAGCTATTCGGAATGGCTTTGTCACTAGTGCCAGGTACAGCTATATCGACGCTGCTACCGCTTTTTTCAACGAGTTCATCGGCACTGCTTTCCTCGCGTGCACGGTGCTCGCGCTTGGAGATGACCAGAACGCACCACCAGGAGCTGGTATGAATTCTCTGGTCATCGGACTTGTCATCACGGCCCTGAATTTCGCATTCGCGAACCAGACTGGTGCTGCTCTTAATCCCTCGAGAGATTTTGGACCGCGGTTGGCTATGCTGGCCCTTGGATATGGCTCGGACCTTTTCACTAATCCCTATTGGTTCTATGGACCATGGGCTGGCTCGGTATGTGGCGCGTTTGTTGGTGCGGCTCTCTACGATATTTGCATTTTCACGGGCGGGGAGTCGCCCATCAATTACCCCTGGACGAGGACGAAGCGGTCGTACAGGAAAGGAAAGGCGAAGTGGTCGAGGCGATTTCATCTGGATAAGAAGCGGAAGGAGGAAACAACAGCTTAATTGGATAACACTCGCGTGCCGTAAGGTCGCTGGAGAGAGTGCTTTCGGGGTTGATTGACAGAGATCTGGCATATGGTTGCGGACTCTGATGGAACAATCCACCAGATTATACGAACAAGGTCTAGCCTATCCCGGACGATGCTCATGTTCCAACTGATAGTAGGTTGCAACCGGATCCTTTTCATTGTTTCGTGCACCTTTGATCAGTCATGTTCTAGCTTGGAGTAAGATACATGACCGAATAATTAAGGAGGATCGGCTGGAGTAGCTTGGTGGCTATATTATAGAAGAACCAAGACCGCCGCGGCCGCCTGCACACTCAAGGCAATGGCTCCATTTGATACCGAAACATTGCGCCCTTGCTGACTCACTGCAGACTCTTTGCCGTTGCTCTCATATGTCCATCGCAAGCCGCCATATCGCAAATTATCTTGGCTCAAAGCACCGTCTGGAGACGATAACACTCGCATCAAGGCCGTGTCAATTCCCAAAGGCAGACCGCTGATCGTGACATTCGCAAAAGGCCGAGGACCTTGGCTTGGTGTCCAGAGAGCGAGATTGACGATGGCGAGGCGGCTAGGTCGATTGCCGTCGTACGCTACATAGGCTGACACGAGGGCAGACCCATTGAGGGGAAGCTCTGCGACACGAGTGTTGCCGTTGGAGCCGATGAAGTCTGCAACGAAGGGTTGAGAGTAATAGTTGGCACGCACCTGAGGACTCTCCCACGTAGACTGCACAGGGACCCACATGCCGAATCCTGGATATACGATTTGCTGGTTGTTGACTCGCGACACGCCAACGGACATCGCGTACAATTGATAGTCGACGTTCCAGAGACATGTAGCAAGATTGTTCCGTTGCGCGAGGTCCATGTTGCCTAGCGAATTGCCAGTCTCGCTAAGTACCAGGGAGACGTTCGGCTGGTTGGCTCGAAGATAGGCAACGGCATTGAGAAATGGTGCCATGTTGGCCACGATGGCAGTATGGTTCGCGATGCGGCTTTGAAGATACGAGATGCCGGAGTTCGGCGGGTCCTTGGCTTGGTATAGATGCAAGGCGACTTGGCTGATGCCATTCATAGCATCTAAACCTGCGCCGAATGCTGCCGCCGGAGTGAATGATCGGCCGACTGGGTAGCTGCTATGACCAGTCCAGGCGCCGTCCATCCCTTGGAAGATCCTGCGTCCTTTCAGGGCGTCAGGAAACTGGTTGGTAAGAGCGCTTTGGAAGGCACTGAATTCGTTGGCGTAGGCACTGCTGCTGAACCAGCCATATAAGTCAGGCTCGTTGCCAATCTCAAGTGCTTGCAGGCGATTGCCGATGGCGGCCATGCCGTATTGCGCAAACTGCAGACTTGAAGTGATGTTACGTAAACGTAATGGTACCATGAAGACGTATTGGGCGTTGCCGAACATCTTGAAGGCATCGAAATAGGCTGGAGAGAGGGTCAATGCTGGACACGTGGACGGACCATAATTCGTTGCGGGTAGGTTCACAGCTTGTGCTTGAGAAGTGTTCACGGTGGCAAGATCGCCGGATGTGCCCCCGACCCTCAGGATTGGAATGCCTCCCGTTCGGTTCGCGACGCTGTCAATCAAGTTGACCGAGAATGTGTTGGGATTGCCATTTGTGTCGAATGCAAAGTTGAAGAACGACGCCTGTTCGAAAGCGAAGCCTGGGAACAACCGGTCGACAGCAGCCGACGAAGGCACGGCCGGTATGGTGACAGTATATCGTCCAGGAACCAGCAACGGCAAGATAGCTAGGCCTACCAGCTGGACGAGATAAGACATCCTGAGCGAGCGGAATGAGGAGATGTGGACAGTCGTTATTGCAAGGCCACAGCACTCCAGAAGTGCAAAAGACAAGTTCTTATTCCATTAGCGACTGTCCTCGACCAGCATGCTGTAGAAAGAGAGCAGTAGGCGGTTGAGCTCGAGTCGACAGCCATTTGGGTTTCGGCCCTAGCTTCGTAGCTGAGATGCTTGAGCTGAGATACGATGAGGCGAAGAGAACGGGGCTGTCGACTAGACTAGTGTCACCAAGTGAATGCTCCTATAGACTGGACCTGCATGCATTGCAATGATGCACGCGCAAGGTAGACGGATGGTCTTTGGTCACGAGCCTGTCCACTGCGTCCATGCGCACGCTCGGCATCTTTAAACGGCAGCTGCACAGGGGTTCGCAAAAGTAGTGAAAACGCGCTATCCTCTTAGCATATAAACACCTTGATTAATATCAATTTTAATACGTAGTTTCTTAGCTATAATCCGCCTCTTTATACTAGAATTACCTATAGAGATAGAATAGAATCTATTTTATTTATAACTCTAAAAGAAGTATATTCTATCTAAAATAAAGGAAGTAGTAAGGCTCTTAAGATATTTAAGCTTTCTTTTAGTACTACAAATAT